>JAPVLO010000147.1:2852500-3222500 GCA_027257055.1 Cephalopachus bancanus | reverse complement strand
TCATTCTCTTTTATGGCCACATAGTATTCCACTGTGTATCTGTACCATATTATCTTTCTTTTTGGTGGGGGAGGGTGTTGGTCATATTTTCTTTTTCTTAAATTTTTTGTTTTGAAGATGTGGGGTATAATTCAGGGTTAGGTATCCAAGTGTTCATTATGCAGGTACCTTTGTTGATGAAATATGCTTCCCCCTCCCCGGGCAGAAACCCATTATTGCCAATTCCACCTCCTCTCCCTCTCCATCCCCCGACCACGGTTTCCTGCGACTGCCAATCCTCTTCTTACAGTACCACATTTTCTTTCTCCATTCATCTGTTGACAGACACTTAGGTTGATTCCATATCTTAACCATTGTGAATAGTGCTGTAAGAAAGAATGAGAGTGCAGATATCTCTTCAGTATACTGATTTCATTTCTAGGAGAGGGATTGGTGGATCATATTGTAGTTTTATTTTGAATTTTCGGAGAAATTTCTATATTGTTTTCCATGATGGCTACACTATTTCACAGTCCTGTCAACAATATATAAGAGTTCTTCATTTTCCACATCTGCACCAGCACTTGTTATTGATATTTCATTTTTGAGTTGGAGTTCCGTTCTGTTTTCCAGGTGGAGTGCACTTGTGCAATCATGGCTTACCTCAGCTCTGACATCCTGGGCCCAGGCAATTCTTTTGCTTCAACCTCCTGAGTATAGATGCATGCCACCACGCCCAGCTAATTTTTCAATTGATTACTATTTTTTTTTTTGGTAGAGATGGGGTTTGTTATGCTGCCTAGGCTAGTCTCAAACTCCTGGGCTCAAGCAATCCCCCTGCTCTAGTCTTCCAAAATGCTAGGATTACAAGTGTAAGCCACTGTGCCTGGCTATTCGTTATTTTTTATCTCTCTGATAATAGTCATTTTAATTGGGGTGAGGTGATGTGTCATGGTTGTTTTGATTTACATTTGGAATGGTGAGCGTTTTTTCATATACCTGCTGTCCATTTGTATGTCTTCTTTTGAGAAATGTCGATTCAGGTCTTTTGTCCATTTTTTATTACACAATTTTTTGGGGGCTACTGAGTTGAGTCTCTTTTATAGTCTGGATATTGAGCCCTTATCAGATGAATAGTTTGCAAATATTTTCTCTCATTCTGTAGGTTATATTTTTTACTTGATCGAGCTTACTTTGCTATGCAGAAGATTTTTAGTTTGATGTAGCCCCCCAAATCACAACAACAGAAAAAGAAAATTACAGGTCAATATCCCCTGAGGAACATAGATGTAAAAATCCTCAAAAAACTACTAACAAACCAAATTCAACAGCATATTTAAAAGTTCCTTCACCATGATCAAATGAGATTCCTCCCAGATGCAACAATGATTCAACATATGCAAATCAATAAATGTGATATATCACATTAACAACATGAAGAGAATGCTCAACATTATTAATTTTCAGAGAAGTGCAAAACAAAACCACAATGAAGTAATATCTCACCCTAATTATAGTGGTTATGATAAAAAGACAACAAACGCCGAAAAAGCATTTGACAAAATTCAACATCCCTGAATGATAAAACTATTAATAAGTTAGGTATAGAAGGAATGTACCTCAGCACAATAAAGGCAATAAATGACCAACCTACAACTAATATCATACTGAATGGAGAAAAGTAGAAAGCTTTTCCTCTAAGATTTGGAGCAAGACAAGAATATTTACTTTTTATCACTTTTATTCAACATAGGACTGGAAGTCCTAACTAGAGCAATTATGCTAGAAAAAGAAATGAGAGATATCTACATTGGAAAGGAAGAAGTTAAACTCTCCTTGTTTACAGATGATAAGATTTCATATAGAAAACTCTAAAGGCTCCATTAAAAAACAGTTACCACTAATAAAGAAATTCAGTAAAGTTGCGGGATTAAAAAATCAATAGCATTTTTATATACTAATAGCAAACTATGCGGAAAAAATCAAGAAAATCCCATTTACGATAGTTACAAAAAATTAAATATTTAAAAATTAAGTTTAACCAAAGATGAAAAAGATCTCCACATTGAGAACTATAAAACATTGATGTAAAAAATTAAGAGGGTACAAATAAATATTAAGATATCCCATGCTCATGAATTGGAAGAATAACTGTTGTTAAAATGCTCATAATACTCAAAGCTGTTTACAGTCAGTGCAATCTCTATCCAAACACCAATGACATTCTTCACAGAAATAGAATACACAATCCTAAAAATTTGTGTGGAGCCACAAAAGACCCCAAATACCCAAGGAAATCTTGAGCAAAAATACAAAGCCGGAGGTATCCCACTCTCTTACTTTGAAATATACTACAATTCTATAGTAGCCAAAGGAGCATTAAAAAATAGACACAGAAACCAAAGGAACAGAATAGAGACCACAGCAATAAATCCATATACATATAGCCAATTCATTTTTGCCAAAAGTGCCTTAATTATTGTAGCTATATAATTAATTTTGAAATTGGGCAGGCTGATTTCGCCTGCTTTATTCTTCTTTGCTATTCTAGTTCCTTTGACTTTTCATATACATTTTAGAAGTTTTCTCTACATCTACAAAATCTTGCAAGGATTTTTAAAGGAATTACAATAAGCCTGTATATTAGGGGAGAACTGACATTTTTACTGTGTTGAGCCTTCTAATCCAAGAACACTGTACGTCAATTTATCATCTTTAATTTAGATCTTTAACTTCTTGCATCGGAGTTTTGTAGTTTCCAGGATACAAGTCCTTTTATGTTTTGTTAGATTAATTAACCTAATTATTTTAGCTTTCTTTTGAGGGATGGTAAATGACATTTATTTTTAATTTCAATGTTCACTGCTGGTATATAGAGATATAGTTGCTTTTTATATAACCTGTGATCTTGCTCAACTTAGATATTTGTTCTTGAACTTTTTCTATTTTGTGGATTCCTTGGGATTTCCTTTTTGTTCTCTCAGTTTTTAAATTGGATTGTTACTTTTATTTTACTTATTTATTTTTGAGTTGGAGTCTCACTCTGTCACCCAAGCTGGGGTGCAGTAGCACATTCACGACCACTGCAGCCTGGCCCTGCTGGGCCCAGGCAATTCTTCTGCTTCAGCCTTCCAAGTAGCTAGAACTATAGGTGCGTGCCACCATATCTGGGGATTTTCTACATAGACAATCATTTCATCTGCAGATAGGGACAAGTTTTATTTCTTTTTTCCCCAATCTGTATGCCTCTTATTTCCTGAGAAGAATTACTAGCACTGTCTTGAATAAGGGTGGTGAAAGTGGATTTTTGGATGATGGGTGAGTTTTCAGTGGAAACGTGGACAATTTTGTATTATGCTCAGGACCCTGGATCTTATTTAAACCTTCTGTTTTAGCCGGCTTTCTCGGAAAGCACTCAGGCAGCAGAGAGATGCTACCTTGTTACTGCCCGATGGAGGTAGAAGTCCAGGTTATCCACTTGTCCTCCTTTGTTGCCTAGGCGGGGGTTCCTCATTCCCGCTGGGCAGGAGTGGGAGTTCTGGCTCCCCACACAGCCCCCACTGCCGTTGCCATGGGAAGAACCTCCTCATCCCTGGGAGGTCGTGCAAGCCTTCACTCTCCAGTCGGCCTTCTCTGACACCACCCCAGTGGGGAGGAGGAGGAGGGTGCTGCAGGGTGAAGGTGGAACTCCAGGATCCCCATGTGGTCTCCACATCACCTCCAAACGGGGCTGAAAATCCTCGTTTTCTCTGACACCACCTCCATGGGGATCTGGGGGTACCTCAGAGGAAATGTTCAGACTCCCCACTCAGCCTTGGCTGGCGGTAGTGATAGACACAGTGTTTTCTGTGACATTTGGGTAGACGACAGCGGAAGTTTCTAAAAGTTTTCTGTCTTACTATGCTGCCCCTTTCCTGGTCCTTTTGCTGGAGAGGACTGACTTTTATTTTATTTTTTAATTTTTAATTTTAAAGATGTAGGATGCAATTCAGGGTTAGGTGTCCAAATGTTCATTATGCTGAACATAATGTTGTTGATGAGGTGTGCCCCCTACCCCTGCCAGGTTCCCACTACTGCCAATCCCACCCCCTTCTCCTGGCAGTTTCCCACTGCCAACCCCTTTCTTACAGTATTACGATAGTTGTTCAAGGTCCGCTTATGAGTGAGAACATGTGATAGATCACTCAGTATTATAGCCTCTAAGTCCACACAATTTGCTGTGAAGTTCATAATTTTGTCCTTCTTTATGGCTATGTAATAAGAGGACTGACTTTTAGATTAAAAAAAATTTTTTTGGGGGGTACCCATTGGCATTTTCTAGTAGCCAGCTTCTTCAGCTTCAAGTTTGGGATTTATGAAGCAAAAAGAAAACCCAACAAATTCACGGTCGTATTGTTCCTCGGTTGCCAAAGTCTTCTCTCTACTTTTCAGTCTCCTTACGAGGGTTTTACGTATAACATACAGGGTTTTTAGTTGTGCTTAGCAGGAAGAACAGGGAAAAGTGTAACTATGCCATCTACACCATCTTCCCAGAAGTGAAAGTTCTGTTTACATTATGTTTTAACAGGCTTTTATCAGCTGGGGATAAAATACAGCGTTTCATGCACACAACCACAAAATACAATGAAAAGATTCATTTACTGAGCACCTTGGGGAAATAAGGGTCCACATGAGATCATTTTCATATACCCAAAGCTTAATGTTTTGTAAGTCGAGTGGATTTAATTTTGTTTTGAGCATTTTATAGGCAAGACGTTCTACAATGCCATTCGCTCTTCTCTGCCTTCATTAACCATGAAGAAAACCTTAATCCAGAAATGCTGTTTGGAGTCTTATACCTGCCTTTCATACCTTTTGTTTTCTCCCTCATCTACTTATGCTTTATTCCTGCTTGCACTGTCCACAGCCTCATAGTAGAAGTCGTTCCTCTTTCTCCCCCTCTCCCGTTTTAATTGCCTTCTAGGCATAGGTGATTACGCTCATTAGAACTATGTTTAAGGGCAAAAACTTGAATAAGGTTCTGAGGAGCCCGTTTTTGTGTATGTGCACATACTCCAAGTCTATTCTGACTGTTCAGGGGCCCTTTTGTTGATTTCACCTAGATTCCATACATGTGAGAATACGTATGGCCTGACCAGAGGATGGGTTACCTAGGACTATATAATTGGTGAGCATGACAAATGCACAGCAACAAAGAGATGAAGCAGTTGAACATGATACTGAATTAATACCGGCATAATTACCTCACCTCCCTATGCATAAGAAGCCGCCCAGCTCTGACTCCAAATCCACTCTCCATCTCACCAGCATCTCAATTGCTACCAGTCAAAGCTACCATCATCTCTGGCTGGACCACTGTTTAGCCTAGCTGGTCTCCTGGCTTCCACTTTTCCCTCCCTACAGCCTTCTTTTGCGACAGCCAGAGTGGTGTTTCTAAGGCACGCATCAGATCATATAACTTTCCTGCGTAAATTTTCCAGTGCTTTTTCAGTGCAATGAGAAGAGAGTTCCATTAAGGACCAACTGTCCTTTACACATGAAGACTCAGCAGTCTCTGTGTCCCACACTGAGCCTGCATTCACCATCAGTCTCTGTGCTCCACACACTGGCTTCACACACATGATGGTGCATGCCTGTAGTTCTAGCTACTTGGAAGGCTGAGGCAGAAGGATCCTGAGCCCAGCAGCAGGTCGAAGGTGCAGTGACTGTGAGCGTGCCACTGCACTCCAGCCTGAACGACAGAGTGAGACTCCTACTCAAATAATAATAAATATAAATTAAAGTGAGGTCGGGTGCGGTGGCTCAGCCTGTGTGCAATCTCAGCACTTTGGGGGGCAGAGGTGAGAGGACTGCCTGAGCCCAGGAATTCAAGGCCAACCTGGGCAACTTGGTGAGATCTCATCTCTACAGTAAATCAAAAAACTAGCCAGGCGTGGTGGCGTGTGCCTGTGGTTCTAGCTACTTGGAAGGCTGAGGCAGAAGGATCTCTTGAGCTCAGCAGGTCGAGGCTGAGGTGGCCATGAGCGTGCCACTGCACTCCAGCCTGGGCAACAAAGTGAGACTCCGACTAAAAAAAAAAAAAAAAAAAAGAGAAACGTTGTTTTCATTATGTATTTCTATTGATTGTAAATACTCAGGTAACTTTGTTCTTTGTCTAAACAGTGAATCACGAAGGTAATAAGAACGTATGAGAAGCAGCCTGTGTTAACAACATCTCTGTGGACAGGAAAAAGGCCTTACTTTTCAGCAAAAGCACGATATAATTAATTAAGAACTGGATTTAACACAGCATTCAACCCAGCATCATGGTTGCCGAGATGGTTCCCTCTCCTTGACATCCTCACTTACAGATGTCTGTATGACACTCTTCTTCTGATCATTCAGGTCTCTATGCAAACACCTCCTAGTGAGGTCTTTCCCAACCACCCCAAGTAAAGCATGTATCCCCGCACTCCCCTGCCAGGCATGACATATCTCATCAATTGCTTTATTTATTTATTTATTTGTTTGAGTTGCAGTCTCACTCTGTCACCCAGACTGGAGTGCAGTGGCTGCTCCCGGCCACCGCAGCCTCGACCTGCCGGGCTCCGGCGATCCTTCCGCCTCAGCCTTCTGAGTAGCCGGAATTACAGGCGCACGCTACCATGCCCAGCTAATTTTTTGATTTTATTGTAGAGATGAGGTCTTGCCTGCCCAGGCAGGTCTCGAACCCGCAGGCTCAGGCAATCCACTCACCTCAGCCTCCCAAAGGTGCGAGATTACAGCTTTATTTTTTTCATAAGGACTGTGTGTTCTCTACAGCCCCACCCCTCGATCTCACCATGTCATCTCAATACATGCTGGGATCATATCTCTCTTGTTCTCTTCTTTATTCCTACCGCCTAGTCCTGGCACATAATAGGTCCTCAATAAATATCTATTAAATAAAAGTATGCGTCTGTATGGTGTGCTACGCGCATCATCGAGATTTTTCCCCCAAAAAACAATTCTGAGAGGCAAGCAGGTAGAACAGCATTATTTTTTACATAGACAAGAAACTTAGGCTTGGAAAAGCTCTGTGGCTTGCCTCAAGACACAGGGCTGAACTGGACCCCAGATCTTTGCCCTAAAATCCAGTGCTCATTAGAGGGGTCCCCCATATCCTTGTCTGTGGATTGACTGCTTCAAAATCCCCAGGGCACTTGTTAAAAACATAAGCTGTCCTGCTATAACACAAGACTTGCCCCACTGAGTTATAAAAACAATTGTGCCAAAGGGGAAAATGAGGTTAGGGACTAGAAAGTTTTAGACTCACAATTACCAAGTTATTTTTCCTACAGGAATTTTCATAATAAGGGTGGCTTTTAAAGCTGCAAGTGTATAGCTATAAAACTCAAATGTCACTGAATTAAATCCAGTCCTTAATTAATTATATCGAGCTTTTGCTGAAAAGTAATGACCTTTTTCCTGTCCGCAGAGATGTTGTTAGCACAGGCTGCTGCTTCTCATACGTTCTTATTACCTTCATGATTCACTGTTTAGACAAAGAACAAAGTTACCTGAGTATTTACAATCAATAGAAATATATAATGAAAAAAACATTTCTCTGTTTTGTTTTTTTTTGAGTCGGAGTCTCACTCTGTTGCCCAGGCTGGAGTACAGTGGCATGCTCATGACCACCTCAGCCTCAACCTGCTGGGCTCATGTGATCCCTTCTGCCTCAGCCTTCCAAGTAGCTGGAACCACAGGTGCGCACCAGCATGCCCAGCTAGTTTCTTGATTTATTGTAGAGACGAGGTCTCACCAAGTTGCCCAGGCTGGTCTTGAATTCCTGGGCTCAGGCAGTCCTCTCACCTTTGCCTCCCAAAGTGCTGGCATTACATACAGGCTGAGCCACCAAGCCCGGCCTCACTTTAATTTATTTTTATTATTATTTGAGTAGGAGTCTTACTCTGTCGTTCAGGCTGGAGTGCAGTGGCACGCTTACAGTCACTGCACCCTCAACCTGCTGCTGGGCTCAGGATCCTTCTGCCTCGACCTTCCAAGCAACTAGAACTACAGGCATGAACCATCATGCCTGGCAAATTTTTCTTGATTTACTGAAGAGATGAGGTCTTGCCAAGTTGCCCAGGTTGGTCTCGAACTCTTGGGCTCAGGCAATCCTCTCGCCTCGGCCTCTCAAAGTGCTGGGATTACCACGCATTACCAAAGTGCTGGGAGCTACCATGCCTGGCCTGATAACAACGTTTCTTAGTCAGTCACCCCTCTTTCCTCTATGAGAAAATGCCTTCATAGATTTTTGAGTCCCACTCCAGATCTGTTTACTGAATCTGAATCTCAGATGAGGGGGTGGAAGGTCTATTTTTAACAAGTTCTAGTTAATAAGTTCTATTTTTAACAAGTTCCTAGGTGATTCTGACATACAGTCTGGTTTACCACTCAGTGTGTTGCACTCTTTCAGTTTTAACTGATTCTTCTGCTTGCTGGCAAGTTGTTATTATTATTTTTTAAGACACCATGGGTTCTCTATTTTCAAGTTAGAGCACTTATTTTAATAACCAACTAAGAGAAAAAAATGAACCCATTGTAGATCACCTGGATGATCATGTAATGATTGAGTACTGCTATGTGGGGACTGCCATGTGATGTCAACACCTACGTTTATTTGTGCCCTTACTATCCTACTGATATTAACTAGTAATAGTTTAACTACAGAAATTGAGAAGAAAAGGATAGGCTGGGAGCGGTGGCTCACACCCATCATCCCAGTACTTTGGGAGGCTGAGGTGGGGGATTACTTGAGGCCAGGAGTTCAAGACCAGCCTGGGCAACACAAGACCCCTGTCTCTACAAAAATAAAAAATAAAAAATAAAATACATAAACAAATAATAAACACATAAATAAAGAAAAGAACAAGGGTTCAGAGAAGTAAAACGATAAATTATACTTTTGTGCTAAGATAATGCCAAAAAAAAGTCATGATACACGGTACTTGAAGGATTTTCAGAACAGACAAAACAGAAAGAAGTTCTGAGAGAGCTAAACCATCACCACAGAGTCCCCTGTGGGATGATCTGTACCACAACAGCCATACTGTGTACATTTTGCAAGCAGCCATTTAGTACATTCAGCATCAGCCTACAGATTAGTGTTCATGTGTAGAAATTGACAGGGTTTATAAATTACACCTTTATTCAATCTGCAAATTAGTGTTACAGCTGAATAAGAGCTGTACACAGAAGGCGATTATGCCAAGTTTTGTATCTGTATACATTTAAGAAAAATAAGGGAATGGAAAGAAGGGCACACTTTTCAATGTATCAAGCCTAACATGAAGAATCTAGTACCTCTGAGAGGGGTAGACACAGAAAAAACATTAAGAGAATAATTTTTGCTTGGTTCCTTCAGACTGCATCATACCCATAGCATACTTTCGGATTATGGTTCCCATTAGAAGAACTACGTAAGAGGGGAAATAGAGGCACACGAGTAAGCAAGGACAGCCCCTGTACAAAGGGTCCGCTGGAGGTGTGGCTGGAACTCGTACGTCGGCATCTAAGGATGGGAAGACCGTTGGGGAAGGAGCTTGGCCCTGCGATGCCTTTAAAACAGAGGTGTTTGGCAACCCAGGTACTGTCCTGATCCTGAAGAATAAGTACCTCTGAGACACAGACAGGGACAGATGAGCAGCCTCTGGAACAAATGCTCAGAGATACCTTCCTGTGCATAGTCTGGGCCCTGGCTCAGGTCTCTTCCTCTTCTGTGTGATTCCGGGTAAAATAAAAATTCGATGGGAAAGGATATGAACATATGTGCTCGAAACATATCTTTGGCCTAATACAAAAGTGATTGAGTGAGGAGCCAAAGGAGATGGAAGGTTTGTTTTCTGAGCAAAGTCAAGGGCAGAAAGCATTGCAACTAATGTTCTCTCAGGGCTGAATCCCAGGCCTCTGCTAACAGAAACTTTTAAAAAAATACGGCGATGCCTTCCATTTTAGAAGCATGGCAGAGACTGACTTGCTATCAGCCAAACCCTTTTTCTCTTCTTCCTGTACACATAGCTAGGTCATTGCCCAGTCTCTTTGCAGTTAGGTCTGAGCATGGAACCAAGATGGATTATGCACAGAAGCTAAGTGTGTCACTTCTTGGCCCAAACTACAAAAACTCTCTTGTGGAATTCTTTCAGACTTTATGTGAGCAAGAAATAAACTATCCTATTTAGGCATTGTATATTTATAGTTTCTTTTTTTTTTTAATGGCAGTTAACAAGTGCTAATTAATCCAGACTTAATGAACATTTGTTGACTAACTGAATGAATGGATCAAATAGGTCTTCTTTCCATTCTTCTAACATTATGAGTCACAAATGAAATTTGAAAATGATTCTCCCCTAATCTTAACCATTAAAGATGAATTGTACTTCAAAGACTTCAAATTCTCACTGATCAGCCAGAGGCAGTCGAGGAAGTGTGTGTGTGTGCATTCATTCCCAGGGAGAGGAGGGACTTGTTGAAGATGCCTGGCACACAGGTAGCGATGGACACAAGGGCTGCAGGTTGGTCAGATGTGGCAGGTACGGAGGTTACCTGAGAACCCCCAGAAAGGACACATAAATGGCAAATAGGCTTGAGATCCTGAAGCCTAATCTAGAGACTGGCAGAGTCTTCTTCCCGGAGAAGACTTGGATGTTCAGATGTGTATTGTGGGTTACATTCATCAAGACTGAACAGCAAAAATACAAAATGAGCTAGTGATGTCTGCAGCAGCCATAGCATGAGAAGGGGCTACCTGCAGGTCTGGTGTCCGACTCCATCACTGAGTAGCTAAGTGCCCTTGGGCGAGTTATTTAATCTTTTGTGCCTTCGTTTTCAACTTCTAAGGTGGCTGAGAGGAGTAAGTAAATCAGTGCATATAAAGCTATTAGGATAATTCCTTAGCACAGCTTGAGGCTCCTTTACACAGTAGGTATCATCAGTATTATCTCTGCTATAACACAGTAAGAAAACACTAGGAGGTGCAGTCCTGAGACCTTCTGATAAATGAAGAAAGCACATAGAAAGAAAAAGGTTAAAGGAAAGAAAGGAAGAAGACAGGGTAGTGGAGAGGGGGCTTATCTATTAGAGAGAAGGTGCTAAACTGCTCCCATTTTGAAGAACTCTGAGAGTTCCAGTGCAATTAGAAGAAAAAATAATTAAATACAATGGATTCTCCCTAAACTGCTATCCTATCTGGACAGACGCAGAGAGCTTGAAAGTTGCACCACACTGACCTTGCTGAAGACCCCAAAAATATCCATGTGCAGAGATGTGATGAAACAGCATATGCCAGACTGATTTGCTGGCGACTCCCATGAGAAAGTTCAAGAAAACATTGTGATATTCGTGGCAGACCCAAATCTCAATTTAAAAGAAGGAAGATGGTGAAGCCTATTAATCAAAATATTTGCATATACAGCAATATTTGAGCATAGTATAAGTTAATGCTTGAGTTCAAAGCAATGAAGTATTATACATTTCACATGCTTATAATACCTAAAACTAAGCAACTTGTATCGAATCCAGACTTTTTTTTGAGTCAGGTCTTTTTTTTTTTTAATCTGTTGTCTAGGTTGGAGTGCAGTGGCATAATCATGGCTACTGTAGCCTCAACCTGCTGAGCTCAGGTGATCCTTCCATCTCAGCCTTCCAAGTAGCTGGAACTACAGGTGTGTGCCACCATGCCTGGCTACCTTTTAGATTTATCGTAGAGATGAGGTCTCACTGTATTGCCCAGGCTTAGTCTAGAACTCCTGGGCTCAGGCAATCCTCTCGCCTTGGCCTTCCAAAATGCTGGGATTACAGGCATAAGCCACTGTGCCCAGCCAATTCAGTTTTAATCAATGAACAATACCTTCTAACAACAAATGTCTTAAGAAATGCTAGACTGTGCTTACACTGCCATTGTCATAGGTCTCTTACAAGGGCCAATGGAGTTAAATCTTCAAAAGCTTCCTGAGGTGAGAATTCCCAGTTGAAGGACTTAAGATTCACGAGTTAAATAAAGTTTAAGAGACCAAGATCAGTGTGAACCTAGGGAAGCCCTTATAAATACCAACAATGTTTTCTCCATCTGATAGTAATAATAATGAATACTGACCATCAATGTTACTATTCCTTGCTGGCCAGAAACTTTTCAGGATCTCACTACCTGACAACTGCCACCAGTTGCTTTGTTACAAATAACAGTCATATTAACACACACGATCTTTTCTTCCTCTGGTTCTCCTTCTCAATGCCTGTTACATTTTAAAGCACAGGCATTTTTAACTCCTTGCTGTCTTGCTCTCTGTCTTGCAAGGTCTCCTTCCTGTCTACCTCCTGCCTCCTGAGATAGCATTTGACCTTTCAGTCAACACTTGACTCTGTGTCCTTTGCCCTCACCAGTCTTCTGAAACTTTTCCACTCATCTGTTACTTTTTTCCAAGGCTTCATTGCAAAATCTGTATTTGTCATCTAGTCTTCTATTCCGCCAAACACAGAGTCAATTTTTAATGTCAGAATTTCAGGTAAAGGGAATTCATAGCTGACAGTGGTGGTGGGGATTGCTGTTGTTTATCTGTATGCGTGAGATTAATAGAACTCTTGCGTGACCCAAGAGAGTATCTATTTAAATCTCCTCTGTTTACAATCAGAAAACAGGTTTGTTCTTCCGAATCTGCTTCTAAATTTGGTCATGAGGCAAATACTTTCCCTAGAATCTCACTTACTCTATTATTATAGCTGGCTTCCTTTTTAGTTGTAGTTAAAAAAAAATAAAGGTTTTGCTTTTCTTCCATCCAAACCATTACATGGCTTTAGTGGATGGAATCTAATAAAATAAATTGTGATTACTCTGGAAAACGAGGTACAATATGTGAGCAGAAAATATAGAAAATAGAATAAATAACCACGGGGTACTGGTCGCCTCCAGACTATACACAGAGCACAAACATGTTAGCCCCAAAATAACTTTTTTAAAATTTGAATTAGTTGGGTTCAGTTAAAAATGGGAAGTCATAACAAAAAGATGTGTTGCTTTAAAACTTTTTTTGGTGTGTGGGGGCCCTCTGAAATTATTGGAAGATCCAATAACACTAAATGTGCATTTTTGAGGGACAACAGTAAGATAAAAATGAGCTGTGCTCTTCGGATAAGGTGTGAAAGGCAAAATAATGACTTACCAAAGATGTCCATGCCTTAATCCCTGGAATCCTGTGGCATGGCCAAGGGGAGAATTATAGTTGGTAATCAGTTGAATTCAAAATAGGGAGATTAGGCTAGGTTTTCTAGGTTGTCCCAGTCTAATCACACGAGCTCTTAAAATCAGAACAGGGAGACAGAAGAATGTCTTAGAATTTGGCAACAAGAAATGCAGTGGCTTCTAGAAGCTGGGAATGGCACTCAGATGATAGTCAGCAAGAAAACAGGGACCACAGTCCTAGGTTGCATAGAAATAAATTCTGCCAACTACTCAAGTGAGCAGGAAAAGGATTCTCTCTTAGAACCTTCAGAAAGAAATACAGTCTGTCGACATCTTGATTTTAGCCTGGTAAGAATAGACCAGATTTCTGACCTACAGAACTGTAAGATAATGTTTCTGTATTGTTTTAAGCCTCTAAGTATGTGGTGATATGGCAGTAATGGAAAACTAATATACAGAATACTAATATATACTATTTATATCACCAAAGTTATCACTCCAACAAATAAGATATATAAATGACCAATAAGCACAAAATAAGATGCTTGACATCATTAGTCAATATGAAAATGTAGATTTAAATCACAGTGAAATACTGCTTCACACTCATGAGAATGACTGCAATAAAAATGACAGACAATAACAACTGTTGGTGAGTATATGGAGAAACTGGAACTCTTATACATTGCTGGTAGAAATGCAAACCGGTTCAGCCATTTTGGAGCATAGTTGGTAGCTTCTTAAGAAGTTTAACATAAATGTGCCACAAACTCAGCAATTTCACTCGTAAGCATGTGAAACCAAGAGACTTGAAATATATGTCCATATAAAAACTTGAACATGAATCTTCATAGCAGCATTATTCACAATAGCCAAAATATAGAAACAACTCAAATGTCCATCACCTGGCGAATAGATAAATAAAATGTGGTCAGCCATACAATGGAATATTATACTATCATAAAAAAGGGATAATGTTGTAACACGAGTGACTCTTGAAAACATTATTATCATGCTAAATGAAAGAAGTCAGTATGAGGGACTACGTATTATATAATTCCATTTATATGCAATGTTCACAATAGGTAGATTTATGAAGACAGAAAGTATACTAATGGAGCTGGAAGAAATGGGAGGATTGGGGAGTGTCAGCTAAGGAGTGTGGAGTTTACTTTTGGGATTATGAAAATGTTCTAAAATTGAGTGTGGTGGTGAATGCACAGCTCTGAACATATTAAAAGCTGTCGAACTGCAAACTATCTGAGTTGTTTGGTATGTTACTTATACCCGGATAAAGCTGTTCAAAGAACCAATCCTAGGTTGTAAAGATGGCTACACAACTATATAAATTTGCTAAATGAATCTCTGAATTTCACACGCACAATGAATTTTATGATATGTAAATTATGTCTCAATAAAGCTGAAAAAAATAGTTTTAACCTGAGCTAGCCTCTTTTTGGTCATTCAGAGTCAACACTGTGACTACTCATTAATTATCCTGCATAAAAGGCGAGGAAGAACTGGAATTTCTTTGCCCTTGAAATTCTGTTTAGTTGGCATGCCTTCAGCATAAATATTGTGGGCCCCCTGGGATTTAAGGAAGTGGGTCGAGCTTACACTGCCTTTTCCCGAACATTTCTAGGCAAATGGCTTCCCTTTACCATTCTTGTCTCCATTACCATTTTCTTTAGATATTTAGGATTTATTTTTTTTTGGCCAATGCCAGTGTGTCAGGTAACACAGGTTATTATCATTAATTTCTTCAAATGACTTGATTGAAGTTGATGGCCATGTAGGAGAATACGGCAATGAGGGGTTCTGTCATAACTTCTCTGTATGCCCTACTGCAGAGTCCGAGGCCAAGGGACTTAGTACAGTCATGTGATGCTGTAGATGTTCCTAGAAACCACTAACCAGGGATATGATACATCCCCCTACCTATCCAACCACCCGTCCTTCTTGCATTCCCTGGGATAGATGTGAGAATTGCTTTTTTGGGTCTGAGATGGGCTACCTTGGACCATTTGCCCTTTCTTATTAGTTTCCTCTTGTCTCCTGAGGAGCTAAGTAAGTTGTATTCTCCTGCTATATTCTCATCCATCTTATGTAAGTTCTATGAAAGCTTGAGGTCTTCGGTGGGCATTCTGCACATCTGTACTTATTGAGAGTAACTTAAGGCTAGTCAGTAACTTTGGCTACTCAGCATTCCCTTGCATACTGAGGTCCCCCTGCTGGCAGCTCAGATTAGTCAATACCCAGTACCATATGGCTCAGAGTCCCATCAAGAGCACAGTCAAAACTATCTATCTTTCCCTTTGATCTAGCGCACTGGGGCAAATTTTCCATTGTTAGCCTTTGCTACTGGCGACAAGGCCCTCTCTGAGTCGAACTCTCTATGAAGCAAACCCCTCTTCTGGTTAACAGAACTGCAGGGTGAAAAATTCAGAAATGCCAATTTGAAGTGACTTATATTATGCAAAGCTTACACAATTGCTTGTCTTTTATTGTAGGCACTAAATCATGATGGAGAGGGACAGAGAAAAGAATTTCAAAAAAAACAACTGCTTTTTATTTTTATTTTCCCAGTGAGGTTTCTGTGATCTCTTTATTAGACACTATGTGTGTCAGCTATTCAACTCATAAAATAGCAGAAAAACATGCCAGGAAAGGAGAAATATTTTCTGTCTCTCCCTTCCTGTGAAAACGTCAGATGAGCTCATCTGTGTTCTCTCCTTTCAATGAAAGATAGAATCATCCCTCAGCCCTCATCTTCTTCTCATTTTCCATTGATGATGTCAGGCAGGCCTTACAGTATCTCTTTTGTGATCTTATAAAATCAGTGACAACCAAATATGTTTCCCTTTTGTCGATGATCTCACCAATGGCCTACACCTGGAGAGGTCCTTATCTGCATTGGTAAGTACAGCTGAACTCCACTGATCCAGACTGAAGCAATTTTCCAGGAAACTACTGCTTTCCTTCAAAACGCTGCTAGGTCATTCAGATTTAAAAGATTTCTGGGCAAGATGGCTGAATGCTGAATTAGACTGGCCAAGATAGTTCTCCAGTCTCTCTGCTTACCACTGCACACATCAGAAACTCTCCTTTACCCAGCTTTGTTTATCTCTGGACACAGAGTAACCAAAGTACTTCAAAATGTTAGGTATGTGACATTTTGGTGACATTCCTGTGTTCCTGCAATCCTTCCCTCCTGAAAGTTATTCTCATTTATGCTCTGAGCAGTGAAACAGACATCCAGTTACGCAAATTTAGAAGAATTTTGTGCCACTTGGTCTAAATAGGCTCCCTGGGCTGTCCCAAGGAGGTAGATTGGGAAACATTGGTCACGTCCATGCCTAGAAACACCTGCAAGATACTGCCAAACCCCTGAGATTTAACAGGTAAAACCAATACATAATCAAAGAATTTGGAGGGAAGCAAAAGCCACGAAAGACAGTATATTACTGGCCAAAACAGGGTAGAATAAGGAAGGTTTGGGTGTATTACGTGTCTAAAACTAAGCGTTGCTTGCGTGTTTAAAGAAAAATTGTGTAGAGTAAGCAACAGAATGGAAATGAATCTGAGAGGCAGAAGCAGCAACAGACTGAATCCAGGGGATGGGGCAAACTCAAGGGGAGAGGTCCTGCCGTGGGCCTGGGAGAGCTCTCCAGGCCTCTCTCCCCGTGGCCCATGAAATACTCCCCATCATAAGCCACGTCCCTTGCTCTGAATGCAGCGCTCCAAGTACTTTCCAGATGGTCAGCTCAGCTTCCCCAGTTGACACTGAAACACTGTGAGAGACAGCGCTGCTCTACAGGGGGTTTGTGAGCATTCTGGTCTTTGAAAAGGGGTCTCTCCCATTGCAAAATAAGTCCGTTTTGTTGTATGCACGATCCTCTCAATAATAATCATAAGGATAGCTAATGCATATTGAGTGCTTGATGTATGGCAGGCACCTTTGTTCACATTTTACATGAACGAACACATTTAATCTCCGCAAGAACCTTCTGAGCTCGTGACCATTAGTATCACCACTTTACAGCTGAAGAAATCGAGTCAGTGAGGGTAAAGACATCGCTTGAGGTCACACAGCTTAGGAAGTGATAGAGGCAGGATTCAGATGTAGATGCCAAGGCTCCATAGCCCATGCCATGCTATGACTGCTCTTGTGAATCATTATGAACAATTTCCCCTGTATCTGGTCAACGCAGGCACACTGGCAAGACTCAAGTCCTTATTTTCCTTATCAAATCACAGGGACACCTGATTCTCTTGAGCCTCAAAAAACTATTTTGGTTGGTTGTAGTGGCTCAATCTGTAATCCCAGCACTTTGAGAGGCCAAGGCAAGAGGATTGCCTGAGCCCTGGGGTTCAAGACCAACCTGGGCAGTTTGGTAGACCTTGTCTCTACAATAAATAAAAAAATTAGCTGGGCGTGGTAGAACGCACCTGTAGTTCTGGCTATTTGGAAGGCTGAGGCAGAAGGATTGCTTGAGCCCAGCAGGTCAAGGCTGTGGTGGCTGGGAACATGCTACTGCATTCCAGCCTGGATGACAGAGTGAGACTCCAACTCAAAAAAAATAAAAATAAAAATAAAAAAAATAAAAAAAAAATATATATTTTCCTCTTTGGTCAACATTTACACTAAAGTCCAGGAAAAAAAATAAAACAAAACCACGCAATTCTTTAAAAGTACAGCAGCACTAAAATTCACATGAGGATTTGATTGCAGGTAAACCGAATCAGTTTCTAAGTCATACTTGAAAAATATCAGCGTTAAGACTTATCCTGAAGATGTAGAAGCAAAATTGGGCTAATGCTTTACACATCTTAGAATTGCTTTCAGGATGTGTTTCATTCTAAAAGAGCTGGAAAGAGACAGGGAAGCTAACATTTATTGAGTGTGAACGATGTGCCTGGCATTGGGCTAAGCGCTTTTCCACACGTGCGATCTTATTTACCTCACATCAACCCTGTAAAATAGTATTAATTTCATTTCTACATATGATAACGGGGACTCAAGGAGGTTATATACTTTGTCCAAAATCACATAGCTAATAAACAGTATAATTGGTAATCAAACTTAGAAATGCTCAACACCCATTCAACTCTCTCATTAAGGTTACATTCAGGTTAGATTGTGCAAACTGCTAATGCACACATTTGAAGCAAATTGTAAACATCTCTCAATTTTACGTAGTCATGTATCCATCTCTTGCCTTCACTAATCTGTAAGCACCACGGAGCACAGAACTCAGGTTTTATTATTGCTATATGGCCCACGATATGTGGCAGAGGGTGTGCCCAGAACAGCAGCTGGGGAACCCCCCCTAACACTGTGAGAGTAGACATCAGCACAAGTGTGGATGATAATCTCAACAAAAGATGCAAATACGGTCTTCAGGCAATGTCCACATTTTGAGCCTTTACTTTTAGAGGGACAACCTGACACATTTTCCAGCAGATCTGAGCAAACCCCAGCAGTGAGGTACAAGGACGCAGCTCCCCAAGCCCTGGGCGTGATGTCTGTGATCAAACTTCATTGGTCAATACCTTCCCTCCCCCTCCCTGGTGTTTCTCTGGTCGCACTGTCTCCCTCCCTGGCTCTGAACCTGTTTGGCACCTTCCAACAGCTCCTCTTCAAAGAGCCGAAGACAAACCTGAGATGATGATTGCCTTGCTTAATGCCAGACAGGTTTCCAGTAATCGTATTAAATTCGAGTGAACAAAGGGTATTTAGTCTGTGACAGAGCTGAACCATATCTGGATAAACATAAACAAGAGAATTAATCCTGCAAGAGCCACTACCTGCCAGCGAGTGGAAGGACGTGAGCTGTGCCCTTGCTAAGGCAGATTGGAGGGCAGACGGCAGGAGAGATGCAACAAGATTGGTGCTGAGCATCTGGGCTCCGTATAAAGAGGGGAATAAAGATTGCAACTGGAATACATTAGAGGAAAAGCAAATGTTTTATTCACAAAAAATCGGCATCAATAATTCCAATATTTAATCCAGCCCAGGGCCCCTTAGTGTCTTCATCGTGGACTTTGATCTCGCCTGTAAAGCTGCCTGCTTAAGGTCCCTTCCCAGAGCAGCCTGAGGTCACAGGGGCAGACATACTGTTGCTGAACAGATATGCAAGGGAGTAGCATGTGTGACTAGAGTACAGTGTGACAACATAATCCTGGCAGGAACGGATGAGGTCAGTGTGGGGTGATGTTGGCTTTTCTAGCATCTACTGAATCATTTGATGGGAGCAGAAATTGAAAAGAATAAATACAAACACATGCAACACACAGCCGCAAAGACTGTATGGCCCAGATCTGAGAAAAAGGATCTTCTTTCGGTAGGATCAGTGGGGAAGTGGAGAGAACAATGAGCTGGGAGTTAGGAGACCTCTGCTTCCTTCTTGTCCCCACCACTCGCTGAGCAGCTGTGTGACCTCAGGTTGCCCGGCCTCTGAGAGCTGAGGGCGCTGATCCAGCTGGTATCTATGGTCTCTTTCAGTTTCAAAGGCAGGGATTTGTCCTCTGTAAAGAGGTTTTATAAAAGCTCCGCAAGGCTATTACTACAAGACCACAATTTTGGGAGACATTGTACGCCGAGTTGCAATGTTCTTAAGTCACCATGTGTGGAATGTTTTGTCTAACCTCTATGCATAAAGGCAAAGTGTTGGCAGGTGCATTAGAGCAAGAGGCTGAAACACAGCAGACTCAGAAGTTCTGTGGACATTCCCGCGCCAAGTCATGACCACAGAATTCCACCTACTTGTGAGTCTTAAAGTCTACTTTGCAACAGGTGGGGTAAGGAGAAATGACAGGATCCAAAAGAGCGTCCATTATCATAATTTACAATTTGTGTTTCCCAACACCCTCCTTACTTGCAAGTATTACCTTCACTCATATGGTTCTTTCTGTCCGAAATACTCCTCACATCTCTGCTTATCAAAAGTCATGCTCACCCCAATTCTAAGACCTCCCAGCAGAAACAAACTGTCCTTTCATACTACTTGGCTATCAGCGATGACACTTCAATTTACCTCATGCTACACTTCGCTTCCATTAAAATTATATTCATAGGTTATAAACTCCCTGAAGGCAGGGTCTGGGTCTCATTTATCTTTATGTCCCCAGGCCTGTTTGACACATTGTAGGCACTCACTCAAAACGGGCTTCTGAAATGAACCGAATAGGGATTTTCAGGTTACCTGCTAAAGTGACGGCAATGGAGACAGAGTCATATCCCAAGATGTTGGTGGCATTGCAAGTGTAGAAACCCACATCAGCTTCCACCGGTGCCAAGATCTGTAAGGAGTCATCTGGCTGTAGAAGAATCCTGGAGTGACAGAAGAGAAACGGAAAGCCAGTCAAGTCAGTTGATTCCTCTTTGGTATTCAGTGTGGGTAAGGTAGCAAGGAACCTCAGGGTATGCTCAGAACCCGGTTTTAACCACAGCGACAGACCTGCTGCAAAAACACTCAGGAACTCAGGCTCTCTTGGTCTTTTTAATTGGTGTGGTTCTGCTAGCAATCTCAAAGAAGGAGGTTTTTGATGACTTTGCAGCTTGTAGGTTACTTGATCTAAACGCTACGAGTTGGAACAGATAGCACATGTGTACTGAACACGTGTAACATACACACACACCTGTCAGGAGTAAGGGGGGTGCTGGAACAAATGGTACACATAGATTTGGGGGAAGGCTTTTAAGGAAAAGATGAAGTTACAAAAGAGGAGTGAAGTTTGGTTGTATGGTAGAAAGGAGGTAGGGCTTCTTGATATGGAGAGAGGTGTCAGTTAAGATCTGGAAGTAAGCCGGGCACAGTGCCTCAAGCCTGTAATCCCAGCACTTTGGGAGCCTGAGGCAAGAGGATTGCCTGAGCCCATGGGTTTGAGACCAGCCTGGGCAACTTGGCGAGACCCTATCTCTACAATAAATCTAAAAATTAGCCAGGCATGGTGGTGCATGCCTGTAGTTCCAGCAACTTGGAAGGCTGAGACGGAAGGACTGCCTGAGCCCAGCAGGTAGAGGCTGCGGTGGCCGTGAGTGTGCCACTGTACTCTAGCCTAGGTGACAGAGTGAGAATCCAACTCAAAAAAAAAAAAAAAAAAAAAAGAAAAAAGAAAAAAGAAAAAAAAAATCTGGAAGTAGAAAAATCCAGGAATCCAACATTGATGAGAGGGTCTTGAAGTGTACATTTGAAGGAAATCGTATGGGCCTTTCAATTCTAGGTAGTCATATATACATTTATTGTCTTCATTTGCCTGTCAACATTATAGGGCATAAAACTCAGGTCTTATTTATTGCTGCTACTTCCCGCAATACTAGAGAGCTCTCTGTAGAGAAGGTGCCCAGTATAACAAAGGGGAAACTTGCCCTTCATGTCATGGAGAGACAGTTCCAGAACGATCACAGTTTAGTTCAGACACTTTTTAAATTTTAACTCAAAAAGAATTATAAGAATTCAAACCCACTCCATCGCAGTCTGTTTTTTTCTTTCCTAGATTTTTGTCATTTCTAGGAACTCCCTACTCCATCATGGTAGTTAAGCAGATTAATGACTTACAATGGCTTAAAGCTGATGTCTTGGTGACTTAGTGAGGCTGACAATCACCAGCATGTGTACGTGGAAGAGGGACTCTAGAAGGTTGGGAGGGTGGGGAGAAGCTTGTAGATCCAGTGTCAGGACGCTGTAGGGGCCTTGGGTCAACAGACCATTCAACAGCACAGAGATAGGAAGTAGCTTGGTTCGGAGTTCCTAAAGTTAGTTGTTTCCATCTGCGTGATTCTTTCCACCACTCAAGTTTCAACAGCCTCAATTCCAATGTCATGTAACATTCATCCCTCTGAGGCAACCATCATATAGGAGCTGTTTTCTAAGAAACGTTGAAGAACAAAAAAGGTCAGGAGAACTCAGAAGACTTGGTGATGAAATTAAGGCCCGGAGTCAGATCTGCTCCAGCAACGTTCTCCCACTGTCCAATTCTTTCTTCATGATTTCTCTGGCTGGGTCTCTCCAGACACGATGACATCTGACCTCTCGTCAGCTCTCAGTTATTCTGAGGTGGGTGACAAGTCTGGCAACGAATGAAGCCTCCTCCACTCTGATTTTGGTCTTAGGCCTTTTGCATTGCTCATACTTTTTTTTTTTTTTTTTTTTGAGTCAGAGTCTCACTCTGTGACCCAGGCTGGAGGGCAGTGGCACGCGCACAGCCACCGCAGCCATGACCTGCTGGGCTCAGGCAATCCTTCCGCCTCAGTATTCCAAGTAATTGAAACAACGCGTGTGCGCCACCCTGCCTGGCTGTGTTTTTGATTTATTGTAGAGACAAGGTCTCACCAAGTTGCTCAGGCTGGTCTTGAACCTATGGGCTCAGGCAATCCTCTCGTCTCTGCCTTCCAAAGCTCTGGGATTACAGGCATGAGCCACTGTGCCCAGCCGCATTGCCTATTCTTACCTCCTGTCAAAGGAAAGGCAGGAAGTAGGAGACGTAAGGCTTCCATCAGCCAGCCTAGTTATGCATGGGCAGTTCTGGCAAAAATGGGGAAGAAAATAGAGCACCTTAGCTAAAGGGAAGTTTTTAGATGGCTTGTACTTGACTTAGGGCCATTCCAGACCATCGCCACTATTACTGGGGCAGTGAAGCATTTGTGGCATTGAACTAGAGCTGAAATGTGATGAAGTCTTAAAGGAAGCCTTCAAGACATTGCAATATAGCTCATTCACTCATCCATCAAACATTAGGAGTTTTTTTCTCAAACAATTACATGTTTATTTAAAGACGCTAATAAGACAAAGATGACTATATAATTTACTTATCTTTGGTAAATCACACACTATTTTAGATAATAGCATTCTTCAGGATTCTTATCAGATGCAACATAATGCAATATTATTGCTAAGTTTCTTCAGGTGTTCAAGCTGTTTTAGATTTAAAAAATTAAAAATTGACCTTCTGATTTAAATCTTTATCATGTCCCAGGAGTATTCTTGCCTTCACAAAAAATTCTAAATAATAATGAAAGCAGGCTTAATTAAATTTCAGTTAGAACTCAGGACAATACAACTTAGTAGATCACAATTCAATTTCACTACATTGAATGGGCAGGGATTAAAATTGGCTGAAACTCCCAAACTCATTAGGGTAGTTGCTTCCCCAAAATTGGCAACATCTCTTTCCCCTACAGAAAGAGTTCTTGAATTGAACACTCAGAGCTGCTGGCTAGAAAGTCTGCCTTACTATGATCTTACTATGATTTAACTAATGGCCATTGGCAAATCCCTTCCCCTTCCTGCCTATCTTCAGCTTATCAGCTTCTAAAACCCAACTGGAGTACGCTTTCCTCCTCAGCAGCAAGAATTATTAAGCTAAGGTAGACAAAGAGTTTCGAGACTTTTTTGGTATTTCCACAGCTCTTTTGTTGGTAATGCCGGACACTGAAAAACCAACTGAATGAGAGGAAGGTGAGAGGGTAAGGAGGTGAGGCGGGAAGTGAGAGATATACATGATATTGACCAGTTTTCCCCAGACAACTTATTAGATCTCTACGTCCAACTCTTTTTTTTTTTTTTTTTTTTGCATAGACCTACTGCACCTGTCTGATGTCATGCCGAGAATATAAACACCTCTTCCACACTGGGCCTGACCAGCCTTTCCCCCCCACCCCGCTTAGGTGATGAAATTGGAAGACTGTTCGTTTTTATAGTCATACCAGTTTCTCCAAGCAAGCCATGATGCTTTCTGTCTGAGTCTGCAGCTTGGAATAGAATTCCTACGAAGTTGAGGAGGGGAAGGAAGGCGACCCACTACGCTGGCCTAAAATTCTAAGGATTTGAGGCCGGACAGGAGTAGCACCAATGAAAAGGAAGGAATGCAGATTATGAGATTTAGCATTTGTATATTCTATTATTCCATAAGCCATGTATACAAACATAAAGAAGCTATAGGCTTTGCCTTCATAAAAATAGTCAAATATTGTCTTGAGACAAAACCTCCATGGGGCAAAGCCTGACTTTATCATTTGTGTGTACTTATGCATTATTTGTATCCATAAAACTGAACTCTGTAGCTCAAGGTTACACAGTTATTTGGAGGCAGAGTCAGGATTTGAAGTAGGTTTTCTTTTTTTTTTTTTTTTTTTGAGTTGGGGTCTCACTCCACTGCCCAGGCTGGAGTGCAGTGGTATGCTCACAGCTACCCCAGCATCGACCTGCTGGGCTCCAGTAATCCTTCTGCCTCAGCCTTCTGAGTAGCCGGAACTACAGGCACGTGCTACCATGCCTGGCTAATTTTTGATTTATTGTAGAGACGAGGTCTCGCCAAGTTGCCTGGGCTGGTCTCGAACCTGTGGACTCAGGCAATCCACTCGCCTTGGCCTGCCAAACTGCTGGAATTACCGGCTGAGTCACCGAGCCTGGCCTCTTTTTTAAAATTTTAAAGATGTGGAGTACAATTCAGGATTGGGTATACAAGTGGTCTTGCTGGTTCTTAATTCAGCACTTCTTTTCCCCCTCTATTATACCTTTGGGACCACTATGCAACTCAACTCTTTAGTCAGGCTTTCTTCTTTAGTTAGAAAGCTGCTCACAACTGTATCTTGTACATACTTCTATCACTTTCCCTAATAACCTATTAGGGCATAAAGTCTCAGAGACTAGAATAGGCTTTGACTCTTATTAATTGCTATACTATGCCCATAGATAGGGTTTTGGAGGCTGCCACGATGGGGAGAGATAGTCCAGGAGAGGGTTTCCAGCAGAGCTCTCTAGAAAGCTGACCAGGCAAAGGAAAGGGCTTGCTGCAGCGGCTGAGGGTTGCTTCAGTCTTCCTATCTAGCCTGGCAGCTAGGGACACAAATTCCTGGGGGGATATATATATATATATACACACACACACACACTCACATACCTACGTACATACATATATATGTACATATATATGTATGTACGTAGGTATGTGTGTGTGTGTGTGTGTGTGTGTGTATATATATATACATATATATATATACACACTCTATTAATTTAACTTAATTTGTTAGTAGCTGATTTCTGTCAGCTTGTATTTAGGTTTCAAATATGACAGGCCTGTTTTAGAATGCGTGGGCATAGAAACATAGTGTTGCTTTCCAAGAAAAACCAGAAAGATTCCTCTGGGGGGTGTTTTGGAATCTATGGAATCAGAGGATGAGGGGATCTAGAGTGGGCACAATTAAGACCTACATAGCAGATGGTACTGTGGTCATGTTAGGTATATTAATACTCCCCGCTTTCCTCCCATACCCATACTCGACTTCCGTTTTGGTTTACTGGGCTAAAACTTAATGCTTTATTTCTTTGACCATACTTTTAGGTGGAAAACGAAGGAACCGTTTTGCTTTTCTGGGGGCCTTTTGCTTGTAAGCTTCTTTGTGACAGCATGCCTTCTTAAATTTGACAGATTAAGTCAGGACCAGTAGAGAGAATACAAAACATTGTTTTAGTTACGTAAGGAAAAACCCTTGTCATACACAAGAGGAGGCTAAGGTCGAAATTCTCATGGGCCTCTACCAAGCAGGGTCCCCCTGAGGGGCAGTCATCCTTCTGCATTTGGAATGTGTGGTGATGAAGTGCTCTTATTTGAAAAAGAGGCAGCTCTGGGTATAAAGAAAAGCCTCTAGCAATTCTGCGAGTGTGTGTGTGTGTGTGTGTGTGTGTGTGTGTGTGTGCGGGGGGGCAACGCTGTGTCTTTATCCTTGGTTCAACTGTGAATACCTCTGGCATGTGAAAGTCCACCTCTCAAACTGACCTCCACGACCAACCATGCATGAGGAGTCTTGTGGAGGGGAAGACTTCCCAAGTCAAGAGGCTTGGACTTTAGAATCATGTGGTGGTCTTGGGTAAGTCATTCAACCATATGAACATTTAAGTTCCTTCTGTAAATCGAAGAATAATACTGACCTCAGAGAGTTCTTGTGAAGATCTCATAAAAGTGCATATAGACTTACCCCTACTGTTTTCTAAGTACAAAGGCATCAGCTTAAACATCAGATACATCTAATAAATGAATATATATAAATATATAAATATAAATATATATATATATATTTATATATATATATATATTTTTTTTTTTTTAAAGTGGTACATGTCACCTAAGTAACCTTTTTGGGATTTTTGTTTGTCAGACAAAATTTTCAAGTTTTGGGTACAGAAATGCCCATCTACTGCATGGGACATATTTTGCCACTTCAGGCCTCTTATCCTAACAAGTAAGCCTTTTTAACCTATTCTAGAAACAGGACTGGATGCTGCAAGTCATAGGTGTATCCTTTCTCTTTAGAACAGTAGCTTTCTCATCTTTTCAAACATACCTGCCCCACATCCTAACATAAATCTGTCACTCCAGTCAGGATAGCCTCTTTGAATCTCATTGTCATTCGCTTGGGGCTGAAGGCAGGCTCCCCCTCCACCTGTCTACCCTTCCAAATTCTCCCCAGCCCTTAAGAATGAGTTCAAGTTCTGTTTCCTTGTGCTACCACAGTTCGTGAGAATCCCTCCCTTTCCCAAGCATTTGGTTGTTCAAATTCACACTACAAAGCCCCTTTCTAATTTACAGTGACTTATCTCTTTGGTTATATTATCAACTATTACCTCAAGCATGAGGACTTTTAGTACTTTCATAATTCCCTCTTCAGTATTCAGTACAGTGTTGGCTGTATCTGTAAATTGAAGATAATACTGACTTCAGAGAGGTCTTGTAAAGATCACATAATTTTCCAAGTAAAAAGGCATCAGTTAAACAACAGATACATCTAATAAATAATTTTTAAAATGGTACATGAAACCTTGGAAGTTCCAGCTTGTTTAGTTGACTTCAAAGCAATGGGGCTGAAAGGGATCATACCTCCAAGAGAGCACAGTAGAAAGTGCATCAGAGCACAGCTTCTAGAGCTGTTCTGGGGGTTCAAATCCCAGCTCTTCCACTTAGTAGCTTTGTAGACTTGAACAAGTGATTTACTTAACTTCTCAGTGATGAAGTCTCCTTAGCTATAAAATGAGGAGAATTATAGTACCGACCTAGGGTTGTTGTGAAGATTCTGATGAGCTAATGTATTTGAAGTACACAGAAAAGTGCCTAGCATGCGGTAGAAACTACAGAAATGAAGGCTATTATAATTCTGTCACTGTTATTGTTGACATCACCATCATGACTACAGTTCATTCTTAATGCCTGAGCTTATGCATTCTGGATGTTGTGAAGAGTTGCTTTGACACGGGTAAATGACTGAGAAATAAATACAGAGATTTCAAGGCAAATACATAAATCAAGGATATGGGGAGGGGCAAGGGGTCTTCTGTGTGTGAGACGAGAGAGTAGAAAAGAGAAGCAGACACTGAGGCCACATGGCACATTGGATTGGCAACTACTTAAATTCTATTCTTGACTCAGGAATCTTTGAAGAAGAACGACTAGTTATTTCCATGACAATTTTAACACTATTTATTGACCAAGTACTGAAATTTTAGAACACTAAAAAAAAAAAAAAAAAAGAAAGAAAGAAAGAAAGAAAGAAAAAGCCAGAATCCTGCAATTTCAGAAAAGAATACAAACAAGAGCAAAGGAATGAGAGTTGGAAAACAGTGAACTCAGAAGCAAACAAGCAAAGTTAAAGCAGTCTGTGCATAGAACATGAGCCCCAAATGCCTATTTATAGGAGAAGATGGTGAGAGCTTTTCCTTATTCTGTTTAGGGATTCCTTAATCAAATCTTCCACAAAGGGGGATTGGGAACCAATATTTATTAGACAAGTATATATGCTTTATTTCATTTTTATTTTTTGAGTTGGGGTCTCACTCTGTTGGCCTGACTGGAGGGCAGTGGCACAATCATGGCTCATTGCAGCCTTGAACTCCTGGGCTAAAGGGATCCTCCTACCTCAGCCTCCCGAGTAGCTGGGACTACACGCACATACCACCATGCCTGACTAATTTTTAAAATCTTTTTTGTAGAGATGAGGTCTCACTATGTCGTCTGGGCTGACCTCGAACTCATGGGCTCAAGCAGTCCTCCCACCTCAGCCTCCCAAAGTGCTAGGATTTACAGGCATAAGCCACTGAGACAGTTCTTTGTATCTTTTTATTCTCACTACCGTGTTATTAGTTTGATACTTTTTTCTTATTTCAGAGAGGAGGCAAAACTCACAGAGTTAATCTGCTCAGCTAATGCATGGCAGAATCTGGGGTGAAAATAACCTTTGACGTTTCTTAAACTGACCACAACCAGGCATCCACTGTGATCTAGTAGGAAGGCATATGGTTTGGCCTCATTTTTGGCAGGAGGTAATTTTCATCAAGGTTTGTAGTTATTCAGGGAAATGGACAGTCACTAAAACTAAAGAATATTCTGGATTTTAAATAGTTCTAACCAAGAGGAGGAAGGAATGCTGTGAGAAGATCTCCTCTATGAGCAATAACTTTTTTCTGAAACCCAAAATTATAGTAGCCCAGAGGCTTGCAAGTGGGAGTTTTATTTGGTACAGATATTTTTGGGGAACAGATTTGAGGTTCATGAGGAGTTTCAGATCACCACTTGGTGAGGGCAGCTTTTTTAAATCTTTGCTGTTTTTACTGTAATTGCCAACTAAAAGTTCTTTAGTGCCAGAAGCTTCATGATTGCTTAGATGGAAGTATAGAAAATATTTTTGGAATGGGAAAGGCCACCTGACCACACATTCTTAACCCTGGCCTCCTTCTTTTTGCCAAACCCTTCAGCTTCCTTCTCTTCAGAAATTCATGAAGTCTCGAATTTGCTTATATGTTTCACTGTGTCTGCTTGCAGGTAATTCATCTCAAACAACAAACCTCTGCATCAAATGGCTCTGACTTGATTTCCTATTTACCTAGGATAGGAGTCCTCAAAATTCAGCCAACTGCCACCTGCTTTTGTAAATAAAGTTTTATTGGCACATTGTCACACCAGTTTAAGTGCTATCTCTGGCTGTTTTCATGCTACAGTGGTAGAGTTGAGGAGTTGGAACAGAGATAAGACGGCCTGCAAACCCTAAAATGTTTGCTATTTACGAGAAAAGCCTGCTGACCTCTGACCTATAACATGGAAGAATTTTCACCTCCAATTTATCTCAGTGACATCCTCAATTTCTACAAACAAAGTTAACTCTTTTTTGGAACTCTGCCATTTGCTAGCACCACTCTTCTAGGAAGAATAAACCGCTTGGAGGATCTTTGGAGACCCCCTAGCCTTTCAGGAAATAGACTTTGCCTGACTCTAAGCCTCATGTTGCTGTTTGGTTGTCGCTGTCTCAAGTCCCCTGATGCTTTTTACCTGCCTGAATCATGATGGTCATTTCTGTGACCTTTGCACTGACTCTTCATACTTTTCTTTTGCTGAGGTTTATGTATTTACTGGGATGGTTCTTTTTTCTCTGGCTTGCTATTCTTACACTTTTCAACTGGGAAAAACATTTGTCATCTCCGTTTCCTTCAGTTCTATTAGGGAAACAAGCCAAACCAAATTGAAATGGGCTTATTTTTCCTTCCTTATCTTCCCTGCCTCCAGTTTTTATATTATCTGCAAACTTGGAAACTGCATTTCATGTGCTTATGACTTTTACATATAACATTATTCACAAATATGGTTCTGAAATTGACCCTGGAGGAATTTCTCATCTGATTCTCCCTTCCACTCTGAGAAGTTTCCATCTGTGGATACTCTGTGTTGCCCAAGTTAAAGGCTTCCAAAGACCCCTTAATTTATCTCCTATTCAACACCACTTTGGAACATTGGCCAAAGTTTTCTGGGAAGTTTAAGCATTTAGAGCCTACAGATTTCACCATCTACCAGATCAGCAATGACAGAAAAGAATGTCAGTAGAATATGAGCGTCCTCTCCTGATGCCTGGATTTCGGATGATAATTTTCCATCACTCTGTGTTTTCCTAGATCCCTTTCTATCCCCACTCTTTGAACAACCACCTAGATGTTCCTCAAAACAAGAGTGAAGCTTCTTATTTTGTGATATCCTGGAAAATGGTGCGAAAAAATGGCTCTGCGTCCATATGAGAATGATTTTGGATATTGACAAATGCGTATCCATTCTGTCAGGCAATTTACAGATGCTATTTCTGTTCTTTGCACCCTTGCTATTCTGAAGGGCAGAATACAACTTAGTGCTCTTTTAGTATCGTTTAACTTTTTTTTTTTTGTGAGTTGGAGTCTCACTCTGTCACCCAGACTGGAGTGCAGTGACTGCTCCTGGTCACCACAGCCTCGCCTGCTGGGCTCCAGTGATCCTTCCGCCTCAGCCTTCCAAGTAGCCGGAACTACAGGCGTGTGCTACCACGCCCGGCTCATTTTTTGATTTACTGTAGAGATGAGGTCTCACCAAGTTGCCCAGGCAGGTCTCGAACCCACGGGCTCAGGCAATCCACTCACCTCAGCCTCCCAAGGCGCGGGATTACAGGCTGAGCCACTGAGCCCGGCTTCGTGTAACTTTTAATAAGAAAACCAGTTCTAACTGGTAGAACTGAGATCTGTGCCTAAGTTGCTCTGATTCCAGCCTCAGTCTTGTACCACCACGGGCCGCCCTTTGTGTTAACTGATGTACCATCAGGTTGCTCCCCTGGATGGAGAAGGTGGGGTGAATAAAGTGGGCACAGTTAGACCCAGAAGAGAGCAGGAACCTCAGGGATTAAAAGGCAGAAGCTCCTTGGATTTAGCCCTTTCCCTAAGAGTCCATGTAAATAGAATATCACCTGTGAGCTACCTCCTACCCCTAAGAAGAAATAAGTATTTTCCTCAAAGTATCTCATTTCACATTATTCTTTATGTTCACTTGCATTTAGAAAAAAATTCCCATAACCTTGAGGGAAATCTTATTTAAATGCTTATTTAAAGACTTCTATCAGCAGAGCTGTGGGTAATATGGGATATTGGCTCGCTCTTGGTCCAGGAGTGAGTGGGCAAGGGAGGACATTCCTGCCAGTGTGGTGCTATCAGCCACATTTATACTTTTTCTTGGCGGAAAAGACCAATCTTCGTCCAGCTGTTTTTCCCAATTTGGCAATCCAATATTTGAGAATCTGGCTCTTCTTTCCTATAAGGAAGTCAGTACTATCCCTACAGGTACTATTTCTAGGGTAGAACTCAGGCATAGGAATACTGAACATATATTACGTAAAACTCCTATTAGATGTAGGAAAGGGTAATTTACCAGATTCCTTGGCTAGGGGTGTGGTCTGTATTGCACCCCATCTAACGCAAATTGGAGTTAGCTTTCTCCTGACTCTCAACTCAAAATGTAATGAACAGTTCGGTGCTTATATTTAATATCTGAAAAGCAAGGAAAAGTTTAGCTCCATCTTGCCAGTGGTCTGGGTCTCTAACCACACATATACATAGACCATCAACGCTAGTAAACATACACAGAAACACATACAAACATAGCAATTGCAATGTTTACTGAGTGCTTTTTGTGTGACTATCCATGCAGAATTGCACATACACATGCATATTTAAAGGTAGGGCTATCAAGAGAACAAAAGGCTATCCCTAAAACACACACGCCAAAATAAAAACAAAATCTTCATAAATCGGAAGCCGGCTGGCTGGAATATTGACTGTTAATTCATGCCAGGTCTTGTTGACCTCAGTGGCTTCCTTCTAATACAATGGAAGTCTGTGTATTCAACTAAAGTTAAAAATCAATAAAAAGAAACAGTCCCTGGAGCCAGACTGCCTTGGATTCAAATTCCAGCTCTACGATTAATACTTATTGAGTGTGAGACTTTGAGCAGTCACTCTAGCATCTCTGTGCTTGAGTTTTAACATCTGTAAAATTGGGACACTAACCTCAAAGGGATAGCACAAGAATCAACGAACACCTGAAATTCAACGTAAGTGCTCAATAAATGTTAACTGTGATGATGGTGGTCGTGATGATTTTTCCATTAGTCCGGATGTGATGGGAGATAGGATGTCATAAGGTATTTGCACTCTGTACTTATTCACCTTACAGCAGTGCTTTTCAAATTACGCTGTTCTATGCCACAGATTCTTGGGCTTTTCTGAAACTTCTTTAGTGGAGGACAAGGGGCAAAGCAGAAATGTTTAGTTAGGGGTATTGCTTTGGAATTCTGCCACAGAGGCATACTAGAGACTAGAAGTCCAGATTATGCAGAACCACGCAGACCACAGCCTCCTGATAATTAGGACACCTCTTCCTAATCACTGGCATCCATTTATTCATTCCCTTGTTCATTCGTTCATCAGTTTTTCAATTGTTGAGTGTCTACTGTGTTCTTAGAATTGTGGAGAAAATAAGACATTCTTAAATATCTACCCCTGAGGAGAACTAACGTCATCCAGAAGGTAATTTAGGAAAACAAGCAGCTAATTCTAATACACAGGGGTAAGGGCTGAAAGAGTTATTACACATAGGGTTTACATGAGTTATAGAGAGGTCATCTGACCTGGCCTTGGGGGCAGGTTTCCTGTAAGGAGGGGTAGGGGTTAGCCAGACAAAGTGAGCAGAAGGCCCCAGGCAAAGCTGTAAACTGAGTAACTGGGTATTGCTGAAAGGCAGTGCTCGGTGCCCTGACGTAGGGGATATGGTAAGAGTTGAAACTGGGCCAGGCACGAGGGTTCAAGCCTGTAATCCCAGCACTTTGGGAGGCTGAGGTGAGGGGATGGCTTGAGCCCCTGGGTTCGAGACTAGCCCGGGCAACTTGGCGAGACCTCATCGCTACGATAAATCAAAAATTAGCCGGGTGTGGTAGCGCACGCCTGTAGTTCCGGTTACTTGGAAGGCTGAGGTGGCAGGATCGCCGGAGCCCAGCAGGTCGAGGCTGGGGTGGCTGTGACTGTGCCACGGCACTCCAGCCTGGGTGACAGAGCGAGACTCTGACTCAAAAAAAAAAAGAGTTGAAGTTGGAGAGATAAGCAGATGTAAGATGATAAAGGTGCCGTGTGTCACACCAAGGACCTTATCCTTAAGTGATGACAAGCCAGTGAAATAATTTTAAGTGTGGGCGCAGTATGCACAGGTTTGCTGGAAAGATACTCAGGCAGGAGCCTGGGGAATGGTAAAGTAGCACGAAGGTGTTTTTAAGAAGAGGTGGGTTCGTCTGTGTAGAATGCTGCTGAGAGGTCACATTCCATAAGAAATGTTTTGAGAGACAATTTTCTTCTTTTGAACAAATAAGAAATAACTTTTGGGGGTGCTGGGAGGGCTTTGTGGAAGAGTTGTTTTTTTGAGTTGGATTCTCACTCTGTCACTCTACCTTCTCCATCCAGGGGAGGCAACCTGATGGTACATCAGTTAACACAAAGGGCGGCCCATGGTGGTACAAGACTGAGGCTGGAATCAGAGCAACTTAGGCACAGATTTCAGTTCTACCAGTTAGAACTGGTTTTCTTTTTTTTGAGTTGGAGTCTCACTCTGTCACCCAGACTGGAGTGCAGTGGCCGCTCCCGGCCACCGCAGCCTCGACCTGCTGGGTTCCGGCGATCCTTCCGCCTCAACCTTCTGAGTAGCCGGAATTACAGGCATGCACTACCACGCCCGGCTGATTTTTTTGATTTATTGTAGAGATGAGGTCTCGCTGCCCAGGCGGGTCTCGAACCCGCAGGCTCAGGCAATCCACTCATCTCAGCCTCCCAAAGGCGCGGGATTACAGGCTGAGCCACCGAGCCCGGCTTAGAACTGGTTTTCTTATTAAGTTTGCAAGATGTGTGTATGTTGCATGCAGCCTTAAAATATGAGGTGGCCAAACAGAAGCCAATTCTATAGTAAACCCAGTAGAAATATTAAGTAGGACTTGAAAAACTCATAACTAATACATGGGGGTCAAATATAGAAGATAGCAAAACCTTTCTGGGATGTAAATTGGTCACTTTAGGGCTACATTAATGTTTTCAAACCGTTCAGGTAGCCTTAACACAGTAAGCCCATGAAGCGAAGATAAGATACTTCTTGCCTGATGAACTTTGCAGGGCAGCAATACAGTGAAACCAGGCAATTAAAAAACCATGATGGTTAACAAGATTCAGCATTGAAAGCAAAAAAGAAAATGAGGGCGAGTTCTCATGTTTTTTGAAATCAAGTAGCACAGTCCTCTGACGAGAACTTACTAACTACCCCTGATGGCTGTGCTGAAAAGCCCGGTTCTGCTTCTAGGTCTTTACACTTAGTTATTTTAACCTCTAGATGGCCCAGAACTTTTCCAGAAAACTGACAGCAGGTTTGAAGTCTGTTACCTTCTACCGTGTCTGCTTCCTTCACACACAGGCACTTGCCTTTTCACAGTGTGGTCTCTCTCAAATCCAAGGGTCAGTATGAAGGAAATACAGCCTGTGTGCAAGCATGTGGGCTGGTGGGAACCTGGAAGGGGAGTTAGGAGGAGGGGAGAGTGCTTGAAAAAATGAACCCCGTAGTTCCTAAGTGTTATTTTAGCTTGTATACCTCCACCAAATCTTTTAATCAAACTAACAGCAAGTGTATAATTCTACTTTGAAGTTCACTTTTCCTCTTTTTTGTCTGTGCTTTCTGAAGGTGGTCCTTGAATTTCTAGCTTCAGAGTCTTCCAGGGTGCGGGTTTAAATGCAAATTATGAGTTCCTAACGTAGAAAGAGTTTCTGGGGGGAAGGGAAGGATGTGGGTGTCTGCATTCTATAAAGCTCCTGGTAATTATCATGCCCATTGAATTTGAGAACGCTTCTTCTATATACTTTCAAGCATTTAGAAGCTTAAAGAGAAGTATTCTGCCAGTTGGAGTTTAATACAAACTGAGATCCTAAGTTATTTCATTCTATACCAGCATTTTAGCCTTTCTTAGTTTCTGGAGAGTGGTGTCCTTACCTTATTGTCTCACTGTCTAAAGCCCAGTAAATATGGATGGCATTGTAGGGGTTACCACAATGGTCCCTTACCACCCCCCAGTATCTACTCATGTGCCTCTGCAATCCCCATACCACTAGGTAGTCCTGTGAATCTCTAAAAATGCAGATAAGGTCATGTCACTTTCCTGACTAACATCCTCCAAATTCTTCCCATGGTACTCAGACCAGAACCTGAGACCCTTCCCCTGGTCTCTGGTTACCCCTGAGATCTCATCGCATACCGTCTCTACTCTTTCCTTACCACACTCCAGCCAAATGAACTCCTTCTGAGGTCCTTCAACATCAAGGTCACTTTCACTTTAGAGTTTTTGCACTGCTTTTCCCTGTCCAAGAGTGCTCTTCCTCCTGACCTCACAGTGCTAGACTGGTCATCATTCGGATCTTGGCTTACACGTAACCTCCTCAGAGTACCCATCTAAAGTGGTCACCAAATCATTCTCTATCACGTCCCTGTGTTTTATTTTCTGCCCAACAATTATCACCATCAGTTATTTTTCTCGTTTATTTTTCTGTGTTTATTGTCTTGCTCCTTTCTTTCACTAACTCATTCACTATTGTTTACTATCTGTTTGGTGCCAGTTACTATTTCCAGCACTGGGGATATAACAGGAACAAAAATCTCTACTCCCACGGAGAGGCAATCAACAAATAAATGTATATCAGAGAATGATAAAATTATCTAAATAAAATAGCAGAGTTAAGGAGATAAAGAGTAAAGACGGATGCTATAAAGTGATCAGGGAAGACCTCCCCAGTGTGTGCCATTTGGGCAGAACCCTAAAGGCATGTAAACTCCAAAACCTCCTCTGTTTCATTCATTACAAGTAGAAGTATATTTGGCATATAATAAATTAATACCTATGGAATAAATAATTATGCATGCCTTGCTCTGTAATACTCCTTTGGCTTCCAAACTAGACTTTGAGTTTCATCAACAGGGAATGAGTCTTCTTGTCTTCCATTCCCAGAATCTAACACAGAGTCTGGCTTAGGGTAGACATGAGAATGTTTGCAGAATGAAGGAAAAAGGAAGCAGGGATTATGATGAAGCAGCCTGTCATAATACACTCAAAGGATACCCTAGATCAGTGGTCCCCCACCTTTTTGGCATCAGGGACCAGTTTTGTGGAAGACAATTTTTCCACAGCCGGGGTGGAGGGATTATTAGGGAATTAGAATCTCATAAGGAGTGCACGACTTAGATCCTTCGCACGCGCAGTTCACAATAGGGTTCACGTTCCTAAGACACTCTAATGCCACCGCTGATCTGTCAGAAGACTGGAGCTCCTCTCACCAGCTGCTCACCTCCTGTTGTGTGGTCTGGTTCCTAACAGGTCACAGACTGGTACGGGTCCCTGGCCCAGGGACTGAGAAGCTCTGCCGTAAACCATTGCTTGAGACATTGACACGTACTTCTAAGAATTCTATGAATTAATTTCAACTAGTAAGTTATATTGATGATGAGACACAATAATATCTGAATTATTAATGGTTTTTTCGTAGAACTAATTTCTTTCAAATCAAGCTGCGGCATATTTAAAAGTCAAGGAAGTAACAGAATTCTCTCAGTCGCTTCTTTCCTACTTTGACCTACTGTGCTGGTTCAGGCTATTTGGAGTATTCTTTAACAAACTGCGAAGTCCTACAGACCAACAAGCAGCTGAATCTCGCAGACTCTCAGAAAGGTGGATTTGGGCACTAAGCAGAAACAGACTAACTGAACTATAACACTGGGCATTTCAGCACTTCTTTGTTTGAAAACAAATGAGTATTCCTGAATTGCTACCAGACACAGTAATGATGACAAGCAATGAAACCCAGCACTGAAGAGGTCACCAACAGCCCACAGCAAAGCACTTCCAATGGCAGCTCTGTGCCTCCTGCATGCTCAGTGCAGATACGTTCCACTCTCTTTTTTGAACTAGAACTTGAAAAACTACAGAAAACTAAGCTCCTGCCATATTTCTTACTCACTAGTAAAATGAAAAAATTATGTCAGTGATCAGAAATGGAAATCTCTTATTCTTTCCTACTACATGCCATTAACTTGCATTGAAAAGCTTTGTCAAGGCTAGATCAAGTAAAAAAAAACCTTGACGGTGGCAAAAATCATTTATCCACGTCCCTCTGGTGACTCCCCTTTCAATGCTACCCCGCCCTTAACAGGGTCCTAGATGACAGAGGATCCAGGACTTGCCCTCTGCTGTCCTCGGCCATCACCTTTAATATCCTTAGTCCCTGGCTGCCACGTCTCTTCTTCGAGCAAGATTCCCCTGAATCTTATCCATGTTAAAGCTGCTGGGGTTGGACTCTCAATGCCCATTAAGGTGAAAATTAAAAGGCTAAAGTAGTGTTTCCTAAGAACTCTTTCAAGAAGTACGGGTGTTTCCAAGACTGCTGAGCCAAAGAAATTCAGTGATCAAATGGAGAATTTTGAAAACACCATACGATATTGTCTGCTTGGAAAGTCACAACACACATCAGAATGCTTAAAAGAGTTAAAAAAAAAAAACAAAACAACAAGTAATTTTCAGTTGTAGGATAGTTAAATGCATTTAGAAATAGTAATCAGCTGTTTAAAAAGGTGATGGAGACCTATACCATCAGAAAAACATCTCCTAGACATGCTGGTAAGTAAAAACTGACTCAGATTTGGAACATGACTAATGTCCCATTAAAAAACAAATAAATAAGTAAATAAATAAAAACTACATGTGCGTACATGCTTTTTATTTAATACAATAAAAATATAAAAATTCTAAAAGGCTGTATACCAAATTATTAACAATAATAGCCTCTGGGGAATAGGATTGCGGGGATGAGGGAGACTTGTACTTTTAATAGATTTAGATATTATTTGAATTGTTTTATAGTGCCTTTATTACTTTTACAATAAAAAAATCAAGTGCTATATTAAAAAAAAGACATAAAATCCAGCCGCCAATACATCTGTTTATCTTTAAGTGAACACTCTCAGACTCATGTGATGACGGAATCCCTGTTTGTGGAACCCTGCGAAACAACTTGGGCCACAACTTTTGAAGTGGCTGTGGTCAAGGCTCTCCCCATGAACACAGGGGTTATAACCTGCTGTGGCCTTCTGCGGATGAGGGAAGGAGGTAGGAGGGTCTTTGGAGATGATCCACACAGCCCTTCACTTCTGAAACGAAGAGAGACCAAGGCCATGAAGAGTGAACAGCCTTGGCAAGATCAGCCTGAACCCCTTGATCTTTGTGTAGCTCCTTCTACATCATTCCTCTATCCCCAGGTGACCTAGGTGGGTCGAGATCCTTGATTTCATACAAAGTCTGCAGCACTCAAACAAAATGTCAGGCAGGACCTCTGAGTGAGCCAAGGGCTCAGTATTATCTCTGCAGGCAAAGATGGAGCACAGTCCTGATGCCCCCTTTCCCGCTGCCTTGTCTTGTTCCACAGCTTTTTAGGAGAGAAGATGAAGACGTTAATTCTGATCTTCCCCCTCACATAGTCAGCTGTGATTCCCTTCAATTCGGATAGTACCGATCCTGGGTGACAGGCCCAAGGGATAGAAATAAAACTTAGTACCTACACTTGAGAAACTGACTTGGCCGGTTGAGGAGATGGCATGATGTGGGTGCAACAGGTACCACAGGTGCACTGGTAGGAGTGAGTTTCAGGGCACCAGCCACCTGAGTATCAGGGCACCACTCATCACACCGGAGCTTGACACTGGAGCTACTACTTGACTGTAATCTTTACAACCACGTTAAAAGAGTTTTGGAGAAAGTTACAGGGCTCATAGCCATTCAGCCATCCTTGGAAAGTATGAACTGGGGCGCACCTGGGGGTAAACAAGAGGAGAGGCTAAGAGCGTGGGCTCTCAGAGTGTGCTGCTTGCCTTCAGACCATTCCCAGGGTTTCTGTACAGGCTGGACATCTGTGCCTCAGCTTTTCATTAAGGATGTGGTAACAATAATAGTATCCAGGGTATTGGGGGAAGATTAAACAAGATGGTGCATTTAGAGCACTGAGCTCCATATCTGGAATACAGTGAGAGCACACTGGAATACAGCGAGAGTCTCACTCCATCGTCCAGGCTGGAGTGCAGTGGCATGCTCACAGCCACTGCAGCCTTGACCTGCTGGGCTCACCAGATCCTTCCGCCTCAGCCTTCTAAGTAGCTGGAACTACAGGCATGTGCCACCATGCCCGGCTGATTTTTTCTTTTTTTTTTTTTTTTTTACTTATTGTAGAGATGACAGCTTGCCAAGTTGCCCAGGCTGGTCTCAAATCCCTGGACTCAGGCAATCCTCTTGCCTCCGCCTCCCAAAGTGCTGGGATTACAGGCGTGAGCCACTGCGCCCCCCTAGGGTTGTTATTAAAGTTACTTGGTCTCTAAGAACTAAGGCTGAGAGGCAATGTTACTGACATTTCAAGGGCACGAGAGATGTGTGCACAATGGACAAAAGTTATATCTGTTTGCCAAGTCTCAGAAGAGTAGACAACCACTCCTTGGAATCAAATAAACTTAATTCCAAATCCGTATTCCAGCTCTTGCTAAAGTGTGACCTTGGGTGAGCTGCTGAACCTCAGTCATCAATGTTAAGACTAGAGGATAATATCAATAGTGCTGATTGACTGTTAGAATAACTAATGCAGTTACTAATAAATAAGTCTGGCGTAGTGCCTAGCACAATAACGGCTGGCCTCTTTCCTTCCTTGCCTGAAGCAAGTGAGCTAGAGAAGAGGATTAGTCAAACAATAGCGTTTAAATGTCGATTTAATGAAAAGAGCTTTATACTTGGATTCAGAGAAGATAAAAGGTTAAAATGAGGGCTCTAGACTAGGGAAGCCTGATTCAATGGCTCTTTAAGTGACTTCCTAGTTTACTTTTGTCACATATCTTAGTTCTGCTACCTAAAAAACATGACCTTTAGCAAGTCACTTAACTTTGTGTTTCTTCTTCTAGGAAGTATAGAGAAATACTGTACCCACTATTATTCAGAGAGATAAAACACATTACAGAGTTTACATTTGCCTGACAGATAGACACTACTCAATGCTGATTATCATTGTTGTTGTCAGGGCCATCGTAAAGATTACAAAAGACAATGGATGTAGACAGTATGGTAGTGGTCCACAAATTATATATATATATATTTTTGAGTAGGAGTCTCACTCCTTTGCCTAGGCTGGAGTGCAGTGGCACGCTCACGGCCACCCCAGCGTCGACCAGCTGGGCTCTGGTGATCCTTCCGCCTCAGCCTTCCAAGTAGCTGGAATTATAGGTGGGTGCTACCACAGGCAATCCTCTCACCTTGGCCTCCCAAAGTGCTGGCATTACAGGCTGAGCCACCGCACCCGGCCCACGAATATTGTTATTATCGTTACTACTACCCCCACTATTGATTTTACGTTATGAATGGCTATGGCCCGAGGAGACCAGTAAGGGACACATGCTGTCATCTTGATAATGACACATCAAAACTGAGACGTCAAGAGATGTTAGGATAATTCATCACAGGTCCGATGGGAAACAAAAGCTTCCTGAAACACATAGCTCTGTCCAGCCCAGACACAGGGTGGGCTTACTCATGGGGACAGCAGGTACTGGCTGCACTCTCTCCCCAGCCCCGGGGGACCACACACGGAGGCAGTGTCCTGGTGTCAAAGCCTTTCCATGGTCACCTCACAGAACAGTAACATAATAATGCCTTGACCTGGAATGACATCTTTCTGCCAGAAGTTCAAAGCTGTCCAGAGAGCGCCTCATTCACCTTTGGGATTTTATGGCGTTGGAGGTGGGTAGGCAGTGTTGCTATTCCCTTTTAAAGAGGGGACCACACAGTTCAGAGAAATCAAGCACCTTGTCTGTGCTTCAACCATTTACCAGTGCTGAGAGAGGGCCTGGAAGCCAGGATGGGATCCCGGAGGCCCACCTCCAAGCCCTGCCCTTGGAAACACCTCGCAGGGTCTGTGAGGCGCAATTTGGGCCGGATGTGGCCCCCGGCCTTCCCCCCCACTTCCCATCCCTCCCTAGACCAGGTAGCTACAAGGCTCACCTGTCACCGAACTGAACCTCTTCTCCGTTCCTGGCCCAGCTGATGGTAGGCCTGGGGTGGCCGATGGCCTCGCAGTGCAGCAGCACACTCAGCGTCCCGCTGGCCAGGGCCACCGTCTGCCCAAGGTGAGTGACCACCTCCGAGGCCGAGAGCTGCTGGGCCGCGGAGATCTTGCGCAGGATGGAGGGCTTGCGCTGCGGCCTGCGGGAGCCGGGCCCGGCCTCCCCGGCGGAGGAGGGGGAGGTCCGCAGGGCGCTGCTGAAGCCGGACACGTGCTTGTGCGGGGGACGGCCACGGGCGGCGGCCCTCGCTCGGAGGCCTTGGGGAGCGCGTCCGGGCGCTCCGCGGGGCTGCGGAAGATCTCCTGGGCCAGCTGCGCCACCAGGTGCTTGCTGTGCAGCTCGCGCAGCTCCTCGGGCTGCTGCGACAGGTTCCGGAGGATGTCGTCGAGGCGCCTCTGCTCGGCCACCAGGGCGGAGGGCAGGTGCAGGAGGGCCTGCTCGGCGGCGTGGTCCTCCTCGGAGGACGCGTTCCGCTCGGCGGAGTCCTGCGCCTCCCACGAGGCCAGCAGCTCCCCGGGCCAGCCGCCCTGCTCCAGCAGCCGGGCCACCAGGTCGTCGTAGCGGGCCCCGGGGTCCGCGGCCAGGCCCCGCTTCTCCGCCTTGCTGCCGTTGGAGAAGATGCCGTTCTGGTGCTTGTGGGCCCGCGGGGCCTCCTTGGGGCCGGCCTTGCGCCCCGCGGGGGCCTCCTCGCCGCTCCTGGGGCTCAAGGGCCGCGCCCCCCGCTTGCGGCCGCCCCGAGGAGCTTGATCACGAACTGCTCGCGCGCGGGCCCCGCTGAGCAGGTGTAGACGCCCGCGTCCGAGGGCTGGAGGCGGTGGATCTTCAGGTAGCCGAAGGGGGCCACGGTGACGTGGGCGGAGCTGACCAGGTGCTGGCCGTCCTTCTCCCAGGTGATGAGCGGCTTGCGGAACCTGCGCGCGGGGCAGCGCAGCACCACCGCCGTCTTGGGGAGCAGGTAGGCGAATCCCCCCACCACGAAGTGCAGCTTCCTCTGCCTGCGGGTCTGGATGTAGACCTTCCGCGCGGCCGCGATGTGGGGGCTGTGCTTGGTGGACGGCCGCCCGGGCCCTGGGGTGAGGAGGAGGCGGGGGCGGAGGAGGGGGAGGCCAGAGTCCAGTGAGTCCAGTGAGATGTGGCCACGGGGGGGGGGGGACAGGAAGGGGCCAGGAGAGGTGGGGGCGAGGAACAAGAGGGAAAGGCTCTGCAGGGTTCGTTTTGGCCAGGGCCCCGCTTTCCCGCCTGTGATAGACCGGAGGGCCTGGCTCCCAGCTGCGGACCATCACGCCGCCCGTGCGATCCAGACTGGAGGGCTATGAGTGCAGTGGACAGCCCACTCCCACCCTGCTGGGTCCTTCTGCCCCTAGAAGGTGAGATGCAGGGTTCTTGCTGGAGCCCAGCGGAAAGGCAGCTCCTCTCATTAAAAGCATTTAAAAAAAGAAGTCAGCATCATAAAATGAGGCAGAGGACCAAGAGAAGGAGAATGTCCTCCTTTAAATGGTTACCTTCTGGTTCCTGCAAGTCACCAGAGCCCTGAAGTACACAGCGAGGAGAGCCCAGAAGTGTTACAGCTCGAAGGATTAATGCTGCACAGAACAAATCTGTTTAGAGGGGTTTAAAACCCCAGAGTGGATAACATTCGATTCATTAGTGGTGTGCTGCCTCCAGCTTCCAGATCTCAGTATGCCAGCGAGTGAACTTTGCTCTACCCCCTGCAAACTGTTTTTCCAGGGGAGAAGAGAATTCAGCCTGGCCTGGTGTAATTAAGATTCCTTTTCCGTCTCCAGCTGAGCCCTCCAGCCTGCACCCCTCCACGGGGTTTAGTATCCCACTGTCTCCTGCCAGCCTTGGTGTTGGGGAAAGCCACCGTGTGGTGGCTATGGCTGCTGCCATGTGGGCTTCGCCCCATCCCCCGAGCCCTGACATACTCACGTGCACAGGTTGCCAGCATGCAGGGCCTGATGGAAGAAGAGAAAGGCAGGGGCGGGCACAGGGTAGAATTGACAACAGTGGAGATTCCTGTCTTCAGCACCTTCCGGCAAATAGCGCTCCGAGTCTGGGTGCCCTCGCCGCAGCTCGTGGAACACTGGTGGGGAAGAAAGAACAAATGTGTGCACATTCAGGGAACGAGAGCCTAGCGAGTTTTTAAAACGGACTCTCAAACTCATCGAACTTTCTGTAAATATGAGAAAAGCAGCAGACACCGAGAGAGACAGAGAGAGAGAGAGATTGATTATGATGTGATAACGTGGAAGACAAGCTCATCCTGTAGCCACATTTAACCCTCAGATTTTCTTTGAGGTCTCCTGTTGATATTTTACCTGTTTTCACTTATATGGTCTAGATTTTTTTTTTTTACAGTTATAGAGTGCTGTGTTCAGATCCCAGCTCAGAGTTTCTCTAGTTGGCAAGTTATTTAAACTCTCTGTTTCCACTTGTTATGCTTATTTTGCAAGCCTGGGAATTAAGACAATGTATATTTAAATACCATACACAAAATGACAATACTAATTCCTAATTCATTTCTCTTTCATGAATAAATGATATTAATGGCAAGCATTAAGTAGCACTATTTTGAAGTGCTAGATATTGTTTTTTTTTTTTTGAGTCGGAGTCTCACTCTGTTGCCCAGATGGAGTGCAGTGGTATGCTCATGGCCACAGAAGCCTTGACCTGTCAGGCTCAGGTGATCCTTCTACCTCAGCCTTCCAAGTAGCTGGAACTGTAGGCATGTACCACCACACCCGACTAATTTTTCTTGATTTGTTAGAGACACAGTCTCACCAAACTGCCCAGGCTGATCTCGAATCCCTGGGCTCAGGCAATCCTCTTGCCTCAGCTTCCCAAAGTGCTGGGATTACTGGCGGGGGGCTGCCATGCCTGGCCTGAGGTTCTAGATATTATGAAGAAAAGATATGCAAGATAGTTCCTCACCTCAAGCAATTGTCATTCAGGTGACGGGAAAAATACAAATGCATTGTTAAACTGAAATAGCATAGTAGGAAAATATAAGTCAAAATCACAATGAGATACCACTTCGTATCCACTAGAATGGCCGTAACTAAAAAGACAGACAATAACAAGTGCTGGTGAGGATGTGAATAAACTAGGAGTCTCATTCATTGCTGATGGGAATGTAAAATGATACAGCCCCCATAGGAAACAGTTCCCCTTAGATAATTTCTTAAAAAGTTAAACATAAATTTACCATATGACCCAGCAATTTAATTCCTAGGTATCTACACAAGAAAAACAAAAACATACATCCACACAAAGACTTGTATGTGGATCTTCATAGCAGCATTATTTATAATAGTCACAAAGCAGAAACAACCCAGTGCCCATCCGTTGGTGAATGGATAAACAAATATGGTATACCTACACGATGGGATATTATTTAGCCATAAGAAGGAATGATGGAGTTTTTGTATGTGCTACAACATGGATAGACCTTAAAAACATGATAGGTTGGAGTTTATAATGTGTCATTTATACCTCAATAAAGCTGTTTACAGAATTAAACAGTAATGCAAAAATTTAGCAAAAAATATAAAATTAGAAGACAAGTATGATAAAATGATGCTAACAATTATTGAATGCTTATGGTACACTAGGGATTTTCTCACCTAGGACTTGAAGATGGGTGGAGTCTGGGTGGATGTAGAGAAACAAGGATAAGATGGGAGGCAGAGAAATTTCCAGAACGAAAATAGAAGTGTTCAGTATGGAAGTCCAAAATGGACTTGGGGGCAGAACTAAACCAGTTTAACTAGACAGAACTAAACCAGTTTAACTAAACCAATTTAACTAGACTGCGTCCAGCATGTTAGGAGCTTGAGAGGGAGTTCGGGGCCAGACTTTGGAGACCTTTAGCTTTAAGACAGGAGGTTTGGAAATGGTCCACAGGTAGCGGGAAGCCGCTGAAGAGGGGACTGACGTGATGAAAGAGGTGTTTTGAGAAGGTTAACCTGGCAACAGTATATGGAAGGGATGGGCGTAGGAGATGAATGGGAGGCAGGGATGTCAGTGAAGGACGCTGCCGCAGTAGTCCAGGCTTGAGATGATAAAGGCCTGAACTAGGGTCATGGCAGTGTGCCATGCTAACTTGGAGGATGCACGTTAAAAAAAAAACCAACCAAATTATCTCATATTTTCAAGTTTTATATGCCAACACATTGAAACGACACTATTCTGTGTGACGTGCAGGGATATAATCCACCCTGAAAGAAATGTAAGATGCAAAAGATGGGGATGAGAATCGAACCCACTGCTTTTATTGCCTGACAATTGGAGGTTCCAGATTCCATCCATCGCTGATTGTAAATCACCAGTACCAAATCCAAAGATCCTGTGGGGAGGGGGTAAGAAACCTGAAAAATGTTAAAGCATGGTCATTTTAGGCTGCTAAGTAGTAACATAAAAAAGTAGTTCGACTACAGGTCAGAAGACCGGGTTGTGACTTTGGCCAAGTCTAGTTGTTTCTTCAGCTTCCGCATTTCTGAATGAGTTAAGGGATTTTCAAACTGTGTTCCACGACAATGTTGAGGCGGTGATTCGGGGTCTTCTGGGTGACAGGAAGACCCAACCCCTGGAGATCAGTTAAACAAAACATCTCTGATTCGATCCGCTTTAGATGTTTGGCACAGCCACGTTTCATTTGATAAAGATATCTGTGGCCTTAATTTTTTAAAAAAGCAATTAAACTATGGAATCTTTCGCGCTCCTTCTGGCTCTACAATGGACTACTCTGATTTTAATTTTATTTTTTTTGGGGGGAGGGAGGAACTTCCATAAAAATATGATTTGAAATATTTAATATCCAACTCTTTCAGGAGATTGAAGAATTTCTTTTTAAAGAAGTATGGTCTTTTGAGAGGTCTTACGTCCAGAATGGAATCTGCAAGTAATTTTATTTGAAATGTCTAAAGCTTTGGCTTAATTCTGTCTCTACGGGATTCTGTGCAGTAACTAGAAGATTGAGCCCAGATAGCCGAGGATGAAAAATACCCATAGATCATCTCGGTCTTCCTTTCTCCAAGGGGAGTCTTGGGAGGGCGTGTGGAATGCACATCTTTAGTCTTATCTCAGCCGGAGGGCCAGGGGAATGGTTGTCAGGATGACAGAGGCAATGTAGAGCCTTTGTGTACACCTCCAGAAGCACTTCAACCTGGCACTGGTTTGAATTTAATCCCAGTGATTCAGCGATAACTTCCTGCCATTCTCAGTCTCTCCCCAGTGCTTACAATTTCCATTCATCAACCCACATAGTTCAGAACCTAGTAACATTTCTTGGATAGGGGCTAACTAATCCTGACTCCCAAAATGTAATCTTCCTCTTCCTAGGAAGACCAGGAAAGCCCGTGGGAGACCTAGGCAGTGGCCCCAGGTCCAGGCAGTCAAGGTGAGTGCTTCCTGTGGTCTTAATTTTTTTTTTAAAGCAATTAAACTACAGGATCTTTCAAGCTCCTTCTGGCTCTAAAACTGACTACTCTGACTTTAATTTCTTTTGTATTTTTGGGGGGGAGGGAGGAACGTCCATAAAAATATGAGTTAAAAATATTTAGCCTCAGCCTCCCAAGTCGCTGGAACTACAGGCATGCACATACCACCACCACCACCACCACCAACAACAACAAATTTAATATCCAATCAAGGTGGGTGCTTCCTTTGATTTCCTTTCCTTCTCATGACAGGGAACAAGAATGGAACAGGATCATAGGCTTAGCTTTTACTAGGCACAAAGTACTTTGCATGCATCTATATGAAATATATTTAATTTAAGCCTCCCATCTATATGGTGGATGCTATTATGTCTCCATTTTACAGATAAGCAACCTAAGGCCTAGAAAGGTTAAATCATTAGCCCAGGGTTATACAGGGCTATACAGTTATACAGGGTTATACAGGGTTATACAGTAAGTGGCAGAGTCAGGATTTGATCCTAGGCTTGCCTGTCTTTGAGCCTGAACTCTCAGCTGCACATGATACTGTTCCGAAGGCCTACTTTACTTAATGGTACTGACGGGACTCAGTTGAGTAGTCTTTTTTCTAGTCCCTAATCTCAAGGGGCCTCTCCATCAAATCTGCAGACCGAAAAGAACTTTTTCTGAATCCTCTGTGCCCCGTATGCTCCAGAGGCCACAAACTCCGGGAACATGGGAGAACAATTATAATACACCCAAGTCCCTTCCTCAGCAGCCCACCCATGACCGACTATCATCTGACAGACTTAGGGAGCAGGTCCTTTTGCAATACTCCCCTGGGAGGATGTTTTCAGCCAGAGCCACTTAAACACATCTGTGCTCTTTCCTGCACTGCTATCTTGTTATGGTTTTTCATGTATAATGTCATACTGCCAAATCAACATGCCCATGGAAAAAAAATCTCACTAATGAATGTGCTATGTGTACACACACACACACACACACACACACACACACACACACACAAACACACTTGAATATGCACATACTCATTCTATGCACTTTTAATTCTTTCAATTTTTTTTCCCTAAAATATGAAAAAACAATAATTCCCCTAACGTTCTGAGATATTTGGGGTGAGATATCACAAGAGGTAGTTTTAGTGTAAAATTATAAAGCCTATAGCAATGTGGGTGAACTCAACTGCAATGCCCTTTGAAGGTGCCATCTGATGGAATTCTATATGGGTCGAAAATATATGGGGCATGAACTCGAAAAACCTATGTTAAAAGAGCTGGCATCTTAATTGTCACAGGCAGCTTTGCCCTCTGTAAGCAAGTGTCTCCATGATGCATTTCAACCAGCAGCATCTGGTTAGACAAAAAAGACGATGTCAGGAAGACTGATCAAATGTTTAAATGCAAATTGTAAAAAAAAGGAAGATCTTGAATCTGGTTCTGACACAGAAATTTTCACTTCGGATCTAATTATTCTGTTCTTGGCTAACTCCGCTTGTGAGGCAGTCATTTTGGGGGGACTTCTCTATGGAAGACACATAGGCCTCTGGAGCTGAGGAAGTAAAATATAACTCCAAAAAGCGGTAGGGAAACAAATGAGTTGAAGCTGAATTAATTTATGTGAGTGTTAGAATAGGAATTATGTCCAAAGATAGGTTAGCTGGAGGAATAGCCCTCACTTTTCAGGTAGAGTCGGGAATGGTGACTGCTGATGCAATCCCTTCCCCAAATGCAGGACAACAAGGGAAATCAAATTCTCTTGCTGGGAGGTTTTAGAGCCAGGAAACTAACAATAAGGAGGCAGGGTTTCCTTGGCCTTCTTTTCCTCATAAATCATGTCCTTTGTTGTCCAGTCACTTGGAAGAGAAGAACTAGAGAGGTTTTGCCCTTCTTGAGTAAAGGTTAGAAACATCTGGGAGTAGGAGTTGCAGGGAGGTTGGGAGGAGTGAGTGGTATGGAGATAGAGGGAGAAGAATCTCGTGTTCTGAAAAGAATCCTGGCCAACACAACACCAAGGAGGCCTGGTTTTGTTCCACAAGGAACACGTTTGCGATTCCAAGCTTCTGAGTGTTGGGCTGTGTAATTCAGGTCCCTGCAGCCTGGTTAAAAGCTAGTAACACACTGTGGCATAAATGGTTATAAGAATACTGTTCCACAATGTTAGGCTTGTTCTGTTCTCTTCTTGCCTTTTCTGTGTCTATATCTGGGATGCCTTCCTTTCCTACTTAGGCCTTTTAAATTCTTTCCTTCTGAGGAACATACACACCTCTGTCCACTCCGAGAGAAGCCACTCGCTGGGGCAGTCATCTTTCTTGCAGGCTTGCTGAGAGGCCGGTTTCGAGGCTGAGCAGAAGGTCTCGGGAAGCTCCAGAAAGCTGCCATCAGCCATGCGCTGCTTGCAGAGAACCTCACGTTTCTGGACACCCCCACCGCAGGTCCTGGAACACTGGGGAAGAAAGGAAGAAAGCCGTCTGTTTGGCCACCAATTCTTACCTTAGCTTGGTAAAGAAAAAATTAAAAAGCAAAACACAACCAAAAAACAGACAAGAAGAAAAAACAGGAATCAACCCAAATGATTGTGTTTCCTCTCTTTGAATGAATTCTGTAGCAAGATCTATTCCCTTCACTCTTAATCCCAGCAATTTAACTGGAGCATCCAGGAATTTCTGGGGCCTTTAAATCTTAGAAAGTTCCTCCTGCTGTATGATTTGCAGCCTTCCAAGACAACTGGTTTAAAAGGTTAGTATAATAAAGTGTTCAACATTTTTACGATCCAGTGAAAATAATCTGTGCTGCTTCCAGAACGAACAAGGGAAAGCTGCTGCCATTAGTATAAATCTGGAGAAGTTAATTTGCGGGGAAGACAATCTCTTTCCCTAAGTGTAGGCACTCACTTTACCATACTGGACGGGCATTAGATTTAGGGCCTGGTTTTCCGAAGACCTCCCTTGGAATACTTTTCTTATAGGATTGATGAGTTCTTAGGGCAGTGGGAGCCAGAGCTGCTGAAATTTGGGATGCAAGAAAAATAGCTTAATGTCAGTGGTTTTCATAGGAGCCCCAATAAAACATATTGTTTACATGTAACTTAATATTTATTGTTTTAATCCAGCTGCTTGAGATGGAAGGACACTCCCGGGGCACAGACTGTTAGCTATTTCCAAATATTTGTCCCGTCCTTTTCAGAGCAAAAGAGCCCTCAATTTTTAGCTGGGCACATGACTTCTCAGCATAAAGACTATAGCTGCTAACCTTCCTTGATGGAAGACGCGGCCATTTGACCAAGTACTGGCCAATGGAATATAAACAGAGGGGTTTATGTATACTTTTAGGTACCTGTAAGGGGGGGGTCACCTTTTCTCCTCCCTGTCTCCTCCTGGCTGGCTAGAATGTGAATGTGATGTTTGAAACGGAAGGGTCCAGCTTGGACTTTGATATGCAAAAAAACCCAAAGAAGCCTGACTTCGTGACCATACCTGCCCAGGACTGCCCATGTTAATGTGAGAAAGACTCTTCTGTCTTATTTAAACCATTGTGATCTTGCATTTTCTATCACTTTCAGTCAGATATAACCCTAACTGATACATCAACATATGGCTAGTCTGTTCTGGGGATATTGTCAGATTCAGGGGGTGTTCTGTTTTCTTCAGGAATAGTCTCTTCTTCCACTTGCCACCCTTGGACTTGCTGAGAAGTCAGGCCTGGGCTTAGGTAGCTTGCTGAAGGGGTGCCCCTTTCAGAACTCACAGTGGCCTGTGGTTCAGTAGGTCATACTCAGAATTGCAATGGGGATTTTTGTCCACAGTCAAGGTTATGATGGTGATAACAGGGTCCTTGGGTACAGACAGAACGCTGCTGTGGCCCAGATTTCACCTTCCTACTCAACAATCTCAACCCTGGATGCATGTCAAGGTCACCTGAGAGTTTTCATTTATTATTATTTTATTTGTGCTTATTTTTCTTTTTTATTTCAGTAACTTTAGTGGGGGGTACAAATAGTTTTTGGTGACATAATTGCATTGTATAGTGGCAAAGAAGTCTGGGCTTTAAGTGGACCCACTACTCCCACCTGTGCGCATTGTACCTGACAGGTGATTTTTCGTCCCTCCTACCCTTTCCACCCTCCCCCTTCTGAGTTTCCAGTGTCTGTTATACCCGTCTCTATGCCTTTGCAGATCCTTAGTTTAGCTCCTACTTATAAGTGAGAACATGTGGTGTTTGGCTTTCTGTTCCTGCATTACTTCACTTAGGATGATGTTCTCCAATTCCATCCACATCGCTGCAAAAGACATTATTTCTCTCCTTTTTTATGGCTGAATAGTATTCCACGACATACAGAGGGCACCAAAAAATGTATACACATTTTAAGAAAGGAAAACGCTGTATAAACTGTATTAAAATTGTAATACTCAATATATACTGATAACAAAAGAACAATACAAGACACATTTGCCTTTGCAATTTCAAGAGGTGCTCAAAGTGGTTACCATTAGCATCTAGACACTAAAAGTAATATGTAGATAGCATTGCTTAAATGTGTACACCTTTTTTGGCACCCTCAGTATTTATACCACATTTTCATTATCCATTGAACAGTTGATGGGCATTTAGGGTAATTCCATATCCTTGCAATTGTGAGTTGTGCTGCAATGAACATGTGCATGCAGGTGTCTTTTTTATATTGCTGTTCCTTAGAGTAGATACCTAGTATTAGGATTGCTGGATCAAATGGTAGATGCAGTTTTAGTTCCTTGAGAAATCTCCATACCACTTGCCAGAGGTTGTACTAATTTACACTCCCACCAACAGTATATGAGCATGCCCTTTTCACTGTATCCACGCCATGTATTGTGTTTTTGATTTTTTAAATAATGGCCATTCTCACTGGTAGCTTCTCATTGTGGTTTTAATTTGCATTTCCCTGATGATGAGTGATGTTGAGCACTTTTTCACATGTTTGTTGGTCATTTTTGTGTGTTCTTTTGAGAGATCTGTGTTCTTGTCATTTGCTCACTTTTTAATGGGGCTATTTGCTTTTTTTCTTGCTGATTTGTTTGAATTCTTTGTAGATTTTGGATCTTAGTCCTTTGTCAGATGTATAGCTTGCAAATATATTATTCTGTAGGTTGCCTCTTTACTCTTTTTTTCTTTTTTTTGCTGTGCAGAAGCTTTTTAGTTTAAGTCTCACTTATTTATTTCTGTTTTTGTTGCATTTGCGTTTGGGGTTTTAGTCATACATTCTTTGCCTAGGCCGATGTCCAGAAGAGTTTTTTCCTAAGTTTTCTTCTAGAAATCTTATGGTTTCAAGTCTGACATTTAAGTCTTTAATTCATCTTGAGTTAATTTTTGCATATGGTGAGAGATAGGGGTCAAGTTTCATTTTTTTGCATGTAGCTATCCAATTTTCCCGGCACCATTTGTTGAATAGGGTGTCCTTTCCCGGGGAGATTTAAAAAATTACTCCAGATCCATGAAATTAGACATTCTGGGAGGTGGGTCCCAGGTACGTGTGTGTGTGTGTGTGTGTGTGTGTGTGTGTGTGTGTTTTAAGGACTTCTCAGATAATCTTCTCCCAGATAATCTTCTCCCAGATAATTCTATTGTGTATTTAGGGCTGAGAACCACTTCTCCACACTAATGTTCTTTCACCATTCCTGATGGAAAGAAAATATATGTGGAAGGGAAAATCTGGGACCCAGAGGGGCCTCTACAGGGCCAGTGGTTGCCTGGACCCCACTCAAGCAAATATGCCATTTGTTTGCAGTTGTGAGTGACTTGAGGTCACAGAGCTGGTGGATAATGATGTTAGAAAAGTTACCTACTGTCTAGTTAGTCCTTTTAATCCTCAAGTCTTTCAAATGATCCAAAATGATAGTGAACAATTTTTTTTTTGATTTAAAATTAAAAAAAATTTGAAATCAAACTTATTGAGTCTCTTAGGGGGAGAAACGTATTTTCTTATGGCTGGGATCAACTACTTACCCACTGAAGGCTAACAGAAGAGGAGAAACCACCTTATGTGGTAGGTTTTATCCCCACTTGCAGTAAAAGAAGCTGAGGCTCAGAGAGGTAAAGCAACCCAACTAAGGCCACACAGTGGCCAGAATTGGTTTATTTCCATTCACTACAACATTCACCGACCTCCTATGCAATGCTATGTTCTGGACGCAGCTGAAGAACAAGCCAAACTCAGCTTTTCTCCTGTGTGGTTGTAGCATCTCCTCTCTGCTTGCAGAACCCGTGGAGAGTAGTCTGACTGCTGCTTCCTGCCCCATGCTTGATGAGGACCAAGTGGGGTGAGAGCCTCATCTCCTCCTCTCATCCACCTGGAGAAGTGAAGCTTTGCAGTTCAGTTCCAAGCCTCCATTCTTGTGACCATCCCTGACTGGCAGGAGCCAGCCCATGACCCAGGATGGGGACCGGAATTCTAAAATAGTTCATCTACATTCTGATGAGCCTGGAAACCTATTCTCTCTAAGTTCTTTGACTTCTGAGTCGAGAGGCTACATTTGAACATAGCTCCTAGGCTAAGTCATGAGGCTGGACCGCCTGCCACTCATGACAGACCCAAACAGTTCCTTCTAAGGGCTTTTCTAGTGGTCTTTTGGCCTTAGGAAAAACTTCTATGGTCTCAGAGTTAATGATTCAAGTGAGTGGCCCAGACCTTTGACTTCTTTGTGGCTCATGTGACTCCCTGGACTTTGCATTTCTTAGAGAAGCACATTTTTATTTTAGTTCTTATTAAGTGGCAATTCAATAAGCTATTAAAATGTTTTACTTATTTAACTCATCTTGTACCCAGTCTGCCCAGAACAGTGCCTCTGTAAGCCCTCAGTAAATGTCTGTGGCATGGCATTAAAGTTGGTACTTGGGAGAAATTTAAATACGTGGCTAACAACGCCACATACCTAGAATAACCTTCTTGTTACTTTGGATAACTAAGGTTTTACATTTGGTTTTATGGTCTTTGGCATGATTCTTTTAGGTTCAAACTTCTCTTACTTCTGTCAGATTCTCACTCCAAACTAATCAGTTATGCCATCGTCAGATTAGTTATAAAGTTTTAGTGTTGATTCTTCCGTCAAAACTCTTTTATAGCTAGATAATTAACCATGTGGATCACTGACTCCTAAGGACTTGCCAGACTTAGGGACTGTGTTCTCCATAATATTTTCCAATCTGTGAATTACTAAGATTCTTCCATGAATTTAATTCTGAAACCACAACTGTCGGAAAAAAACAAGCTTGCGCCGATAAAACAAAAATGTGTATTTTAAGCTCTGACCTTTCCTCTGTGTGTTCACGTAAATGTAAATAGACATCTTGATTTTCATTTATCGAAAACGGAACTTTCGAGACTGCTCCTCCAACCTCATCCCAAATCAACTCCTCTCTCAGCCTTTCCGTTCATTTAATGGTGCCCTGTCTAGGACAAAAACATAGGCAGGGCCCTTGAGTCTTTCCTTTTTCTCACCGCTCTTCCCTAGCACCCAATCTCTGAGCAAGCACCGTGAGAGATTTACCTACGAAACAAGTAAGTTATCCCTCCGAAGTCAGTAATAAATCAGGATACTATCATCTTTTCTAACCAGCTTCCCGGTGCTGTGGTCTGAAGGTTTGTGCCTCCCTGCCAAATTCATATGTTGAAATCCTAACTTCTAAGGGGACAGTATTAGGAGGTAGGGCCTTTTAGATCATAAGGGTGGCGCCCTCGTGAATGAAATCTGCCAGCACCCTGATCTTGGATTTCCCAGCCTCCAGAACTGTGAGAAATCATGTCTGTTGTTTATAAGCTACTCAGTCTGTGGTATTTTATTATAGTTGTCTGAATAAACTGTGGCATCGAGCTGCTAGCTTTCTCAGTTTGGTCCTAGCAGGATATAGATGGCACCCAAACGTATATTCATGCTTTTTTAAAAGTTTATTTTAAAGACGTGAGGTGCAATTCCGTTAGGTATACAAAAGGTCATTGTGTAGGTAAAGTTTGGGCCTCACTTTGGTCCCCACTTCATCTGGTTTGAGGTCAGGTACCCTTATTGATGAGGTATGCCCCCCCGCAAGCCCTGGCAGTTTCCCACAACTTCCAATTCCTTTCTTATAGTATTATGATAATAGTTCAGGGTCCGCTTATGAGTGAGAACATGTTGTACTCAGTTCTTTGTTTCTGTGATAGATCACTGAGTACTATAGACTCTAAGTTCATCCAAGTTGCTGTGAAGTTCATAATTTTGTCCTTCTTTATGGTTGCTATCATGTTTTTAAAGCATAAATAAGACCATAATTTTCATGTTTAAAGCCCGCCAATGACTTTCCTTTGCAACTAGAAAGAAATCCCAACTCCTCTAACCCTGTCTTGCCAAGCTTTACGTGGTTCAGTCTCTGACCTGGTGGAAACTAGAGACTGTCTAGCTCAAATCCTTCCAATTTCATTCATTCATTCAACATCAATTTATTAGAAACCAATCCTGGGCCAAGCATGGTTCTATCTAGGTGAATCTACAATAGTGAACAAGAGAAGCCTTGTACATCTATGTGACCTTATCTTTTACAACTCTCCCCTTTTTCTATATGTTCTAGCCACACTTTGTTGTTTTGTTTTGTTCCTCAAATATGCCAAACTTGTTTCTTGTTCTTCTAAATGAAATGGAGATCTTTCTGATATCACACAACCTCCCAAGGTTGAAATAAGAAGACACTGAGACACTAAATAGACCAATAACAACCCAGGAAATTGACTCCATCATAAGAAAAATACCTATCCAAAAAAAAAAAAAAAAAAAAAAGCCCTGGACCAGATGGTTTTCCAGCAGAATTCTACAAAACATAAAAGGAGGAGCTGATACCAATCTTGTAAAGTATTCCAGGCAGTTGTGAAAGATGGAACTCTCCCCAAATCATCTTATGAAGCTAACATCACATGGATACCCAAACCGGGTAAAGATCCAACAAAGAAAGAGAACTACAGGACAATATGCCTAATGAACGCGGATGCAAAAATTCTCCACAAGAATTGGATCCAATGACACATCTCAAAAATCATCCACCATGACCAAGTAGGCTTCATCCCTGGAATGCAGGGCTGGTTCAACATCTGCAAGACCATGAATGTAAGTAAATACATCATTGCATCTTTAATAAGAAACCCCAGGATTGGATAAATCCATCTTTAGTCTTCTTTCTTCCACATGCTCTTTTTCTTTCTATTAAAATTAATGATTGGCTTGTTTTCCAGTAAATAAGTGGTCAGGGTACTGAGTAATAGAGTGACATTTTATAATAAACTCTGGAGGTATGTGATATCTTGATATAATCCATAAATATTTACACTGTTGAAAATGTAGTGCTTTTTCTATGAGAAGAACAATGGCTTGTTCATATAACCATTATGCCCTAAACCTCAAAATGACATCAAACTACTTTTATTTTAATCCTTTTATTATAATTCACAGTCAAATTTCTTATGTGTCCTATTGAATTAATCAGGTATAAAGAACACACTTTCAAAGTTTCTGCTACCTGGTGACTGACATTTTAGCTACTTGGCTAGTGATGTTGGATTTGTAGGAGTACCGATATCTTTAATGCCTGATGGCTGAAAATTTCTTTTTCTAAATATTTTTGAGGCACATGGACTTCTGTTCAAATTGAATAAATGCCCCCAAAATAAACCAGCAGCTGAAAAGAACAGTTCTCAGATTCAAGTTGATCAGTTAGTGTTTCATAGCGAATTTGGCAACAAGGAAAAATGTAGGTGAATTTCCTCTCCCTTTTAAATTGTGGAAGTAGAAGATGAAAACAATTTGTCTTATTTCAAGGGCAGAGATATAATAAAATTATACCACAGAATGACCACTCATTTAAAGTAACACAGCTGGGTTATCAATTTACAGACATGATCTGATTTTAGGAACAGACCTCCAACACTAGACGTAAGTCTGTAACAGTGACAGAACAGCTGCAAGAAAAGTAAACAAACAAACCATCCTGTCATTCTGAAGTCTGATCTATACAGGAAGCTTTTAGGAGACTCTCAATGTCCAGAAGATAAAGTCCAGGGCCCTGACAATGTCCTTCAGGGTCCTCACACTCTGATGTGTGTAGAGCTTTCCAGCCACATTTCTTGACATTCTGCCATGTGCCTGCAGCTACAGTGGACAATTTGCCTGGGCACACAGATGCTTTTTCTGCTCAGGCCCTTGGATCATATCTTTCAGTTTGTGAGCCATATGTGTCAGCTCTTTGTTCAGCCAGAAACTTCCAAGATATCCTTGAAGGCCCAGCTCACAGGCTATTTCTCTGTCCTCTCACCACTCTGTGCTTTGACGAATGACCACCACCCACCCACCCTGACCTGGAGTCGTACCTTATCTCTTCTATAAGGGCTCATCATTTATGTGTCTGCCATTTGCCTCTGCCTCTCTGCATGCACACAGGATGATGAGTCTTTTGAGGAAAGGGAACCCATTCATCTTTATATTCCCCATCGCCTAGTAGAGTATCTGGCAAAGAGCATGCACTCCATAAATGTTTGTTGAATTGATGATTGGATGAACAAGAGAGTCCCCAATCCAGATGTTTAAAAGATGCAAAACAAGCATCCAGCTGACGAGCTGATCATCTACCTTGTATCAGGCTGTTTTATTATTAGCCAGAAGCTGCTTCTATATAAGTCAGCTGTGGGTCCCAGCCAGCGATGGTGTGTGTCCTGCTGGAGATGCTGACATTCCAAGTATGGAGGATGGCCATTGAGCTAAGAAACTTGTCAGGATTTTGCTCCGGAATGCTTGACTTGCTTTGCCTTCAGATTTCTCTCAGTATGTTTACAGGGATGAAAAAGTATTTTTAGAAATTATTCACAATTGTGGAAGATGAAATTTTGGCTCCAAAATTTGTGAACATGCGAAGGTTACTTGGTGAAAGTGACGGTTCTCAGGTGAGAGGCAGGATGCAAAGACAAAAATGTTTTAAAAGGAACAAGAGAAATGCAATAAAAGAAAATTTTAATAGGTAAATATTTTACTGGATATAATTGGATAAAGTCTTTTATTGGATAATAAAATGAAATAAAATTAATCATAATTTAAAATAATATTCTAGCTATGAAGAAGTAAATCTCTGTAAGCAGCATTATCTTTAAATACATGCAATAAGCAAAATAAATAATAAAAATAGTATTTATATTGCTTAAATTAGCTGTGATATGTGTTTCATGACATAAGTCATGGGTTCATTACTTTTATAAGAAAATAAATATACAATAAGTAAAACACTGAAAGATTATGTTTCTACACAAAAAATGCAATGGCCCATGTGGCCTGTATTGTTAAAGATTTTCCCATGAGCAGCATGTTAATAAATTCTGCTTGTATCGACACTTCTGGTGTCATCTTTAGTGATTTCATCTGCTGACAGCTGAGTTTGTTTCCTTGGTCCTTCACTCATATTATTGAACCCAGCACAAAGTGATGTTTATGTTTTGTTCCTAAGGTCAACTTTCCAGTTTTAACACAATGTACTCTGCTTACAGCTTCTAACTCACTGCACTCATTTCTTCATTCAGTCATTCATTCTTTCATCAAATACTGACGGAGGACCCATTGTGTTCCAGGCACCACATTAGGTGCTGAGGATTTAAGATGAATAACAATGAAAAAAGGTTACGAAGCCTAGGTCTTTGCAGTTCGGTAAGGGAGAAAAATTTATCGTAAAATGTGATCGGTTTTACAAAAGAGGGAATACAGCAGAGTGCAGCGAAATCTTTATGGAAAAGTTGAGGGAGGCTCTCCAGAGGAGATGACATATGAGCAGCTGTCCAGGGAGATGAGGAGTGTTGGCAGAGTCCGACTGTGCCTGCCCTCCTAGGACAGGAAGGAACAGGACATGTTCAGACAGAGCAGGCCCGAGATGGTACAGCATGGGGTTCATGAGAAGGGATGGAAAATGAGACTGATGCAATGTCAGATGAGGGGCATATCATGACAGGCCTTTGGACATAATCTTAAAACATTGACATCAGCCAGGTGCAGTGGCTCACACCTGTAATCCCAACTCTTTTGGAGGCCAAGGCGGGAGCATTGCTTGAGCCCAGGAGTTCAAAACCAACCTAGGCAACATAGCAAGACCTCATCTCTGAAAAAATAAAAAAAAATTTAGCTGGGTGTGGTGTCACATGCCTATAGTCCCAACTACTCAGGAAACAGAAGGATCACCTGAGCACAGGGAATTCGAGGCTGTGTTGAGTCATGATGGTGCCACTGCAGTCCAAGCCTGAGAAACACAGTGAGATGCTGACTCAAAACAGCGACGATATCAACAAAACCCTGAAGTAAAAAAATCCATGAGGTACCAATAGGAGTTTAAAAGCAAGGGGTAACATGATCCAATTTGTAGAAAACGACTCAGGCAGTATAGGTCAATGGGTTCCAAAGAAAAGAATACTGCTTAGTAAGGTATTAATAGATATGCCATGGAGAAAGGCTTCCTGGTCAAATAAGTCTATATAACACTGTGTACCATACCCCTATTTGGAGGTACTCAGTGCATATCAATATTTTAAGAGCTCAAGACAGAAGAGAGGAGAGGGAGGGAGAGGGAGGGAGAGGGACAAGATGACACAGGGAATTCCAACAAAAGGCTGTTTGTAATAAATTGGTTAGTTGATTGTGAGGATCTGAGCCAAGGCAGTGGGAGAAGGATTAGAAGGAAGAGGGTGGCAGGGAGATATAGGATGTGGACTCAGCAGGGCATGGGTGTTGACTCAGTGTGAAGGACGCATGAGGCTAAGTGGCTCAAGTTTTTAGACAGGGAGCAGGATAGAGGGTAGTGTTACCCATACGATAAAGATCAATGAAGAGAGACCAGGTTTACTGGGCAAGGGGTGGCAGACAGGTGTGTATTAAGCTTCCTGTTAGACCTTTGGAGTTGGAGGTAACGTAGTGATGGGTGAGACTGGGGGGTCTCAAAGGCAGTTGGAGGTAGCATTTGGTACATAACAGAGGTCACAACTGAGCTAAACTGAATTAGAGAAATAAGGAAAAAGGAGAACTGAAATCTCATTTGCTAAACAGAATTACTAAGATGAGTATAGGAGTTTTGTCCCAACCATTTTGTGGATCAGAACGACCTTGATCATATAGTCTCAATTAAACTTGCTTTCTTTTTTTTTTTTTTTGAGTTGGAGTCTCACTCAGTCGCCCAGACTGGAGTGCAGTGGCCGCTCCCGACCACTGCAGTCTCGGCCTGCTGGGCTCTGATGATCCTTCCGCCTCAGCCTTCCAAGTAGCCGGAATTACAGGCATGCGCTACCTGTAAAAAAGACGCCCGGCTGATTTTTTGATTTATTGTAGAGATGAGGTCTCGCTGCCCAGGTGGGTCTCGAACCCGCAGGCAATTAAGCTTTCTTGGATATATGGGTGTATGGTGTACCTTCTAGATTTAATATCATGTGGAGAGTGGGGCTGCATCCCACCAAAATTCAGAGCACGTATGCCAAAGAGCTTTCTGCTAATAAATAAAAACAAAATAATCCACATATGAAATCTGACTTTTGATTTATTTTGCTATGTTTATTGTTGCTTCTAAAGATAGGATCAAGTGTCTCCTTATGAAATACACTATTAAATGTTAGATAAATGTCCTAATTGTTTTTTCTTCCTATTTATTTAAAATATTTAGATTATATTTTAAATAAATATAGCCTCTATTTTACATGGATTTATATTTTAGCCACTGGACTACAACAAAACTGATTTCTATAATGATTCTTTCTGCCAGAAGTCAGCCCTTTAATCTAAACAAAAGGTATCCTTTTCTGTGCTTGCGTGTGTGTGTATGTGTGTGTGCATTTAAATCTAGAAAATGAAAATGTAAATTCTCAAGCATTTATAGTTGTCATTAAAGTTCTCTCTTTCTCTTCTTTATTTACCAACAGAGACTTCTGTCTCGTATGCCATTTTACAAAGCTAAACTACAGGCATTTTGATTTGTAACCCTGATAACAAAAAACGTTTATAGGGAAACAGCAACATAATCAACATTTTAAGCAAAGGGGGCTGTAGGGATTGTGGTGATTGTTTCTGTCTCTGCACAGAAAAAAATTTGTGTGCAATATGTATGCATAATTGGGTGGACACAATCTTGGCCATAAAACACACTCAATATAAATCTACTGAAATATAAATATGAAATATATTTATGAAATATAAATTATGTTTCAGAGTGGACTAATCCACTTCACTTTAACCCTTCAGCACCTTTAAATTTTTCTTTTTATTCCTCGTAAAAACAAATGGAGGAATACCGATGCATACAATGCTCATCGATAGAGATGAGGAGGCAGAAGGGGGCAAATTGTCAACCTCAAGGACTTGTGCTAGTAGAGACTAAGTGCTCCACCCACAGGACAGCAGATTGTCTAGGCTGAACAATGGCCCCCAAAGAAACCTGCGTCTTCATCCCTGGAACCTGTGAGCATATTACCTTACACAGCAAAAGGATCTCTGCTAATGTGAGGGGGTGGAAATGATCCTGGATTATCCAGGTAAGCTTGATGTGGTCATAATGGTTCTGATAAGAGTGAGTGTGGGAGGAGGGCCACAGCAGAGAAAGGGGATGGAAGGACAAATTAGCAAAATAACAGATCCTCCCCTTAATCCAGAAGGAGCACAGGCCTGCTAACACCTTGATTTTAGTCCAGTGACACCAATTTTGGGCTTCTGATCTCCAGAGCTGTAAGACAGTGAATCTGTGTTGTTTTAAGCCACCACATCTGTGGTAATTTGTGACAGCAGCAAAAGGAACCTAATACACAGGGTAAACTGTCTAGGTTAGAGGCAACAAACGCTGAGTTTTATATAAAACTGCTGATTTTAGGACTGTTATCAGATTTCCTCACGATTTACTGCTTGAGAGCAAACAGTAAAGAAGTCTCAAGAAAGCTGCTTTGCGTACAGGAAAAAGAGAATGGGGTTGAAGATCACAGGCCCCCTCTCCCTTTGCCAGCCAAGTGACTTGTGGCAAGCACAACTCCTCGGAGCTCTCTTTCCTCTCGAGGCTGCTGTGAGGATCAGAAGAGAAAATTAAGAGTAGCAGAATGAATTCAAGTGCATGAGGTTTCCATTTTTGTTAACTCACAGTTCTTCAGGTTCTGCATCTGTAAATTGGGGATAATATTAGTAATTACCATAAAGGATAGTGAAGATTCAGTGAGGCAACTGTGCAAAGCGTCTAGAGCTGTGCTTGATATAGAGTAAGTGCTACACTCATTTAAACAACAACAAAAAAGCAGCTTCTGAAATGGAGCAATTGCTCAATAAACGAGTCTAGCAGACCGGGCACATACTTTTCCAGCACCAAACTCTATGCTTTACAGATCTGCATGGGCGATATGGAGTCTTACTTAAGATTTGGTCTCTGCCTTCTTTGACCTGATGGTCTAACTTAGAAGTTAGGAGAAAGCGCCTGTCCAGATAAGGCATTTGATTGTTAAATGAGTCATCCTGTTCCTCAGTACTTTGTGACTTCTGTGTGGAAGGACGGTAGAGGAATCATAGCAGAAGAAAGAGGGTTCCCGCTGGGCCGTGACAGGCAGATGGGAGGAAAACTTAGCCGGGCATGGTGGCACATGCCTGTGACTCCAGCTACTTGGAGGAGTGAAGCGGAAGGATCGCCTGGGCTCGAGGCTGCGGTGGCCGTGAGTGTGCCACCGCACTCCAGCCTGGGTGATAGAGTGAGAATCCGACTCAGAAAATAGACAAATAAATAAACTCACATACTGGCTTTAGTATATGGCTACGGAGAGTCACTGAAAAGATTCTAACAACCCAGCCATGCTCGAAGCGTTTCCGACTAAATTGTCTATTAACAGTACTTCTCAGTCATGGTGTTGTAACTCACCAGTGTGATGTGATCCCTTGTGAGGTTTCTCATGAGTCATTTATAACAACCCCAAAGATAATGATGATGACAATGCCAATGATGAGTGTGTGTGTGTATTTAATAAATTAGAGAAGATGCAGGGAACTAATGCACACAAAAAACGTAAGTGTTCAAGAGTCATCCAAATACAAACAATCAAGATATTGAAGCTATATTGATAAAGATAAATTAGATAAATGTGAATCCTTCACAAAGACCAGAGGTTAAAAACTAAGGAACAGAGTATTAAGAGATAGAACTGAAATAAAGGTGCCCACCCATAACCACCAAAGCTAGAACTGGATTTCTGGGTTAATTTCTGCTTAATTGCTTCTAAAACAAAACTTTAACATAAATAATTGGCCTCCATGCTAGGTTCCCTCCAGATCAGCAGAATCTGTAAATATTAGCTATTTGCCATTTGTCAGACAAATGCTCTACAAAGATCAAAGGAGGTTGCTTTCCTATCTGGCAGATAAAATTTATGTAATTTATGCTTTTTTTTTTTCCTTCCCAGGAAAATAAATACACATAAGATTAGTGGTAACACTGTGTTCAAACAGTGAGGAGGAAAGCCTTCCTTGACATAGGCAATGTCTATCAGGTTGTTATCTGTATTTTTTTTAATGAAGCATTTGATGCTCCCATCTCTGTTTCTTTCATAAGAAAAAAGGCTATTGGCTGGGTGTTGATGGGTAAGAGACCTCAGCATTATTCCCTGGTAGATCCTTGCAAGCTAAATGGAAAAGACTGCTTGAGTGCACACCAGGTTCCCTAGTGGCAACAAGGACTGCTGAGGAATCAGAGGGCTTAACCAAGCAACTGTTGACAGCTATTGTCCTCACTAAGTGGTGTCCTAAGACCACAGCCAACTAGCTAGGGACACCTGAAGTCACTCTTGACTTAGACCACCATTTAGCATAAACATCGGCTGTGTTTAAAAAGCAGTCAAAAAAAAAAAAAGAATCAGTCAATAATAGCTAATTTTTTTCCAACAAAGCTTAACTCAAGAGGTAGGAATTCTAGTAAATAATGTAGGATGCATAGTTTATTGTTTTCTCCAAGTTTAGAGAGATTCCTAAAAGTGAGCAAAGATTCTTAAAACAGACCCCATGCATCAAACTCTCAATAAGGGCTTTCTCTGGAGGGTAGAATTATCGGTGACTTTTACTTTCTCTGTTCTTTATTTCTTGTTTTGTTTGACTATTTTTCACAATTATTATGGATTAGGTATGAATGCAGATACTTTTTAAAGGTCCTGTTAAAAAGGAAGTCATTGACTTATTGGAAGAACTTCAAAAAGCTGTTTACTATCAGTTTCCTGACCTGAGAAACGGACTTAAACCTGACTCAACCTCAAAGGCTTCTCTCCCTAAGAGAAGGAAATAGAAGCAGCTTTCAAAATAAATTTATTTCTTCACCGGTCCACAGTAGATGGAAATTGGAAAAATAAGTGACTCTTTGGAATGCCACCGTTTCAGATAGGGACACACTGGGTGTGTAGGTGTGGTGACAATTGACCAAAAAACGGTCATGTGTGTGACTGTGCTCTCAAAACTGAAAAAGCATCATGGTCGATGTAGTTATTTAGCAGCATGTGTGGCTATTGAGAAGAGGTGGGTGTTTCATTGAATTTTTTGGCTTGGACAATATTATGACCTATAACCATAAAAAAGCATGTCAGCAAGATATCCAGCCAGCATTTTCCAGGGCCTGTGGGGAGGTATTCTTGATCTATTCATTTCATCATTCAGTAAACATTTCATCCATCACTTACTATGTACCTAATAGTAACACAAGCTACTAATAATACAGGGACTTAGTTTCAACAGTGGAGGTTGATTTGAGATTATTTCTCACTTTTTATTAGGATTGGCATGGGTTTTTGGTGCAGCTTAAGGTCACGATTAGAGATAAATTAGTATAAATGCACTAAAAATCCGTAGACCTGATTTCTGGTCCAGGCTTTAAGATCCTGAGCAAAGCTATATCTAGGGCACAGTCACATCATCTGTAAAACAAGGATGTTCATATTTAATCTCTGAGAGCTCTTTCAGCCATATAACGATGGGATTTGGTACAGTGGAAAGGGTCATGTAAGATTGGGTTGATGACCAACCCTAAATTTGCTAGCTGTGTGAGCCCAGTTTCCTCGGACCTAAAATGAGGATAATAAAGCCTACTTTCACTGACTTGTTGTGAGAACTAACTTCAGTTAGGTGCGCTTTCCAAATATATTACATATTAATTTCCATGAACCATCCACAGTAGCACAGAATTAATGAATTTAGCCATGTACATTTAAGCTCTAAAAGAAAATCTATAGTCAATGTCTGTTACCAGATGCTTTGTCCTTTCGTATTTTGCACACTCATTACTATCTGATTCTTGGGGTGCTTTACCACACCACAGCTCCAAGACAGGCGGGGAGAAGGAAAGAGCTCAGCCAAAAACATGGAGGAGGACACTTGGCTGCCTGGAAATGACAGCCCCCCACCAGCAGAAGGCAAGGGTATGGAGCTGCCATCCTCTCTCCCCCTCATTCAATGACTGTATCACTTATCATCCAAAGTGGGCCACTTTTGAGAGTAAAAAGCTATCTCAGTAAAAAGGGAGGGTATGTCCCTTCCACCCTCCAGGCTTATTTTGGTGACCTTTGTTATTGCTTTAAAGCTATCTCGGATGTCCTAATGGGGAGCAACTTGCAAAATAAGATCTTATTCAATCAGTCAATCCAAAACCCTGTGTGTTTTCAATAGCAAAAACATGGAACCATTGAAACTGGACTGGATTTAAAAAATGTGGTACATATACACAATGGAATATTATGCAGCTATAAAGAAGGACAAACATACGGACTTTGCAGCAACTTGGATGGATTTAGAGTTGATCATACACAGTGATCTATCACAGAAACAAAGAACAGAGTACCATATGTTCTCACTCATAAGCGGACCTGGATCAATTATTATAATACTATAAGAAAGGGATTGGCAGGAGTGGGAAACTGCCAGGGAAGGGGATGGGATTGGCAGTTGAGGGAAACTACCAGGGAAGGGAGGGGCACACCTCATCAACAAGGTTACCTGCATAATCAACGTTTATATACCTAACCCCGAACTGTACCCCACATCTTTATAATTAAAAAAAAGAATAAAAAAAAATTAAAAAAAAAATCCAGTGTGTTTTACAGGCATGTAAGAATATTATTTCGCTAAAGCTTGATAATGCATATTAATTTTAGATAGGATATTATGATAAAATAGTTGGTGTTTTTATTATAATGTATGCTTTAGTGCAGAATTGGAAAACATTTTTGTAAAGGGCTAGGTGGCATATATTTTAGATTTTATGAGCCACATGATCTCTGCCACAACTACACAATTCTGCCCTTGTAATACAAAAGCAGCTGTAAACAATATGTAAAAGAATGGGTGTGGCTATGTTCCAATAAAACTTTATGTGCACAAAAAAAGACTATGAGCTGGATTTAGTTTGTAGGCTGCAGTTTGCCAACCCCTGTTTTAAAACAATGATTCCCAGACTTGGAATTCATAGGATTAGAAAAATAAAGAACTTTGGAATTGACTTAGAATTTCTAACTTTGTATTTTGCTAAGTGATAATATTTTTTTAAAAAGAAAAAAATTGCTTAGTACCTTTTTTATTTTTATTTCTTCTTTTTTTTTTAGAATTGTAAGCAGCAAACAACTAGAGAGGCTATAAATTCAGAAAAAAATAGCCTTATGGAAAACTGAACACATCGCCTGTATTTTTTAAATTTGTTCTTTGCTTAGTGACAACTTTGTCATGAATATGCTTGGGTTAACAGATGGGTCATGCGAATTCCTTTTAGATGTCATTGAAGTATGGTACAGTAGAAAGAACATGGTACTTATAATTACAAGGTATGGATTTAAATAAGATTAGGGGAATACTAAGAAGGGAGGGATGAGCAGATCTTAAACATTCCCCGAATGGGACAAAACCACTCTGAGAGAGTATGACTTGTCCTGAATCACGGTTGCAAACAAAACCTCCAAAACTGAGTAACCTCAGAACTTACCAGCTGCCATTGTGCAGGGTACCAGGCTGGCGGGCAATTGAAGCGGTTACAAGCTTGCACTGTGCTGGGCTTGGGCTGGTGACACAGCTCATCAGCCAGGATGACCGTCTCATTCATCTGTCTGGAAAGTAGGTGGGAGCAGAAGACATCTCTGGTCTGTAGGCCAACGCCACAGGTGAGACTACATGGACTCCACTTGCCAATTTCCCACCTGAGAAGAAAGCAGAGAGGAAGAAGACACTCTTAGTACCTGTGCAGAAAACATTTCTCATGAACTTGTGCTGCTAATACAGAAAAAAAAACAACCCCTAACTGGGTATGTGGGAAGTTCTAGCCCAAGATGGGCTAGTAATTCCACCCCAAGCCTGGAATTGATCCTTTTCCTTCATGCTCTAGAATTCATTTAGAATAAAGCAAAAAGGGTGATAAATGTAACATCCAACGTTTACCCATGATATTATCAATAATGGTCACAACCATGTCTATTATGATGGAACATATAAACTTCATCAAAATAAGAGGGGGAGGGTATATTAGATGAGACATAGCCCGAATACATAAAGGCTTTGGAAACCACATATTGAATAGGCTAGAAGAAGCCTTTCTGCTAATTTCTCCAGCTCCCATTCTTTGCAAGGCTGAAACATTTGTGCTTGTTTTTCTTTGGCTTCAAAGTGAAAGGTCATTGGCTTCAACTTCCTTCAAACTTCCATCATAGCATAGAAACGTCTCTGTCTTATGTATAAATATCATCGCTGCCTGGGACTGGGTAATGTAACAGAAGAGGAGGCTGCTAAAAAGATCAGCCTTCTTGCGGGGGAGCAACTGACGAGAGTGGCGCATTTTCTGGATGTAGATGTCAAATACACAGAGATGAGCTGAGTGCATGAATTGGCCAGTTCCAAAGGGCCAAGTCTTGAGAAACACATTTATAGTGAGCTAAGGGCCTATAAAAACAATCCTACTGCATTTCCCTGTTGATGCAGCCTCCAAAATGGGAGTGATAAGGGCAAGACTCAGTGGCTTGGGCTCTGAGTCAGAAGCATTCTCTAAAGATCAGTTTTATAAAGTCTGTTTGCAATCTTAGGCACCAAGATTCGACAAACAGGAGTTGGCCAAGAAAAGCATGACAACTAGATCCTTTGGTAGCTAGGCCTGCCTAGCTTTTGTAGCCAGCCCTGAATATTGATTTAAAAATTTTTGGCCGTAATGTTTTTCATCAGACTGTAAAACAGAGTGTATACTCTCAATCTCTTTTTGCTATTCTGACAGACACCTACCTTTCCAACCCCTGTGTCTGCTACCTCTTCGCATCCACACCTGTTCAGCCATGTCCGTCATGAACTACTTAGTTATTCTGCATTTATGCCCATGGTTTTCTAGCTGTGTCTTTGTGCAAACTGTATTCCTAAATTACTTTCCTTGCCCCTCAGTATTTCTTCCATTTCTACATACCCAAACATGGTTTATATTTAAAATACCGTATCCATACCTGCTGCAGACACTGATCATTTTCTTAATTGTATTTTAGTTACTCTGCCTGTCAAGGGCGCTACTTGAGTCTGCACCTCCTGAGGTCGGGCCTGTGTCTTATCTGAGTCAGATTTGTATCACTCACAGCATCTATCCATCATAGCGCCTTCTAGATAATTAATGTATATGGCAAATAAATTCCTGATAACTGAGTCAATGGATGGGACCTACTATCACAGAGGGCACGTTAACACATTATCTCATGTAATTACCTCCAGAACAATATGTGATAGACCCTTGATTTTCCTCATTTTACAGTTGTGGGGATCTGAAAAATCCATGAGTCTGGCTTGCCCACCCACCAATAATTAGTAAGGATTGAGTCCAGGCTTCAATCTTGGGTGTGTCTGGCTCTAAAGCCTTTGTACTTCCTACTGTACCACACTGTGTCCAAAAAATATCTTGAAAACTCTACTGTAAACATTCACAAAATTTTAAATGAGTGGAAGAATAGAAGCAGGGTTGACTATTTTAGGTCCTTTTGTGAATTTCTATAAACTTACTATCTCAGTTTTAGACCCCTAGAATGAGTTAAGTCAAAGCCTTAAAGTGTTGTGCGAATTGAGCGAATGAAGCCACAAACACAAAAACTCATACTGTGTGATTTCATTTATATAAGCGTGAAAACCAAAAGAATCCATAGTACTAGAAGGCAGGATGGTGGTTACTCTCAGCAAGTAGGAACTGGCAGAGAGGGGAGGGCTTCTGGGATGTAATCTAGGTTGGGGTGCTGGGTCTGATCCACTTCGTGGAAAATCACCAAGCTGTACATGTAGGATTTGTACACTTTTCATATTTTTTTTATGCTTCAAAAAGACTTTTTCATTCACTTTTAAGTGTAATACTAAAACGTTGTGGGTGTAAACCAAAATACAACATCCACATCCCATGCTGGGGACCCCCTTACATATGTCTCATAAAGAAGCTGCCTACACACAGTGAATGCTGCCCCAAGGTTAAAGCTTGTCAGAGTAGAAAGTTTCCGTCCCTACTTTCCCCACTGCTGCCCTTGCCTCTGGCAGAAATTCAGCCACGGGGACCTTGAAGCAGAGGCATTTTGGCAGCCATGGGGCCACTTGAACACTGCACAGAGAATCTCACAAAACAGACATATCTACTTACCCTGATAAAAGGACATTACATTCCCAAGGAAGGAGGTCATATATTAAGTACTTTGCCGATTCTGGGACAAAAATATTTTTAATCCACTTAGGCCAAAAAGGGAGAAGCAGAGAGTCTCTTCTACTCTTCTTCTGCAAAAAGACTATAATTGTGGGGGCCTTGGTCCTGCCGGTTGCTGAAACCCCGCTCCCTGCATTCTGTGATTTCAATTCATCCATATTTTGCCCGGCATTGCTAGACATGCAAAACATCTATTATATTAACAATCTCAGTTCCAACGTCAACCTGACCACAAAGCCCCAGTTCTACTATAGGTCATTCAACAAATCCTGCACATGTTAGCCTAGATCCACCATCGGCATTCTGAACATTCATAGTTTCTGAGAGAGGGACTGCAGGCCAGGGGGAGCCACCCTGGGGACAAGATTGGTTATGGCTGGTGGTGGTCTCTGAGACTCTTAGAGGTCTTCCCTGCTGCCTGGCTTCCATGGACTCCCAGTGCTAAGGAAGACAGGTGCTCTGGTCTAGGCAGCAGAGAGAAAGGGTGTTAGTACCTCTTCTCCCCCCTTGCTTTGACTTTTATTCATATATTCATCTCCATTTAAAATGTTACTTCTTCAGGGAGGAAGCCTTCACCTGAGTAACATTATTCTATATAATCTCCTTAATTCTTTCCCCCTTTGGAAATTCTCAACATACCCCACTCAACTGCTAGCTTCATGAGGGCATGAGACCATGTCTATTTTGGTTTACCACTTGTTATGGGTGGCATTGGGTTTTCCAAAAAGATACGTTGGAGTCCTAACCCCTAGTACCTCAGAATGTGACATTACGGGGAAACAGCGTCATTGAAGATGTAAACACTTAAGAGGAGGTCATACTAGAGTAAGGTGAACCCTTGATTCAATGTGACTGGTGTTCTCATAAAAGAGGGAGACCCGGAGGGCAAGTGCCTTGTGACAAGAGACAGTGGTTGCAATGATGCATCTACAAGCCAAGGAATGCCGACAATTGCCAGCAACTTCCAGAAACTAGAAGAGGCAAAGCAGGAAGTCCTCCCTTATAGCTTTCAGAGGGAACATGGTCCTGCTGACATCTTGATTTCAAAATTGATTTTAGCTTTCAGAACTGTGAGACAATAAGTTTCTGATGTAAGCCACTCAGTTTGTGGAACTTTGTGAGGGCAGCTTTAGGAAATGAATACAGCATTGTAACCTCAGTGCTTAGCATAGCACCCAGGAAGTGGCAGATGTCTAGGAAATATGTGGTGACTCAAACTGAGTTGAATTTCCAGTGAACTGCATGTGCACCTTTGGATTAGTCACGTGGCTGGTTGATATCTCAGCTGCGACCTCTAAACAACTGCTTACTCCCAGCTTGAAAGTCCCAAAAGCTCTGAGCACCACACGCTTTCCCTCAGTGTGGTATAAACACTTTCGGTAGCAAACTCGACCTGAATTGACATGCTCTTCGTAGGCTGTGTCCCGCTTTGTGTAAATATTTGTACATTTTACTACAGTGATACTCGCCTGTTGGATTAGGGTGTTTTCCCCCAGAAATTTCTAGGGGTGTTATACAATCTCTTAGTAATCTTAACATCTTTCTAAAATACCCAAAATTTTGAACTTGGAAACACATCTGCTCCGGTGGTTTTGGCTAAAGGATCATGGCCCTGTGAGAGGAGGGCAGTCAACACGATTGCTATGGTTTCTTTCAGCTTCTAGGCTTCAGGTGTTTAGCTTCATGGCTGGGCTCTTGGCCAAAATGCATTCTTTTTCTTTACTGCTTTCTCTCCTCTGAGCCTTTTCTTTCCATGTTCCTGTCCCTTCTGTCAAAATCTGCTTGCAGGAAAGGCTCTGTGAACTGCCAGATCACAGCTGATGTCCTCCTGCCTTGACCCTGCCCAGTCCCTGAGCAACTGACTCCTGACCAAGGGCAGGCAGGAGACAGTGTCACCCAACATCTTGATGGCTGGAATGATTCTTCCTGCCCTTTGACCAGCATCAAGTGTGCCCAGATTGGCCTGTCCTTACGACTGGATTTTTAGACTTTAAACTTGGCTTCCTAATTTCCACTTTGTTTCCCTAATAGTGCTGGTTCTGCCCAAAGTCCAGCCTACCAGACTGTGGTCCTGTCACTTTGCCTGGATCTGGCCATCCCCTTGTCTCGGGCAGGGCAGAATACCCTTAGCTGTGAGCCATGAGCCATGATGTGACCACAAACCAGCTAACATCACATGTGCTCGCCAATAACAACAGTAACCCTAACATTTATTCAGCACCTAAGTGAGCCGGGTTCTGAACTAGCTGCTTGAAATGAAACCTCCTTTAATCCTCTTCACAGTTCTACAAGATAGGTACCGGTATCCTCTGCATTTTAACGAGCAGGGCCTGGGGCATGAAGTCAAATCATGGCCCAGAATGGTTGCTCCTGGGTCTCCCACAGATGCCACACCACCTGCATCATACCCAAGTCTACCATGACTTGGACACAAGGTCATTGAGAATGACCCGGCTACCTATCACAGGTCCAGTGCTATGGATTTATGAACCTCAGTTCCACGTGATTCCAGCCTCATTTGCTGAGGTCCCATCAGGGCCTGGGCTAAGCTGACCCAAGATGTGGGACCAATCATGGACTTATTTACTACTTATATCAACCCACTGAAAAAGGTATGATAGGAAGGGTGAACTAACAGAGGCTCTGAGAGGTTAAGTATCCTGTCCAAAGCCACATAGCTAGTAATCAAGAGAATCAGGATTCAGATTCAGGTAGCCTGGCTCCTTCCTGCATGCCTAATTATTCTATAATATTGTTTCTTAGGGCCAGGATGGTGGAGATGGCAAAACAAAGTAGATCTGAGTGGCAAATGCTAGGCTCTCTGGCGCTTACAGCTTCAGAAAATGACAAATGACAAAATGACAGATCTATTTTGAAATAATAGAAACAAACACACTGCTGACACACCCGGGGGTCATGAATACACTTGCAGTTGTTATTTCAGTCAGCAGCAGTGTACTTGGCAGCCAAGTGAGCAAAGGCAGAGTGTGGTCCTCCCAAGAGATGTGTTTGTTTTTTGTAAAGGTGGCCATCAGAGTTAATGCGGGCAATCAGGGACCCATGGTGGTTGGGCCTTCTTAGCAGCTTGTGTTTGTACTAGCTATACAAAAGAAGGAATTCTTGCCTTCCTTTGGACAAGGGCTCATTATGTGTGTTGCCAAGATTTTTCTCCCCTAGTCTTTCAGAGAAGGTAATGACTGTTGCCTCTGGCAACTCATTGTGTATTGCTGGTATAAATGCACATAATTTCTAATGGCAGCCTTGCCCCACCCTGGGCTATTATGCCCTAAGAACCTTCTCTAACTTTGGCTTCTGCAGCAAGGTAGCCTTGTTTATTTATTCAGATTTTGTAACTGCAGTTTTCTGTTTGAAGGAAAAATACCTTTGTAAATTTGAGTTATTTGTTAGAAGTATTCTTTAAACTTGTGTTTAACCTCCAACTTGACATTGCTGCCTAATATTTCTGTCGTGTGTGTATGTGTGTATGTGTGTTTTAAGTCTCCCAAAGATATCTGTTTCCTTTGGATGGCTCTGAGGTCTGAAGGTGGACAGCAATCTGATAATAATCAGTCACACACCACGGAGTCTTCCAACTCCAGAAAACCCAAGGAAGGGCACACAGGCCCTGTCTAGGACCCATCCCACTTTCTGTTTCTTGAACTTTCACTAGTGGTTCCAATTTATCTCCACATTTCCCAGTTTTCAATTTATCCACAGCCCACAGCCACCAAGATGTCAAAGGAACACTCATATACGGTTGGTGGGACAGCCCCTGTGGAAAACAGTTTGGAGATTTCTCAAAGAACTAAAAATAGGCTTACCACTCGACCCAGCAATTCCACTACTTGGTGTGTACCCAAGGGAACATAAATCATTCCACCAAGAAAAAAAAAAATACAACCCACCTACACTTGTCTGTTTATTGCAACACTGTTCACAATAGCAAAGAACCAACCTGGGTGCCCATCAACAGTAGATTGGGTAAAGAAAATGTAGTCCATAGACACTATGGAATACTATGCAGCCATAAAAAAGAATGAACTCATGTCCTTTGCAGCAACGTGGATGCAGCTAGAGACCATCATTCTAAGTGAATTATCACAGAAACAGAAAACTGAATATTGTCTGTTCTCACTCGTAAGTGGGAGCTGAACACGAAGTACACACAGATGTAAGAATGGGAACAATAGATACCTGGGACTTCTAAATGGGGAAGGAAGGAGGGAAGGAAGCAAGGAAGGAGGGAAGGAAGGAAGGAAGGAAGGAAGGAAGGAAGGAAGGAAGGAAGGAAGGAAGGGGTGTAAGGGTTAGAATACCACCTATTGGGTACCATGCTCACCACCAAGGTGACAGGCTCAATAAACGCCCAAACCTCACCATCATGCAGTATCTGTGTCACAAATCTGCACATGTACCCCTTGAATTTAAAATTTTAAGAAGTCAGTCCCAAATGCAAACCTGGTCACTTTACACTGTCTGATTAAAAATCTCCAAGGGAGTCGGGCTGAGCTTTTGGTGGAGACGAGGGGCGAGGGCGTCCTGGGCTCAGCTCTGGTCCAGTGCTCCCTAAGGGGCAAAGAGGCACTGCGTGTCTGAAGCTGAGCTTTCCAATGGGGTTTTCCTTCCTCCCCCTCCTTGTCTTTTCTGCTTTGTCGGGGCTGAACTTTAGCATGGGGTTTGTTGGGGAGTGGTCCCTTGGCATGTGGCTGGGTTCAACACTGGGCCAGGACAGTTGGGAGTCAAAGATTCAAGGGAGGATGGAACCAATATATAAATACATAAAAAATAATGGGAGCCAGATTTCTTACTGTCAGAGAAGAGAGTTATAAATATGGAAAGGAAAAAGACTAAAATAAACCTAGTAGACTTGGACTGGTATCGCAAGTAGTGCGAACTCATGATTTTTAACAGGTAGATACATAGATAGATATAGATAGGTAGATACTTATGCATGTCTGTTGGTTGATAGATAGATATAACTATGTATCAACAGACATGTACAACTATACATACATGTATTTAGTATTTCCCAGCTCTCTCCTCTGAAAGACCTAGAAGCAATGACATCCCAGAAGTATGAAGCATATCAAGTGCCCAGATCTTGGGTCTGGATACCAAAAGGAATCAGTTCTTAAAGAAATAGCTGACTTCCAGTCAGGACCTGGGAAAATAAAAAAGAAGCCTGAAATACCTTGTTGTACCAGAAAACTGGAAAGGGCTCAAACAATGATGTGGTATATGTCAAAAGGACACAGGTGCCAGCTTGAAAAGGCTCTCACTGGTCATGTCTGGGACAATTTGATAGTCATGATTTTACCTTTGGGTAAAGTAGAAATTCATGAATAAATAAATAGGAGAGAAGAGAAAAATCTACCCTACCATATAATACCTATTAATAATCTAGAAGTAATGATATTTACTTTGTCTCATATCACCCCCCCCATAAAATACTTGTTACTTATTACTAATAAGTGTAACACACATTAACTTAATGGTGGAAAAACCTGGTTGACATCATTTTAACCAAGTGATAAGCGTTAATATCACCAGTGGAGCACATCATTATTGTCTGTCTCCTTATATGGTATAGTAAGAATACAGCATACTTCTATGTTATTTTTGTCAATAATTCATAAATCAAAAGGAAACATCGAGCAAACCCAAATTGAAGAATAGTTTTACAAAGTAACTGACCTGTACTCTTAAAAAATGTCAAGAATATGAAAGACAAGAACAGACTGAGAAAAATGTCCCAGGTGGATGGCAACATGTTATCCTGGATTGGATCTTGGACTTTTAAAGAACATGACTGGGACAATAGGCAAAATTTGAATGGAGTCTATGGATTAGATGAAAATATTGGATCAATGCCATTTCTTGACTTTGATGATGATACTGTAGTTATGAGCATCTTTGTACTTAGGTAATAAACACTGAAGTGTTAAGATGCAGTTGGGTATCATCTTAAATTATTCTCAAATGGCCCAAAAATGGTAACAGCTAGGGAAATGAGATGAAGAGTAAAAGGGAGCACCGTGTACTATTTTTGCAACTTAAAAAAGTCCAGCAAACTATTTAAAAATAAAGATTACAAAAATACATCAGTTGACTCCCTGTTGCCCACAGGCCAATGTTCAATTCCTTGGCTGGCCTGTAGCATACTTCACAGGGAAGTCTGAAATATCTTTCTGGTTTATTCTTAGGTTGTTCCTACACTCAGCTTTGTATCCCTCTTCTGTCCTGGCAAACTCCTCTGCCTCTCACATTGGATCCTAAACATTCCCTTTCCTCTTGAATTCTCCTCTGATATCCCTCGCTACTGGGTGGAGATGGAGGTTGCTGTCTCGCTCCTCCTAATGGCATTCTCTTCTCTCGGGTTCACTTTTATTATACTGGAGTTTTTTGTTTTCTTCTTGTCTTCTCTTTAGATGATGCACTCCAAAGGGCAGCAAGGAGATATTATCCATCGTCATGGTATCTCCAGTACCTATTGTAGCACCCAGTACACTGAAGATGCTCATGGTGGCATTATGGCCTAATGTAGAGACCTTGGGCTCTGGGATCAGATTATTCATGAATGAATTGTCCTCTGCCACTTTCTAGTTGTATAATCTTGGGAAAGTTACTCAACAGTACTAATATTTAAAGTAGGGGTGATGGCAGTATCTACTTCACACCGGGGTTATGAAGCTTAAGTGTGAACTTCTATGGAAGGGGCTAAGCATGGTGGGTGCTTGGCACAGATAAAGGGCTCTATAAACTCTAGTTACTGTGAACTATTATCACTGAGTGCTCAGTAAATATTTGTTGAATGCATGAATGATTACTGGGAGGGTAGGGACTAAAAAGGTCCAGTGAGAAAGCTTCCTGGAGGGAGCCAGAGAAAGTGGCCACAGGTTACAAAGACTGGGGGGAAGGGCTTAATTGACCTCTTAAGCATTCATTGCTAAGCACTGTGACAGATCAGAAGTGAAAACTATGTTGCCACCTTCAAGAGGCTGTCAGCAAAGGTGACGAAAGTAGACAAACACGCAGGAGACCAAGCAAACAATATTAGGTAACAGTCATGAGCTAATAGGTAAGCTATTTGGCCACACCATGAGGACTGCCGGCGTCCAGAAGACGTGCGGTGTGGTGCTCATCACAACTTGCATTTACAAGACCAACTGCACTTCCCTAAGACCATTTGTCTCTGTTATTTCACTTAATTGTCGTAACTCTGAAGTGAGCAAACAGGCATTACCATCTCCATTTTCTGGATAAGAATCCTGAGGCTCAGAGAAACAAGTGATTTCTACCAAATTTAGCTTGGGAACTCTGGTAGGTTATTCTAAGTCGCTAAGGACTGGAGTGAATCACGAAGGGTTACCAAGGGAAAACAGACAAGATCAGAAAAGTGGTTACACCCAGTGATCCCAGATGGATTTGCTACCCCTCACATATGACCAGTGTATTCTAGAAACCTCTTGAAAGGGGCCTAGAAAAAAAATAAAGGATCAAAGGAGATGTTAGACATTAGAGAGTAAAAATATGTTTGAAGGCCAAAAATTAACCAAAAACATGCATGATATATCACACCATGAGAATCAGAGCTGTCTGTAAAACAGTAACTTGAATAGCGCAGGAAACAGAAGATAGAACCGTGCTTCTCTTGGAAGTCTGCCTGCATAGTATGAGGTTTTGGCTCCATAAAAATAGTTATAGCCAGGATTACCAAACACCTGAGGTGGCAAAGTGCTCATTTCCACTTGAGAATAGTTTGGTCAAAGTGACTGTTTTAGCCACACAAATTTGCCTCACCTTTTAAATCATCTCTAAAAATAAAATAAGATAAAATTTTAAAAGTCAAGGTTACCAGCAAGTCTCGTCAAGCCTTCTTTGCTGTTTTTATGATTAATGAATAGCTCTTGGGGGAAAAAAATGACACTTGCAGCAAGATATAAATTTACCATCTCATTACTAGCCATCTGCCTCGAAATCTATTTCCTTTACAAAGCATGTCAAATAGCAGAATAACAACCAAACTAGGTCCGATTATACAATGTATCTTCAGCTTTCCCTCACCTCCCATACTTCGATACGACACCCCACTGCCCAAAAATATCCATGTGCCTGTTCGCCTACACACAGCTTGATTTAATTAAAATGTCTAAGCTCTGGTTCCCATTCTCTGATCGCCCTGTCTTCTAGGTGATAGTACATGAAAATGAGATAAAATTCCTGCTGACTTTTAATTCAGATATGAGCTTCTTGAGAAAGCAGTGTTAGCAGGTAGATGGTCTGAAAAACCACTTTTATCCTTAGGAGTCTGAAATTTTAGTTGGCTTGTCTAGATTCCCAGGTAGAAATTTCTTATTAAAAAATAGTTTCAGGGTTGTTCTCCTCGTTGTCAATATCATGGAAGAAATTTCTTAGATCATTACCTGTGTCACCTGTTGTTGTTTTTCTCCTCTCTCTTATACTATCTTTTTGGGCTTTGTTCTAGTTTTAAAAAAATATTTTATATTAATTGATTAGCATCTTCACACTGAAAGAAGTCTTCCACGGAATGAACTCCTTTCTTTTTCTAGAATTACCTCCTTTAAACAGTGGGAGTTTCTGCCATCCTCAATCACTTGTTGGCTTTCCAATATACCATTTTTCTTTTTCACATCTGTGAGCTGGCTCCCAACTTTTCCTGTCTAGGATGCTTTCCTTCCTCTTCCAGGAAGTATTTCCCCCTCATCCCAGCTCACATCAACTGCACCCGCCTTGCAATCCTATTGGATTCACTGCCATTTGACCCTTATTTACATTCTACAATGCTTATATGTAGCTGTTCACGGTCAAGTGCTATTCTGTCTTATTTGACACAATTCTATTTGTTTAATTTTTTCCTCTAGTTATTATTCCAAGTAGACTATAAGGCATTTAAGACTGGGGATCAAGTGCTTTGGAATTTAAAAAATTATTTGGCTGCCATCAAATCAGGCCTAAATATCTTTATCTATTTATTTATTTGCAGGTGGCAACTCTAACTCACTAAAACCCTGCAAATCTAAGAATCTAAATATTTCTTCCTAGTATAGGTTGAATTTTGTCTCTCCCCCTCTCCAAAAGTTATGTTGAAGTCCTAACTCCCAGTACCTGAGAATGTGACCTTATTTAGAAACAGGGCCTTTACACAGGTGATCAATTTAAAATGAAGTCACCAGAGTAGATCCTAATCCAATCGAATGCATACTGTCCTTATGAAAAGGGGGAAATTTGGACACTAAAAACATGCACGAAGGAGGATTGGAGAGATGCATCTACAGGCCAACAAATGCCAGAGATGGCTGGCAAGCCACCAGAAGCTAGGAAGAGGCAAGGAAGGACTGTGACATTGCAGAAAACATCTCCTGCAAGCTTCAGAGAGAGCACAGCCCTGGCCATACCTTGATTTCAGACACCTAGTTTTAGAATACATTTCTGTTATCCCAAGCCACTCAGTTTGTGATTCTTTGTACAGTAACCCAAGCAGATTAACTTCCTTGAGGTAGTTCTTGTGAGCAGTTTTTAATCCATCTATTTACATAGTAAACATAGTAAAGAGAAACCTTTCCAGACATTTGTATTCACTAGCTTTCTCTATGAGTGAACTGCCCGAGAAGGTTAGTTTTATATCAGGACCCACAGATTCAATTATATTCTCTTTTACAAGATTCTGCCTCCCTTTTCCTTTCATTATACATTTTTTTTTTTTTGCCATCTTACAGACTTTATTTTTTCTTCTACCTGTGTATTTGGCCATTCACATATGTAGGTGTGCTTGTATCCATGCATCTACTTGTTGAAAACCTAGTACATTAAGTCCTCTACATACAAAACCTCAAATTGCGAACTTTCAAAGGTGAGAATGTGCATTCGCAGCCTATGAGGCACTGCTAATTTTGGAGGCACAGGACCTTCACATAAAACAGTACACAAAGGTTGTAGCAGCCGTTCAGAATGCAATCCAGTGCGACAGTGTCATCAGTGATGACAAAAAGAGCAACTTTCCAGACATCACTGAGTCATTTTTTCAAGAGGGCAGATAGAATTGAATCCAGCAAGGAACCAGAACCTGTGCCATCAATGTCAGCCGTGGGTGACACGGCACCTTCTCCTCCGTCTCCTACTGCTGACAATCCTTCAGTGCTACCATTTCCTGCCTCCTCTCCCTTTCTCCAGTCAGGAACTCTTCCTGCCTGTTCACTCAAAGCCAGCCCGTCTGCCAGCTGTCGTCCTGTTCTATACTACTGTGCTTTTCAAGGTATTGAACTGTGAGATGAAAAGTGTTTTCTTAGGCCAGGCACAGTGGCTCACGCCTATAATCCCAGCACTTTGAAAGAACTGCCTGAGCCCAGGGGTTTTCGAGACCAGCATGGGCAACTTGGCGAGACCTCATCTCTACAATAAATCACAAAATAAACCTGGTGTGGTGGCGCATGCCTGTAGTTCCAGCTACTCGGAAGCCTGAGATGGAAGGATCACTGGAGTCCAGCAGATGGTGGTGGCCATGAGCATGCCACTGCACTCCAGCCTGGGTGACACAGTGGGACTCATTGACTCAAAAAAAAAAAGTTTTATTTTTTGTATTTGTTTTTTATGTATTATTTATGTGAAACATATTATAAAACTATTACAGTATGGTACTACGTAGCTGATTGTGGTTAGCTGACTACCAAGGCTAACTTTGGTGCACTTATAAATGTGCTCTTGAAACGGAACTTGTTCATATGTAGAGGACTTACTGTATGTACCAAATATTATGTTGAATGATTGGGGTACAGATTTTAAAAATATTCTCAATCTGTTCAAGAATTTTAAATCTATTCAATGTTTAACTAGTATTTATTGAGCACTGTGTGTGTGCCAGGCTCTATATGTAGTAAATGAAACAGACACAAACCCTACTTTCTTGGGGCTCACCATCTACTTTGTGAGACAGGTGAGTACATATTAGGGAAGCACAGAATTAGACTGGGAGTTGAGAAGGAAGAGAGAGAGTCATCAAAGGCTCCTTGGAGTTGGTGATATCCAGACTGAGCCCTGAAGGGTGAATAAGCAGTAGCCAGGCGAAAGCAGAAGTAAAGTGTAGGTATTTCAGGCAGAATGAGGTAGAAGAAAGCATGAGCCATTCAGGGAACTGAAATGTTTTATTCCTATGTTCATGGCTGGAAAGAGCATTGAGTGGAAAGCCAAGTAAATCCTTGGAAAATTCTGGTTCTCACTCCTGTCTGTTTTCCTTGATATAATTATGGGGGTGTAAGGAAAACTGGGAAGCAGAGGCACTTTGGGCAGCCAGACCCCTAGTGACAAAGGTAACTTCAGCTCACTACCCTTGAAACCGACAGTTGCTAAGACCTATGCTCACGTAATTAGCTCAGGGCTGAAATTACCAGAAGGCTCCTTTCCTGTCTGTCCCGAGAGTTTTTTTGCGTTGGAGTCTCATTTTTGTCGCCTAGACTGGAGTGCAGCGGTGTGCTCACAGCCACTGCAGCCTCGACCTGCTGGGTTCCGGCAATCCTTCCGCCTCAGTCTTCCAAGTAGCTGGAACTACAGGCATGTGCCACCACACCCAGTTAATTATTTATTTATTTATTGTAGAGACAAGGTCTCGCCATATTTCCCAGGCTGGTCTCGAACTCTGGGACAAAGGCAATCCTCTTGCCTCAGCCTCTCAAAGTTCTGGGATTACAGGCTTGAGCCACCATGCCTGGGCACATTGTCAAGTCTTCAGTGAGAAGTCCAACAAGACCATGAACAGGGTGACATGGTTTTTCAAGGGGACCCTTCACCCTGTTTTATGAGATCGTGAATATAATTCAAGTCTGGCTTGGAAGAGAGAAGCAAGAGATGGAGATGTTTTCCCTGCAGAGATCTCCCTTCTCTGTTGTGGAGTTTGATACGTGAGAAGACAGAAGAGGAAGCAGCTAGCTATTGATGCAGGGGGTGATTAATTACCTCAGTGCTGCAACACACACGGGCACACAAACAAATACACACACAGATGTTAGACACAGGTATACACACAGACACACACAAACATTAGCAGACATACATATAAAGACATAGACAGACACAGTTACCAACACACACGCACATACGCACACACACACACCTCTCCTGCAGGTCACGCCTGCCCTTTGTATGGGCTCTCTATTCACCCAGATGTTCTGTTCATAGGATGTGGGGAGAATAGCAGACCAGGCACTTTCTAGCCCTGAAGGGTGCTTACTCGGGGAGCAAGAAGGAGGTCTTCCAGAAATATTTTTACATTAGACCACACAAAAATGACCTGAAATTATTTTTCAAGTTAGGTTCAAAGATCTCTTCAAGTAGAATGCATGTTCTACTCTTTGATGTTTTGTCATCTTAGGGCGAGTTAAGGGATTATTATCAGGCTGAAGTCTGAATAAATCGAAACCTTCATATTAGGATTTATATTGGCTTAGTAAATCCCTCACTTGTTTTTGATTATCCAGGATGCTCATTTATTGCTAGAACTTTTATCCCTGGGACACTATTTTTAAACATACTTGGAGCTAATAGAACCGATGATTTGTTCTAAATCCCTAAGTTATGTTTACTAAGTAGAAGGTACATGAACATAATATAGACAGGCCCAGAACTCTGGATTCCAACATACCAGGGTTAGAATTTACTTCCACCTGTGTTTCATGACCTTGGACAAGTTATCCTCTCTGAATGTCAACGTGTTTGTCTGCGAAATGGAGACAATAACTATAATAACAGCTTCCAGTAGTTATTGGGTACTTGCTGGGTACTAGGGACTGCTGGAAGAATTTCACATGTACTAACTCATTTAATCCCTATGGCAACCCAAAGAGACTATTATCATGCCATTCTATATATGGGGAAATTGAAGCAACTTGACTAAGGTCACACAGCTAGTCAGTAAGAGATCCAGGATTTGACCCTAACTGGTCTGTCTCCAGAGTTCTTAACTGTTTTCTTATCTACTAGCCTTCTATCTTGCATGGGTGTTGGAAGCAAAATATCACATGGTAACCATCATTATTAATGCTGTCATTGTTGTTACAATATTATTTGTTAGACACAAGAGAGACAAATAGAAATAACTGGTCTTCAGAGTAGCCTTTTTTTTTTTGCTTATTTTCGGAATTTCTCCTGTTGCTATATTCATGTTAAAGTAACTGTTTTTATATTTAATTTTACTTGCTTCTATCACTTACAATAAACAGTTTGGCTTTATGCAGCCCAACTTTCCCCAGGCCACAGAGAATTTTCTAGTTGCCCTCTGATTCTCAGATGATACTATCTATTTTTCCAGCTAGGTAAATGGAAAGACTGGGGCAACCCAGTAACTACACAAGAACACTGGATTCTGTATGACTTGCAAAAACCTGTGGTGAGTGTCTTACCCCATGCCATGTGGAGTACAGCCGAATTCCTAATTCTTGACTCTCATTCATTTATACTAAATTACTAGAAAAATCCCCAAGCTCTATGAATGCAATCATTTTCTTTCTTTCCCTCTTTCACCCTTTGCCCTCTAACCTTCAGCCTCAAATAGGAAGGAATGCTCTCCTTATTGATGGATACAGACATCTTTAGAAAGCATAAAAGATTTCTACCTGAGGTAAATGGCATTTATTTAGCTGTGCATATAACACTCAATTCATTTCTATAGTGTTAAAGACTATGGTATAGAGAAATGCCTTGCAGTGTTTGGTAAGAAAAGCCTTTCTTCTTCTAGTGAAAAATATATTATGTCCACCTGTGACCATCTGGGTCCCCTATTCTATTACCTCAGACCAACTCTCCGTGCACTTTTAGCAACTGGAACATGCATATATAGAGTCTATCCTTAAGTTACCAGGCATTCCTATAGATACATTAACTCAGTTATCTGCACAAAACCCCAATGAAGTGCATAGTGTTTCATTTTTATCTTATAGATAAAGAAACGAAGACAGAGAGGCATTAAGCGACTCGTTCAAGGACACAGTCGATCAGAGGCAGAGCCAGGATTTGAAGACATACTACATTCTGGTTCACTAAAGAGTTTCTTGGTTCTTTCTGTTTTTGATAAACACTGAGCTCAACGTTAGAAAACATTACTTTTCAGGCTTTGAGCTCTGTCAGCCAATGTCTACTTGGGCAAGTCACTTAATACCTTTGGCCTCTCTCTACTGACAGATAAAATGAGAGAATTGGACCAAATTATATTCTAGAATTCTATGACCCTAGACACTAAGACTAATTTGTCAAATTTTTAGGTTCTAGACATGTCTGTCAGCTAAACCTCTTGCCACTCTCTGACTTTTTAGAATGTAAAGAATGAAGCCATATGATGTTTTTGTACTGTAGGGCAAATAGTACTGATAAAGCCTACCAGGAAGTGATGGAAATTTGATGTCCACCAAGCTCTTAATGTGACCACAATCCTTGGAACCGGTGTGCAATATTGTTACCCACAATGGACATGGGTTCCCAATGCTAGTTATGGCTGTGGACTCATTGGTGAAGTCCATATTATCTGGCCTGGGCATGAGGCTTTGGAATGGAAGCCCATCTTGTGCTTCACTTTTTCAGACTGGCTTTTCAGGTAGAGAAAGTTTTTTTTTTTTTGTCAACAAATGGGCCCACCTGATATTCAGAAAACACATTCATTTCAGATACTACTCTGTTCATACAGGAGGGTTTCAGGGTTCCCAGAATACAGTAAGTTAAACAAATATTTAGGGAACTGGCACAAATATTGAGATTGGCTTCCATCTAGAGTTCACCTGTGTACAGAGAGACAACAGAAAGATAATTGTACACATTTGAGGGTAAAAAAAAATAGCAAGACAGCTGGGCATGGTGGCGCACACCTGTAGTTTCAGCTACTTGGAAGGCCAAGGCGGAAAGATCACTGAGCCCAGCAGGTCGAGGCTGCAGTGGCCATGAGCGTGCCACTGCACTCCAGCCTGGGTGACACAGTGAGACTCCAACTCCAAAGAAAAGAAAAGGAGCAAGATATTATCCTCAAGTATATCAGACTTCAACACACTACTTTTCTATATGTCAAGATAAAAAAGTACAATCCACCAGATGACTATCTACACCTATGTAAACACACTAGGCCATGTGTGGTAAAAGACAGTCTACCTCTTGCCAACCTTATTCTGCGGAACTACCCTCTTGGAGGAGCTAAATATGCAAGGGAAAGCTAGAAAACAACACCTTTCTTTTCTAGATCAAGGGAGGGTCAAGCCAACCCACATGTGGTTTCATTTCACTCCACCATGGGCTGGTTATATTGTCAACTTCCATTAAGCAAAAGATGAAGTGCATGACAGTGTCTATTTTCACAGAAGGTGTTTCTAGGTATGCCTGGGATGTGCCTTCAGAAGGCCTGTGGAAGTACCTAGAAGGTAACACAGAAAAAAAGAAGAGCGGAATGGATGCTTTCCAGGCCCCATATTGTCACCTGGCTGTCTCACCCTGGTTGCAAACAAATGGCCTATCACTTGTGCTTTCCACAAAGTCGAACTGCCACAGAGTTGAACTGGACAGTGGGAGTGGATCTTGGGAGGAAGTTCTGGCTCCATATCATCCTCTCCTCCATGTTAGAATTCTGGCATCATTTTCTCACGAAAGGAACATTGATATCTGTTTAGTCGTGGTGGATTTAATTCAATAAATAACTTGCTTATAACAGCTTCCTTCTGTGATTTTTTTTTTCCCCATAGCTTGATGAAGCTCAAAATTATACAAGCTTTATTCACTTGTGTTTTGTTGGATTGCCAGTCTAGAGAAGGGTTCGAGGAAGAAAAAGCATGGTAGATGTAGGGCAGGGGCTGGAGGGTTGGGGAGGAGTTTGGGTGGAGGGGAGGATGGATGGAAGGGGGAGGGTGTCTGCTGCCCACTCACAGACATGTTAAAAATTCTAGGGAATTTCCTCAATAAGCGCATCAGCTACATACGCTTTATTTTCTATCATTAAGGATTTAATTTGATTTCCCAAAGCACGTCCTGGGCATGTTCAGGAATGATCTATCAAGTCTTCCCATGTACACTTTGACTCTAATAAAGGAGCAACCCACGTTTGACATGTGGGGTTTTACTAAGGCCAGAGTATAAATTTCCTGATTCTCTACTCCTTAAACTCCAAAAACAACTTGACTATCAGTTCCCCATCAGCAAGTTCTCTGTAACATTGCTGTCTCTCTGGGTTAGGCAAATCTTCCAATGACAACTGCACAATAAGCAAGCATTTTGAAGACTGATCAGAGAGCGGGGCCCTGAAAACCAACCCTCTGAAATATCTCATGTGTCAAGGGACAAAGGGATGGTTTAAAAGAAGAAATAAAGAGACAGTAATAATTCCGTGTCATTTACATAATACCAAGTTTCCCAGAACTCAGAGAACTTTTCAAAACTTTCTAACCTAAGGGTTCATGATCCTGAGTATACAGCTGACGGAGGTGGCAAGGTATTGGGATTGCATGAGCCAAATGGTTCTTCTGCCTTCCATAGTTTTCCGCCATTGCCTGAAGATGCAACACACGTACATTGCCCTATCTTCTAGGTCTCCCTCATATCTCCTGAGCCCTCAGAGCTGTCTGGGCAGCATGGTACCTTGGAGAGTACATGGAAGTTACAGATATATGATTGGGTTTCAAGTTCCAGTGTTGTCCACAGGATAGAGGTTTAATAAAACTTAGACTAAGTTAATTTGATCTATTTTAACAATGGGCATAGTTGTTATTGTATTACATGGTTACAGGACAAAAATGTATCAGCCTTCTGGTCATTGACGATAACTAATTCTACTCTTCAACAGAGGGACCCAGCATTTTTAGTCTCACCTGGAAGACCTAAAGAGGACAGAAGGCAGGACACAAAGCTGCCCTGAGGGCTTTGAAACCTGAGTGGAGACCCTGGGGGAATATCTAAGTAGTATATCTATAACATGTTTGATTGGAATTTTAAGAAAAAAATACCATCTATAAGAACAAGAGATTCAGTTCAGTGGTCACCTTCTCAAGGTCACCTTCTCTAGCCTGGATTAGGTGAATCATCTCAATGTTCCCATAAGGCACTGGCTCAGATCTCTAATAGGGCCATTATGACTCTGCCCTGTAATGGTCTGTTTGTGTATTGGCTTCCCAATGAGCTGTTAGTGCCTGGCCCAGGTTTATGTCTTAGACTTGTTTGTTTCTCCAGAACCTAAAACACAACAAGAATTTTAGAAACGTTTGCTGAACTGGGCTGGATTTTTCCTTAACCAGCAAAAATGCTCACCCTCCCAAGAGCTGGAGCTAATAGAAAGAGGCATTCAGGGGCCAGGCATTCTGGTCTAGACTGGTCAGGCCCTTTCCTCTGTAACTGAGCCTCTCTCCTTCAAGAAAAACAAACAAGAACTCCATTTTCCTAAAGTGCCCCCAAACCACCTACATCATCCAACCAGGGACAACTTTGTACAGAGATATATAAAAAAACTCACAACCCCCCAAACTAATACTGTCTCGATTTAGAGTACTTCGTACGTGCTAGGCATTATGATAAGCACCTAACATACATATATCCTCACAACAACCTTCTCAGGGTTAAAGAGGAAGAAACAGAAGCTCTGAGAATTAACCACCAGCTCAAGGCCAAAGGGCCAATACATTATATGAACTAGATTTTAACCCAGATTCGTGTGACTCCCAAACCCAGGCTCATAAGGTTGGAATAAAGGGGTAGGTATCAGACACTTATACCTCAGTGTGAGTTGGCTTAGGTAGTTCTGTTTTTCTAATTCTTAGTTGAATTGTGCTGAATGGCTAAGTGAGTGAGTCAGAGAAAAAGAGTCAGAAGAAGGAGGAAGACTGTGCTCTGTACAAGTGGTAGAAAAGATGCAGCTGGCACTTTGGGCAGTCAGAAGGCAAGGTGAGTGAAAACAAATCTCTGGGAAAGAGAGGAAAGAGGTATTAGGAAAGTCAGAAAGAGAATGGCACAGAAAAGGAGGCAGGGACCCAAGTTTGTACGGGGGAAAAAGAAATGTGGGGGGGGAGGGGAGGGGTGACGTTGGTAATTTACAGCATGAACAGGCATCAGCCAAGTGTAAACTAGGCCAATGGTTGTTAGTAATGGCAGAGCAAAGATACCGAGCTCCAAGACAGCTTTCAATATCTTTGGGATCCATAAGCCCAGGCCGTATCTCTCTGGATGACTTAGTACTTCTTGATCAAAACAATTTATTCTACCAAATGAGTTCTCTATTTAATGACTCAGCGTTGAGTTTTATGACGTCACTTTGGGTCTGTTTGATTCCTCTTTTAGCATGCTTCGTTTCCTATGTGTTTGGCTGTCCTAAGACGTGTGTGCTCTAATGAATTTTTGACTCTGTCCCTCAAGTGCTAGCTTTCACCAAGAGCCTAGTTCTACTCTTGGCAACTCAGAGTATGAAATGAAGGCTATCTGTGGAGATGAAAAAAAAGAAGGCCTTGTTAACTTGTTTGTGCTCTTTACTAGGTTACAAGCTACTATGGGACTAGAGTTGATTTTTACACTGGGTCGTTCTTGTGCCCAGAGCACGGTGCTGAAGACTGTGGGTGACAGAAGGGGTGATGGGTAGACGTATAAACACACTGATAGAGAGAAAGACTGAGACTAGAGCTCTTAGTAGCTGCTTTGGAACTAAACATACCTTGTTCCAAATTTGAACCCGTCACTGGCTAGTTACATCTCTCTCTAAAGATTCTGTTTCCTTGGCTGTAAAGTTAGGCCAAAAATAGTATCATCCTCATAAAACTGTGGGGAAGATGAAATAAAACGATGCATATGAAGTGATGTGTACAGTGCTTGGCTTATCATAAGTGCCTCATCAATGGAAACCATCAGGGAAACCACATCTTGCTTAAAGATGGCCTGTGAGAGTAGCAAGGATATGGGGACAAGATGCCTTGTACCTTACTGAAAGGTCATAACGTGGATTTAATAAACCCAATGAGCAGCCATTTTAACATTGCCTAAATCTCATGTTTTCTTGCAGCTCACTGAACTTACCTTCTAATCACCAGCCAAGAACAGAACCTGTTTCTCAGAGGTTGCTGTTGATGATTGTTTTACAACCCCTCTCCCCAGCTCGTTTTATACTAATTAACTTTTCTGTTTCAAGTATTTGCCTCTACCCATAAGACCCAAGTTAACCTAATCAGTCCTTTGTGACCTTCGTGACACAGACAGATCTCACCACCATGGCAGCAACCATTTGACTAACCCACTCATCTGCCTGCTGTCTATCACCCGACATCTGTACCTGTGCCTACCTTCCCTTTGTGATAATGTGGAGCAGACCACCATCACTCAATCACCTTAATGACCTTCCCACACCAAAGGAGAGGATCAAAAGGACCCAACCACAAGCAGTCAGCCGCCATTGCCTTACTAGACTCCGGTGTGGCCATGTGTTCTTGGAGTTATGGCTGCCGCCATGTTTCCTGGGTTTGGCTCCCTCCCCTACCTTGGGGAGGTGAATCTCCTCTTTCTCTCTAATTTAGTTTCTAAATAAACTGGATTTGCTAATCTAACTTCTGTCATTTTTTCTGCATCTTTCTTGTAGCACCAGATTGTGCACCAGACACCCATACCCTGGTGGGCCTGACCTAACATTCTGGAGCGTGACCTAACACTTATCTGTACCACAAGTTGAATTTTCCTTCTCTTTTTCCCTTTACTCTCTTTGCTCCTTCTTTTCTTCCTCCCTTTCCTCCTCCCTCCCACAAGTATTTGAAGAGACAACTGGCTAGGAATAACACCATGGAAGCTTCCTGATTTACACAGTCCTTTCTGGCCATCAGGACACAGCTGCTCATTTTCAGGCTTACACCTCACCTGCCCAAGGGCCTTCCTTTCTTTAGTCATGTCACACAGGATATTAACTTTTCCAGGAATATGGGGACTCTGTCTCCCCTGACCCTGCTTTATTATCTCATTACAGTACTTACAAAACACACCTTATTGGATTAGGTGTTAAAGTCAATTGGAATGTCCCAACAAGTACTCCTTTTTTCACGCTCGGTGGACCCCATGGGGACCAGCTACCCTGCCTCTTGTTTTACAACCAGGAGATCTGGCCAAGCCCATACCAAAAGCCAGCTTGAAGTGAGGTTCTATCCATCGCTACCCCTTATTCTGCCTCACACTAGCTGGTTAAGAAGATTTAGAAATAAATTGAATGAGGATAAAACAAATATCAAGGTTTTATAGAATACAGTTTCTTGCATAGGGAATGAAGATGGTGGGCGGATCCCTATTTATTTCAGTGTCTACTCTTTGAGTTAGAAACTGGCTGAGTGCTTTACATGTGTGATCATCCTTATAACCCACCTCTGTGGGTGCGATCATGACCTCTGTTTTACAGATGAGGATAACTGGGACTTAGAGAGGTAAGTGAGCCAGCCCATGCTACAAAGTAAATGAGAAAGGCAACATCTGTCTGACCTCAAAACCTCACAATGTTTCCCTTATTTCAAGGCAGTATATCTTACTCTTGGTGGAGAATATTTAACTTTGGCAATACCAAGTCTCCTCTTGGTTCTTATCTTCCTGAAGTTTCCCTCATTCTTAAGAATAACCAAGGTTACTCTTATTAGGCAAAATCATGACTGATTAAAAAAAGAAACATTGTGCTGAGATGATAATCAGAGGCATGTGCATCACCAAAGCAAATCATGGCTTTGATATTTAACACCGTCACTAATAATGGAATAAGTGTCCAGCTCTAGGCAACCTGGGCAGAGAGCCCTTTCTGGCTCCTTAAATCACATAATAGCTTTTTCTGGCAGCCAAAAAGGTGGTTATGTCCACCCACTCAGGGACCAGAGTCAATAGCCGTTAAGTTCCAGAGAAGGTACCGCTTTCAGCTGTTCCAGTATGCAGCCTATGACCCATGCCTGCATCTGTCTAGGCCTTAAGGACAGTAGCTCCCCGAATAAAATCTGAAGCCCCCCGAGAAAGCAGTGAGTATCTCATGGGTCTGGGAGCTGTGTTAATCCAGTGAAAACCTTTCCTTAGGCTTCCTTGTGTCACCAACACAAACACCAAAATCTACGGCAGCCCTGGCTAACAATAACTAGACAAAACGATAAAGATAAAAGGGACGGTAAAGACACGGGTAAAGAAAGAATACAGATTTGCCATAGGAAAGGCAGCAGTTGGCTGGGCTCTGCTTTGTGGCAGGTCTGTCTGGAACTGTGGCAGATAACCTACGAACTGCCTGACCTTGGCTGGCGCCGTGACAGAAATAATATTTTCTGAAGGATGAACTATTCCTGAACTGTATCCCCCAGATCACTGGGCACAAACCAGAGCATTCTCTTTTTCACTTCCTCACTTTTATGTTTCTTAAACATCTCTTTTCCTCTATCTCCTTCTCAAGTCTTTTTCCTACGTCTTTGTTTTCCAAGTTGAAGGAACACAGCTTATATCTAACCCTAAGGTCAACTGAAAAGCTCTTCATCTCCAATTATCCCTGAGGCCCTCTGTTCAACGTTCCCAAAGAAGACATCATGTACACTCAGGCAGCAATAATCATCATTTCAGAGCTTCAGTCAAATCACTGCCTGTTCTTAAATTGCTACTTCAGGACTTTAGAAACACTAGGTTGTTAGGGAAAAGGCAAACATTTTTTGAAAGGTAGAAAAGATTTACTTTGGGAGGCCACTCCAGTTCTGTTGATTGATTTGTAAGCTGGAAAGTTTTTGAACTGTAAAACCCCGATGTTTCATCACCATGTCCACAGGAGAAAGTTATCTGGTGGGGATATTTCCATCCTCACAGTGCCTGTGAACAATGGGGTTGATGGCTGGTATGAACACGTCAGCTCATGGTGTGGTGAAGAACACAGAGGGTTGTTTGGTTTAAGAACTGTCTTGAGAAGAGCTAGCACTTAGGCATTCAAGATTTTAAAAATATAGTGACTCTTCCAGGATCGTTCCCAAACTCTGGCTTTCCCTGGTGTAGGGAACAAGGCGGGCTTTGTTCATTACCGTCTCTCCAGCATGATGCTTGGTGCAAAGATGGCACTGATCTGTTCAATGTTGACTGAATGAAGAGAAACTCTAGTTATCTTAAAGAGCATCTTACAATCCTAAATACAGGGCTGCAGAATATTGTGCAATTCCTTAAATGTGAACAAACACCATTAAGTTATTATAAAAAACATTCACCATTTCAATGTGTAATCATCCTTGCTGCCTGAATGCTTTTACCCAAATTTTTCTTATGGATGTGCTTGTCTTGTTCCCTGTAGACTTCTCATTGGCTCTTTGATTTATAGTTAAAGTCAGTTCTTGTTCTGTGACTAATAGAGGTACTTTGTCTTTGGGATTTAAATTGGACTTAAGGTTTTTTTTTTCCCTAATAGAACTTATTTTTTCTCTCCTTTTGAAAGTTTCATTTCTGTGGATAATTCTCATTACCTTCGAAGAATCCCAGAGTGTTAGAGCTGGAAGCACCACAAGGATCAGTTGGTTGGACCTCTCCTGAATCCCTTCATGATACCCTTTCTTGGGGCTCTGTCGCCCTGCTGGGTGGCTAGGCTGAGTCAACACTTACCAGTCAATCACGAGAGCAAACAAAATATTAACATAACTAGGACAAGAGGTCATTATTTTTTCAATGAAAATATCACGGTTCAGAGCACACTATGTATTCATGATTCTATATAAGAAAAAGTATAGAGGCCTATAAAATATTAAAAGCTAGCCACGTTTCCAGTTTGGCTCTCTTGGATGAGCAGCCAAAAACTTCTTTCTCCAAGCATATCTGACCTTTCCACACTCCTGCTGAACACCCTTCAATGGTTCCCCGTTGCCCACAGGACATAAGCTCCAAACCACTTCACCTTTTGGGCTCTCCCGGATCTGGTTTCTGCCCATTCTCTACCACTGGCTTCCACTTCTTGCCCTGTCATTTGTGTTCATGCTTTTCCTTCTGGCTGCAACCTCTCTCTTTTCTTCACCTGGGTAACTCCCACCTATGTGGATAACTATGTGGTACTCTGTTCTTTGTTTCTGTGATAGATCACTGAGTCTTATAGACTCTAATAGCACAGGATTGCCTCTTCCAGGAAGCCTTCTCTCAGCCTCCAACTCCCACAGAACCTTGTGCTTGCCTTATTCAGATCAGTAACTCTTTTGAAAACTTCTCCTCCTATGAATTGGTCACTTCTTTAGGACAGGGTTTTGTCTTCTAGTCATCTCTGGAGACCAGAAACAAACAGATATGAAGATGATGGTAACATTTTTATGTTTTTATTGAATTGAGATGCAAAAACACTCACTGCTTTAATTTTTATGCAGAAGGTTAACTTTCATCAAGTTCTGTATAAGGTCTTTTCCCAGAGTCAAGGCAGAATTACGCGGTTTAAGGGGCCATTCAGTTACAAGGGGGGCCCTAAAAAACCTGGAATTATCTTTTCGGAGGGCAGACCCCTTGTTGTACACTTGGAATTTGTTTCTCTGGATCAGATAGTCAACCAAGGTTTTTACATGGAAGTTTTGAGAAGGCTGAGTCACAATGTGTCGAAGAAACATCCTGAGTTGTGGCAATCAGGTGACTGGTTCTTCGACCATGACAACATACCTGCCTACACTGAGTGTTCCCCACTTTTGGACCAGAAATGGCATGACCCCCCGGGCTTCACCCTCCCTATTCACCCGATCTCGCCACGAGTGACTTATTGCATCAAGCATGGAGTACTTTGCAGGTGACTGAAGTTTAAATATGTAAGGATGAATACGCGATTTTTTAATCAATAAATTCCGTTTGGGGGGATGTCCCCCCTCATACATAGGTGTTAAGAAATCAGAAACCCTGTCTTCTCAGGACTTAGTCGAACGGATTTTCCCAATGCTGATGTTTCCATCTCTTTAGAATGAGTCATATCATATATGCTTCCAGGTGACATGATGGGAAGGTAGAGCCAATCCTTTGATCTTTATCCCAGGCTCTTGCAACATCTGAATCTGTGCATGCAGGGTGATTTCTTATATCATCAAAGATCATTTTACACAGGTTTGAGGTTGACGTAACAGGTGATGTGTAACCGTGGAAAGAAACGTTTTTTTAGGTAAAATGAAGATTTTTTTTAGCTCTGAAGCACATATACATATGACTTTTACCCTTGTTGATGTCAAAATGCTGCTGGGATAGTTCTGATCACTGGGCCAACAGTTAAGAAACAGGTCTTCATACGGGCAGCCAACAGACACATGAAAAAGTGCTCAGCCTCGTTAATCATCAGGGAAATGCAAATCAAAACCACATTGAGATACCACCTAACTCCAGTAAGAGTGGCCGTCATTAATAAAACAAATAACAACAGATGCTGGCAAGGATGCGAAGAAAAGGGAATGCTTCTACACTGCTGGTGGGAATGCAAACCAGTGCAACCTCTTTGGAAGAGAGTGTGGCGACTTCTGAAAGAACTAGAAATTGACGTTCCATATGACCCAGCTATCCCCTTACTGGGAATATACCCAGAGGAACTTAAATCACTCTACAAAAAAGATACCCGCACACTCATGTTTATTGCAACACTATTCACAATCGGCAAAACATGAAGCCAGCCATGCTGTCCATTGAAACCGGACTGGATTAAAAAAATGTGGCATATATACATGATGGAATATTATGCAGCCATAAAGAAGGACAAACATACGGACTTTGCAGCAACTTGGATGGATTTAGAGTCGATCATACTCAGTGATCTAGCACAGAAACAATGAACCGAGTACTGCATGTTCTCACTCATAAGCAGACCTTGAACATTTACCACAATACTATAAGAAAGGGATTGGAAGTAGCGGGATACTGCCGGGCAGGAGGTAGGGGGACACACAACCTCAATAAGGGTACCTGATCTCAAGCCAGGCAAAGTGGGGACCAAAGGGAGGGCCAAACTTTACCTGTATGATTGTATACCTAATTCTGACTTGTACTCCACATCTTTAAAATTAAAAGAAAAGAAAAGAAAAGAAAAGAAACAGATCTTGGCAGGTGCCTATCCATAAGATGAAGAAGAAGGAGACAGCATCAGATGCATCTGACTTTACCAAGGGGATGACAGTAGTAATAGTGTTAATTCTCCAAAGGCGCCTCAATATGGCTTCAAATCTGGACTCAATTTCTGTGAACGTCAGTGAGCTTTGGTGTGCTTTTGCTTTAAGCACTTGAATGTTAGTGTGGACAGAGCCAAAAGGCAATGTATGGAAACTTAGTGGCACAGCATAAGATAAACCAATATTTAGAGGGCGTGTTGAAACAGTAACCCTTAAAACAAGTTGTCAAAGGGGAAGGTGCCTGCAAAGCTTTGAAAGCGTCATCAAATAAATTAAACCATGGTTGTGTTAAAGGCACCTTCTGCTCTAGCCATTTTAAGCTAATATAAAAGAAAATTTGAAATTGGAAATCATTCGCTGCTAGTAGGCATGGATTTTGTTAGGGCACAATAAAATAGGCATTCCGAAGTATGCTTTTAAAGAGAAGACTCTGTGACCTTTCAGACGTGTTTCTTAACTCTCTCCTCTCACATAGGGATTCTCAAGCTTCTTTTATGGCTCTTGCTGGTTCTAAGAACCATGGAAGGTCTGAGAAAAGGGACTGGGGCTGGAGCAGGGGGAGGGTAGAAACCCAGTACTGTTCCTGGAATTACGAGCTTTTTTCCCCCTTCCCTGTTTATCTGTTCTGTACCACTCAGCTGTTCTCTGTTGCACAGAAATAAAAGTTTAGTTTAAAAAGTATGTTAGAACAAAGCTGCAGAAATTGCCTGGAATTTCCTTCATTTTCAGCCATCTGGCTTTCATTGCTCGCTTCGTTCCCCTCCTCCGCATACGTTTACCAAATCTTTTCAACACACACTGGCCAAGCTATCAAATGCTTATAATTAATAACAGTCATATACTTTTTTTTAAGGTAGTACTTTCTGGTTTTCTTTGGGCTGCTTGTGTCATTGCTGTTATAAACCAGGGAGGTCGTCAATAACGCTTAATGATTAAGACTTAGTTGAATATAAATACATCTAATCAAATTTAAGACCTGAAATTAAAAAAAGTTTCCTTTTAAACTAGAAGTATTTGTCACCAAAAAAAGAGAAGGTGAGAATGCATCTTCATGAGTACCAAAAACGACTTTGGACATGAGGAAACGAAGAATCCAAAAAAATGTATCACCTCTTGAAAGTTAGATAGCTGAAAATGCCACATTAGAATTTGATCACAGGTCTAGATCTATCTTGTTGGTTCTTTTATTTTGGTGTCTCAGGATGTGAACGATCTTTAGCGTATATAACTAAGTGGAAAAATACAATTGCCAAACTATATGCCATGAGATTTCATTTATAAAGGGAAAAAACCTTCTATATCGAATAAGTTCATATGCGTATGTAAATTTGTAGAAAAAGATCCAAACGGCTATGGAGCAAATCATTAGCAATGGTGATCTCTGGGGAGAGGAAGGAACTGGAATTATAGAATACAGTGGTGAAAGGGGAGTGTGTACCTTTCGGAATTTCTTGATAACTTCTGCTGTGCTTGAGTTTTAAAGAATGAGAATATCTATGCATTACTTACATAACGCTTAGAACACTTTTCTTGTTGGGATCAGGAGGCTGACCTCTTCTAAAGATGGATTTGAGCTCCTTTATGGCTAGTTCTCCCTTGAGCTGGTCTCGTTCACCACTGGAGGGTTGGTAGGATGGTGTGGCTTCTAGACACACAAATTACTCAGGTAGTGGTAACAGATATTTTTCTTCCTTGTAATGATACCTTCTTTGCCATCCACTTTGATGGAAGATTCTCACTGGCAGCTCACAAGCAAAACTGGTCCTAGCTTCTTGTCTTTTCTTTTTTTTTAATTCTCAGAATTGGGGGAGGGAGGTGGACATGTGAGGATTTGCTACTTAACTCCCTTGCGTGAAGGCAAAGTTTGGCCTTCTGACAACCCCCCAGCGGTAGGGATGGTCCCCAGTGGGTGGTTTGGCATCCCTTATCTCCCCTTCCTCCCTCTTTTAGTGGTGCCCAGCATCTGTTGTTCCCATCCTCATGTCCAGATGCCTAACATTTAGTGCCCACTCATGAGTGAGAACATGTGGTATTCAGATTTTTATCTGTCTATGGCCATACCACCCTGAAGCTGCCCGATCTCATCAGATTTTTGTTTCTATGAGAGTTCCCTTAGAATGACTGTCTCCTGCTCATCCATTATGCTGCAAAGGACATGACTTTGTTCTTCTCTGTGTAGTACTCCATCCTGTATATGTACCACAGTTTCTTTATCCAGTCCACCTTCGATGGGCATCTGGATAGGTTGCATATTTTTGCTATTGTGGATAGTGCTGCAATAAACATATACATGCAGGTGTCTTTTTTGTAGAGTGATTTGTGTTCCTGTGGGTATAGTCCCAGGAGTGGGATTGCTGGGTTGAATAGTAACTCTATTTTTAGTGCTTTGAGATATCTCTACACTGCTTTCCATACAGCTTGAACTAGCTTACATTCCCACCAACAATGTAGAGGTGTTCCTTCCCTTTTCTACACAGCTTCATCAACACCTGTTTATTTGTTTTGTTTTTTGACTTTTTTGTTGTTGTTGTTGAGTTGGAGTCTCACTCTGTCGCCCAGACTAGAGTGCAGTGGCCGCTCCCGTCCACCGCAGCCTCGACCTGCTGGGCTCTGGTGATCCTTCCACCTCAGCCTTCCAAGTAGCCGGAATTACAAGCATGTGCTACCACGCCCGGCTGATTTTTTGATTTATTGTAGAGATGAGGTCTCACTGCCCACGCGGGTCTCGAACCCGTGGGCTCAGGCAATCCACTCACCTCAGCCTCCCAAAGGCACAGGATTATAGGCTGAGCCACCAAGCCCGGCTGCTTTTTGACTTTTTAATGATAGCCATTCGGTCTGGTGTGAGATAGTATCTCACTGTAGTTTTGATTTCCATTTCCCTGATGATTTCTGATGCTGGTCTAATTTCTTTCCTTCTTTCTTTCTTTTTTTGAGTCAGAGTCTCACTCTATCACCCAGGATGGAGTACAGTGGCACACTCATGACCACCTCAGCCTCGACCTGCTGGGCTCAGGTGATCCTTCCGCCTCAGCCTTCCAAGTAGCTGGAACTACAGACACACGTCACCATGCCTGGCTAATTTTTTGATTTATTGTAGAGACGAGGTCTTGCCAAGTTGCCCAGACTGGTCTTGAACCCCTGGGCCCAGGCAATCCTCTCGCCTCCACCTCCCAAAGTGCTGGGATTACAAGTGTGAGCCGCAGCACCTGGCTGGTGTAATTTCTTATGGCCAATTTTAGGTAAAGTTGTGACGGGATTAAGGTCTGTCCTCTATATACTCCCTTCCATCTTTCTACAACAATCAAACTGCTCCCTGAGTAACGTTAAAAACTTACTCAGCCTCCATCTGTCCCTCCCTTCCATGAGCACTTGCCTTTGTATTCCTAATTTGGGGATACTTCACCATATATAGCTGATAAAACATCAAGGGTTATGATCCTAAGGCTATTTACATTTTATTTATTTTAAAATTTTTATTATAAAGGTGTGGGGTGCAATTCAGGGTTAGGTATATAAACATTGATCATGCAGGTACCCCTGTTGAGGAGGTGTGCCCCTCCCTCCCCTGGCAGTTTCCCTCAACTGCCAATCCCACCCCCCTCCCCTGACAGTTTTCCACTACTGCCAATCGCTTTCTTATGCATTATAATTGCTCAAGGTCCGCTTATGAGTGAGAACATATGGAACTCTGTTTTGTTTCTGTGATAAACCACTGAGTGTGATCGGCTCCAAATCCATCCAGGTTGCTGCAAAGTCCTTATATTTGTCCTTCTTTATGGCTGCATAATATTCCATCGGTGGGAATGCAAACTAGTACAGCCTCTTTAGAAGACAGCGTGGCAATTTCTGAAAGAGCTAGAAATTGACCTTCCATATGACCCAGCAATTCCATATAACCCAGGGAATATACCTGGAGGAACTCAAATTATTCTGCATAAAAGATACCTGCACATGTATGCTTGTTGCAACTCTATTCACAATAACAAAAACATGGAACCAACCATGTTGCTCATTGAAGCTGGACTGGATTAAAAAAATGTGCTATTTATATTTTAAATTGGCATTTCAAGCCTTAAGCTCAGCATTGGAGAAAAAGCTCAGCACGTAGAAGAGGGATCTTATGGATGGGAGCATGAAGAGGAGAGATAGCACTGAGGTCTTCCCAGTGACTGGTCTACACACTGCTACTTCTACATTTGGCCCTAGTGCCTCTACCTCACTTATCCAATAAATGCTTAATAAGTGTGTCAAACATTATACTAGGTACTAGGAATCGAGAGAGGAGGATTAAGACAGACTGGTATCAAGAACTTTCCAATCTAGTCCTCTTCAATAGAAAACCACTATTTTAAAAATGTGTCCTAAAAAAAGTAGGTATTAACACACACACACACACACACACACACACACACACACACACACACACACACAAAAACGTACTTGCGCACATACACAAACTGGAACAACCAGAATACCTCCAGCTACCTTCAGCTTTAGAACACATCCTTCCTGCTGTGAAAACTAGGTATAAGAATGTATCTGCTGGCTGGGCTTGGTGGCTCAGCCTGTAATCTCAGCACTTTGGGAGGCCGAGGTGAGTGGATTGCCTGAGCCCACGGGCTCGAGACCTGCCTGGGCAACTTGGTGGCACCTCATCTCTACAATACATCAAAAACTAGCTGAGCATGGTATTGCGTGCCTATAGTTCCGGCTCCTTGGAAGGCTGAGGCGGAAGGATCGCTGGAGCCCAGCAGGTCAAGGCTGTGGTGACCAGGAGCATGCCACTGCACTCCAGTCTGGGTGACAGAGTGAGACTCCAACTCAAAACAAAAACAAACAAACAAACAAAAAAATGTATCTGCCTAAACCGGGTGAAAGCTAAATATGTGCTTCGGATGCAAACTCTGCCATCACACAGAGCAAGTCAAGAGAAGCCAAGTTCAGTCTTAGAAAGATGGCCCAGACAAGAAGAGAAGTGGTTTCCCAACTGCTGTTCAGTAGGACTAACAACTGCCTAACCAGGGGCCACCTCTCAGAGATAAATGCTCAGTGACCAAGACTTGACATATCATTTCTTTATGTCTCACAGAAAATGCTAAGGTATTTTTCACATGCACAGATAACAGCTCAGATCAAGAGACCAGAAGACAACGAACAGAGACTTGTAGCCTATCAGAGGACACACCACAATGTACAGGGAACACTAGATCATGGGGAATAAGAATTGTGAATTAAAGACTGAAATTACTCCCAACTGAATAGAGGTTGTGTGAGAAAGCAATTAGGCCTAACACTATTAGGACCCTACCAGACACATCTGCTCTTCTGTGTGGCACATCTTACACCAAGGAGAAGAGAAGGAGAGATTTTCCCCAGATGTCAGATTGAAACATTTCTCAGGAGAGGCACTGCTATGCATTGATCACTTCTAAGATGAAAATCTACTTTGGCTCTTGTTGGGAGTTGAAGAGAGTGAGTCATATCGGGCCACTGCCCCCTTTATTGTTTTAATTAGTTTCCTTCTACAAATGCTCAACTGTGTATGGTCGGCCCAAGAAACCCCTGCTGTGCCCTGTAAAAGGTCTCGCCTATCCATCTGACAGTTGGCTATTGGGAAATCAAAGAATGAAGTTTATCTGGAGCAAACTCAACAATGTTAAGTCCAACAACAGTCCTTGTCCCTGAGTCCATGGAAAGGTCATAGAATAAATTAACCTTATGTAATTGAACCATAGTTAATACTCTGAGGATAAGAAAAACATCTTGTATCCTGTTCCTCTTGCTGCTTAAAGTAGGGTTTGGGGGTCACAAATTCTAGGGTTTTTTTTTTTGGCAAGTCCCAGATATCGACTCTTTGGCATCGCTTCAGTCACCATAGCATCTGGGTGTCCTCAAAACACTAGAATGTGGGTAGAAAGACTCTTCTTGTTTTTCAAATGATGGCTAATTTGCAGAACCAAAACGACAGCAATGATCAGCGCAAAGAGGCAGGAGTAGCTATCTAATGCTTTTGCCTTCAATAAAGAAACGTGGGATATTTGAGCAGGGCATGGTGACCTCATATCACCTCCTACAACCAATTCATTTTGCAGGTGTGAAAACATAGAGCAGACACCCTGCCCCAGGCCACACAGCTAACTGGTGACAGAGAAAGGATGAGAAACTCGGCCTCCCGATCGCCTAGCCAAGGGCCCTACAGACTGTCCATGCTGAATCCCCACTGATTCTCGGGCTGACTGTAGTCAAACAGAAGAGTTTGTACTCTTTGCCCATGCACTTAGGTCATAGGTTCAACCAACTGGAGAGCTGTGACCTTTGGACAGAGATGTGGGATCAGGTGGGACAAGGATAGAAACAGAGATTACCCAGGATTCCACGCACTGGATCTGAGCTTTTCTTGGGCCAGCACTTGACTCTGTTTTGCTGGCTGCCATTCTCATGGGTGGGGTGCTTCTCCAAGCAGTGGCTGACTGATATTTCTGGTTGCCTTGGAGAAGGTGGTACTAGTGTTCCTCTTAACCTCTGGATTTGAAGAGCGGAAGCCCAGTCCTACCATTCAGATCAACATACAGAACAGCTCTGATGATGAGCAGAAGTGTCACTATGGGATGGTGCCTCCATCTGATTAGACTTCAAAATCTGGTCCTCTTCAACAGAAAGCTACTGATAGATTCTAATAGTCTGTACCCTCCAAGTCCCAAAGAAAGGAATCTAGTTGGCTGAGAGAACAAGCAAGTGTTTCAGTTTTACCAGCAAATTATTGTTATGCCTGAAGGCAACACACTGCTTCTGACATGACACGTTTTGCAGAAAGAGAAGAAATACCATGCAGAACGAGCATTCCCCTTTTATCTAGGGTCTGACCTTATCCAGTAACATTCTTCATCCCATCAGTAGATTTGAAAATCTAGCTTTGGTTCTTAAACATCTCTCTTCCAAACCAGATTCATAGATGGATTTGCTCAAAAAGAAGTTATCTAAAAGGCAAGTCTGTAAAGATACCATCAAATTGTATGGACTGAAGCAGTGATTGCATTGATTAACTCAATCAAGGCTATGACTCAGGGCTGGGTAATAATGAGACCCAGGCAGGGCTGAACAATGACATGCTCTAATTGATTTTACGCATGTGGAAGGACACGCCCCCTCGCCCTAGAGCATGCTATAATTAATCTGCATGCTGTGTGCATACAGATTTCACAGTGGATCAATTATACCACCCAGATGCTTCAGTTCTATGTACCCTACAATTCACAAGCTGGTTCATTATTACAGTGTGAGTTCTTGGGACACAGGTTAAAATGTGGCAGAGCCCATGAAGCCTGTGGTCAATTCCTGTTCCCTTCAGGGGAAAGCCAACTGTGTGGCACGTGCAAATACCAGCCGTGCCACAGACTCGCATCAATGCATGGGGCCTCTGGACTCTGGCATGACCATTGATTGGGCTGGAATTCCAAAGCCCTGGTTTCAATTAAACGTAAGTGGATTTGACTAAAAGTTTGAACTGATGCTAATTGGTTTTCAAAACACTGGGTAGCAATAAGCGTTCTGGTCTTGCCCATGGAAAGATGCACCCAGTTCTGCACACACTCCTGGACAGCTGGGCAGGCAACCCGTCCCCTACCTTGCTGGGCAAGGATCCAAATTGCAGGATTTCAGGAGCTGTGGGGGTCGGCGGTTGGTCACGCACAGGTTCTCATTGGCAGGCTCTCGAGACTGTTTGTTCAGGCAGCTTACCACAGCCTCCTGGACACCTGTGTACAAATCACACTGTCAGGCCAGAGTGCAGAGTGGGCGTGTGTGTGTGTGTGTGTGTGTGTGTGTGTGTGTGGCGATGAAGTGAAGACAAGGAAGCTGGTGGGAGGTCTCTGTGATCTGCAGGACTCTCGCTGCATGTCAGAGACAGCAGTTTAAAGCCCAGGACTGCCAATCCTGTCAAGCATCACTCGATCTGGGAGAGAGTGCTCATAAGCTTGGAGCCTCTGTAAGCATGCCCCTTGAGGAGGGTGGCTCCCCCTAAAAGAGAAACTGCTACCAATACTGTTGAAATGCTTAAAAAATGTCACCAAGCTATAGCCACCAATGCTAAAATGTGGCAATTTCACACATAAGGAGCACAGGGTGACCAAAAAAAAAAAAAAGGCCCCAAAGATCTTCACACGTTGTATTTTAATCAATAGATTAAAATTGTTGCATTTGGAAGGGACAATCCCAAGGCCATGTTTTAATATCAAAAGTTCTATAAAGTGCTGTGTTTTTAGGGCCTTGCATCCCAGGACTCCAGCCTTTTCTGGTTTTCTTCCGATTCTGGTTCATTTCTTTAGTGACCTAAGGCAGCTTTGGAAGTTGGAATAAAGAAGGAGAATAAACGGCATAATAACTATAGCTGTGGTAAACAACCTTCCCATGGACACCCACATGCCCTGAGTCAGCGCTGGTGACAAAGGACTTTGGGCAGTGACTGGCACAAGGTTACTTGGCAGGCTTTCCAAGGTGGTCTGCAGGACCCTTGTGGAACTTTTACGGAGCAGGGAGGCATTTAAATGGGTAATGCAATAGCCAGATATTTCAATCTGGTGCTCATGATTATAATAACAGTACCTAACATCTACAGATTACCCGTGATTGGCCAGGTACCATGGGTAGGAGCTTGATGTATCTTTTCATCCTCTCAAAAACTCTACAAGGTAAGCATTATTTTTATCCCCATTTTACAGATAAGAAAACTGAGACTTAGAAGGCTGAAATGGTTTGCTCAAGGTCATACAGTTGCTAAATGGCAAAGGTAGCTGTGCCCTTAGTGCTGACTGACAGCATTAACGTTTAAAAATACTAAGAGGCCATCATATCTGCCTCCCTGGAGATCTTCAGGAATAACCTAGACATTTGTCTGGAATCATTTCAGCAGAGTTCAGTTTAAGGGAAGAGGCGAGACAGACATTCTTGCTAATTTGCTTTTGGCCATACATAGATGTGTATATAAAGATGCCTACATTTAAAGATGTCTATCTGTAGTCAGATATTTGTATAGAGCTGTAGCAGAGTCTGGGACTATTGGTTATATTTATAAATACACACACGTTTTCTTCCTTTGTTTTCTGCATCGCTTCATCAAACAGTACCTAATGTAATACAGGGGACCCATCATGTTAGCCCTGTGGCTGATATCCTCCAATGTTCTCCCAAGAAGTCATCATCCAAATGGACGGCTAACGCTTCCTAAGTTGCTGTGACTCTGACTTGGGTCACTTAGCAAGACCATCATTCAAAAGTGACACCTCAAAGCCAGAGTCAAATCACTTTTCTTTCTTCCTTTGCAAAATCTGCTAAATCAAACATTTTTTTTAAAAAAAAAGTAGTCACAATATATACCCTGTGGTCATGATGGTCTCTTTTCCGTTTCTTTTTTCCATTTTTTTTTTTTTAATGAGCCACAACATTTAATTGAAATAAATCACGGCCAGTTTAGGGTGGAGCATTTGAGATTTATACCGGACATTCAAATTACTCTATCATTTTCTGTAATGCTGACTACAGGGTGTTCTCTTGGCTGCAGCTGGGATGAGCCATCTGAAACTCATGGTATGAGGATATAGCCAAACACTTCATAAGAAATTGTTGATATCATCACTGATTCTTCCCACTGGAGCAGTCTGACATTATTAAGGTAATGATGACTAGTCACTGGTGGTAGCTTTCCATTCCATGTGGTTCTCTTAGACATACAGTTTTCAATTCATTTGGCTATTTGGTAGTATTCAAGAAAGTGTTACACACCTTACTTGAAAGTGCCTGCTTCAGGAGCGTGTGAGGGTGTGTGGTGTTGTGAACCGCGTCTCTACTTTGTGAACTCTTTGTCTGTAGAATGTGGGCCCTTCCAAGACTGCAAGAAGTAGGGGCAGTAAGGACTACATTGCTAGAAAGGCATTAATAACCTCTCCTCTTAAATATGTAAAGCACAGATTTACATTACCCCAAACCAGTAATCCTAGCTCAATGATAAAAATAGCCTATGGGTGGCTAAGTGCTGAGATTAAGAGGCATTCCAGAGTTACTACGTTCTAATCTAAAGTATTCCAAAACAAGGTACTAGGCACCCTCAACACTGTGTATTAAATCTCTATTGTCATAGGGACCAGTTGCCTCAGCATTGTTTTTTTTTATATTTTATTTTTTATTTCAATCTCATCCAATTTTGCTCATGTTTGCAAATATCTTGGCCCCTGAGAGCATTTTTTTTTTTTTTGAGTCAGTCTCACTCCATCACCCAGGCTGGAGTGCCATGGCACACTCATGGCCACCCCAGCGTCAACCTGCTGGGCTCCAGCGATCCTTCCACCTCAGCCTTTCAAGTTGCCAGAACTACAGGTGGGCGCTACCACACCTGGCTCATTTTTAATTCATTGTAGTGACAAGGTCTTGCCGAGTTCCCTGGGCTGGTCTCGAACCCGCGGGCTCAGGCAATCCACTAGCCTCAGCCTCCCAAAGTGCTGGGATGACAGGCTGAGCCACCGAGCCCGGCCTGCCTCAGCATTCTTACGTGGGGCTAGGGTGGTGGGGGAAACTAAGGACAGAAATTCTCCCATAGTTAAGGAGTATTTGCGGCCAGCCCTGTGGCCAAGACACAGTGCATTTTTGTGAGATGAACGAATGCAGTGGCGAAAGGGCAGGGTATGCTAAGCATAGCCTGTGAGTGAGGCTAAGGGGAGGTGAGAAACGGATGTCTCGGGACAGGAACCTGGAGGGAGGAAGCGGCCCTGGAACGGGGATTGTGGGAAGGTGGAGGACTGAAGATCTGAGGGCTTCCCCTTGGAGTTCACAGTACAGTTCGTTGGCCCAGGGGAGGCAGCAAGGCTCCTCCCTGAAGTTAGCGTGTCAAGTTTGTGCTCTTTCCAAAAGAGCTAATGGATGCTCTCGGAAGGACATTTTAAACTGACAGAGAACATATGTTGAAGCACCATGCTTTGTGAATCTGGATTTTCCTTGCTTGACAGAAGCAAAAGGAGAGAGGACTCATAAGGAAAAGGGAGTGACAGGTACATGGCTTCACTTGTCCTTCATTTTGGCTGAAGTCAATTTCAAGTCTTTCCTCAGCTGAATTTTCATGTGGATTTTACTGTCTAGGAGCTCAGTATAATAAAAACGATCAGGTTCGAGACTGCTCTCCTTGGTAACTCCTATCCATTCACATATGAGAAATTAAAATATCACAAGGAGGTGACAGTGGGACACAGGACACAGATTTGAACAGGTTAGGCTTACTTTCGGTCTTCCAGAAAATGGGATTTTCAGTGTTTATATCTCCCAGGATAGCATAATTGTTACATGATATTTGATGACAGCTCGGGGAAACACAGCCACCAACTACAGACTAAATGACTAACTAGTTCCTTCTGGTTGCTGCCTCTGCTAGGCGAAAGGTTACTTTTGTGTCTGTACAGTTTCATCTCTTGAGATTATAAAAAAATACAATTAGCCTGACCAGCCTTACAACCCAAAATTGGTTTTAAATCCATTTGTTAATCCTACACATTTTGGCTTGGTTTCGGCAAAAACGATTAAAAATGGATATAACCTTATGGGTTATATTTTAGCTAAAGATCAAAGTTGGGAATACAATAAAATGTTACTGCCAAACAATGACTTGAAAATATACATGCCCCATATAGTGAAATAATTTTTAGTGCATATTGGCATCATATGGACCATATCACGCAAGTACATTTTCACCACTTCGGAATTTTCAACTCTAACATTTTAGGCGTAAATATATTACCTTGGCACAGGACATAACTGTAGGTAAGTGTGGTTCATTGTTGACATTTAAAGACCTAAAACATTTCAGTAACTTTACCCTGCTTTGGATATAAAGGGTGTAAAATTTATGTTATACAAAAACACCCAGTTCCTATAGGTAGAGATCAATTGTATTCAAACATCCAAATTTTATTTCTACATCAATATCTTCTGAAAACATTTTAAATTAAATACATTCCACATACACTTTGAGTTTTATACCTCTGGCTGGTCAGCAGAATGGTTAGACTCTTAAAAGATAAAGGTATCTGATTATTTATATATTCCATCACTGCTCTATTTTTTCCATCTGTTCATAAAGTTCCAGGCTTGACTTGTAACTGGGAACCATAACTGAAGGATCATAAATAATTTTTTTTTCAAAGCACATTTGTTTTAGACGAGAAATAACGATCATTCAATTCAGGTGATCATGAAAATTGGGGACAAAAGCCCAACCAACTACATTCTGAGTCATTCGTTATACTGGAAAGAAGCAACTTCAGCCACTGGCTATGGCCTTTCCGCCTGACCTCTCAGTTCCTGCCCAGGCTGCAGAAATCACCAAAGCTAATTTAACTTCCCCCCCATTAAGCATGAAAGAAAAGATGTCCTCAAAGCGAATGAAGAGCACCATATGAACACAGTTACATTAGCTGAGTTCCAGGAAGCTATCTTCCAGAACCATTTGGAAGAATTTAGGTTTTAAAACACCAGGGCTCTCCATTAAAACACTTCAGAATTCCATGGTCTGAAACTGGAGGATGAGGAAGCAGACAAGAACTCAAGGTCAGGACTGTGAAACACTCACGAAAAGGCCTGCTGGAGAAAATATGGATTCTTTGCTAGCGCTTGTTCCACTGTTCGGTCCTTTTCAACTCCCTGTGAATAATGTGGGCATGTGTAACCTTACATTCTCCCTCATGACAAAACATGCGTCTTCGAAGGGTTCCCAAAATGACACGGTTTAGAAAACAGTTTTAAGAGATAATTAAGGGCCGGATCCGGTGGATCACGCTTATAATCCCAGCACTTTGGGAGGCCGAGGCAAGAGGATTGCCTGAGACCGCGGGTTTGAGACCAGCCTGGGCAACGTAGTGAGACCTCATCTCTACTTAAATCAAAAGAGTAGCTGGGCGTGGTGGCACGTGCCTGTAGCTATTTGGAAGGCTGAGGTGGAAGGATCACCGGAGCCCAGCAGGTCGAGGCTGCAGTGGCCGTGAGCATGCCACTGCACTGCAGCCTGGGCGGCAGAGTGACAATCAGACTCAGAAAAGAAAAAGAAAAGAAAGAAAGAATTAAGTTAAATAAGCATCTTTGCTGGTAGTGCAGAACCTCATCAACATCTCTCCTGGGAGAAGATGTGGGAGACAGTGGCAACATGAATCTAATGTATTTTCTGCAGTGGAAAGAAAGATCGCAATCTTGAAGAATTGACCGTTGACCCCCATACCCTCCCCTCCCACTGCAGTCCTATTAATGACATCTGAAAATAAAGAACCGCTGACTCTGCTATTCTATCACCGGGGAGTATACCTAAGAGAACCAGGTGAATACATGGAAAACCTTGAACATTGGTTAACTAGTACTCAGAATCAGAAAGCATCAGGAATTCTCTAGCTTCTTAAGGAAGTGTGGCTTCAGGGAAAGACACTAGGCAGAGAAAGAAAAGCTTCAACCTAGTGCCAGCCCTGTCACTTACTAGTGACATTCTGTTTCTTTGCATCTTAGTTTTCTCATCTGCAAAATGGGGGTGGGGTCAGACTTTGATCTTTCGACTACTTCTCAGCTCCAGGTAACCACTGTGTTTATTACCCTTTATGTTTCCTTCCCTATATATAAATATGTATATGCTTGGGATGTCAGCTGATTCCATTAGAAGGTCTCTAACTTGTTCTTGAGAATCGCAGGAGGCTTTGCTGTGTTGGGTTCACACCACGTGCGCTGAGGTAAGGGCACAGATCGGTAAAACTGGATGTGGAGAGCATTGCCAGGTCAGTGTCAACTGTGTTTCTCAGCCAGATACACGATACGTTGCAAAACATCAGAACGACAACTGAAAGCAAAGGCATTCGCTGAACTGACCACTCGCAGCTGACAGTCTGAGAGCCACTCGAGCCCAAAGAGAAATACATCTGTGTTTCATTCAGTATGCTTTTACATTTAGCATGGCTGCCTCCCCCTGCGTCCCACCCCTTATCATTCTTGGACTAGAGGCAACATGACCCAGCTGCACGTAGAGAGAGAAGAGACAGAGAAAGGGCAAGAAGACGGTGGGAATCCGCGCCAGAGCGCCCCTTCTTACCTCCTCCACAGGACTCGGAACACTTGGTGAACCCTTCATATTCCCAGTCATACAGCTCGTCGAAATCCTGCAGGCCGCCGAAGAGCCCGTCTGTCTCATCTGGGTTGAATTCAGGAATTTCCCCGTTGCACGGTCCTGCATAACAGGCACGCTGGGATGCCGGCTTGGGCCCTTCACATTCGTCCACAGGCAGGTCAGCCACGGACTGGGAGAAAGACAGGAGCACCTGGCACCTGACTATTCGCACCTGGATCCCCACGCCACAGGTAACAGTGCAGGCCGACCAGGCATCTGGAATGAACCTGCAGTCAACAAGCAAACAAGAGGATAGGATGAGGAGCCCCAGGCAGGAGGCCACGGGGGACGTGAGGGGTTGCATCCCATCTGCCTCCTTTGCCCAGAGCTGTCCCAGGATGTGCTCAGGCCTCCTCCAACCTGTCCTGTGATGGTGCTTCTGTTTAGTTCATAAGCTCGTTTGCCATTATTCCTGGATTGCTTGCTTTGTGAAAGTCACATGAACTCCCAGCTGTAAGACATTCCAGCCTGAGACCACCTGCTTACTCCCTGCTTTGCACCCCCAGTGGCTGCTCTTCCAAGCAGGGAATTGGTGGTTTCTTCCCACTCTAAATCCCAGCACTTGTGCCTCTTGCAAGATGCTGGCTATTCTTATATCAGACTAATACAGATACTAAAAACTATAACAAAATAAGCCCTTGGAGATATTTAAGGAAGTCTTAAAAAAAAAAAAATCTGGGTCTCATATTCTGTAACTTTCTTTGCTTAATGTTCTTCTCAAGATTTATTTATATGTATAAAGAGTTTTTTTTGTAAGTTTCCAAGAATGGTACAAAATCTCATTCCTCACACATTCTTTGAATTAGTCTGAACTCCAATTCCTTTTATATCATAGAGAAAAGCCACACTACAAATTTAAATCCACAGGCATTCCACAGTAAACGAGAGGTTCTGCATTCATACAAGCGTGTTCAACGTCCTCCACACCCCTCCCCCTGAAAGATTCTCACACTAGTGAGAATTTGTTTTTCTCTAGAATGTAGGAAAATATTCAAATCCCCCAAAACTCCCCCCCTCCCGAGGCCATGATTAATCAGTCATAGACATAACTGCAACAACCTTGAGAGGGGTCTCGGAAATAAAGCCCAGAGGGAACCACAGACATTTTCAAACAGTTAGTATAATAATTCAGAGAAAGAACTTGAGGACAATTTTTAAAAATTTTTCCACGAGCCTATTGCTGTCTCATAAAAAGTTGTGCTGAGGAGGCATGCAAACTGGCTCCTTAACCTTGACTTTGGCAGTAAATGAAAGAACTGATAAGAAGGTTAGAGCATAAAATCCTAGCAAGTGTAAATGGTTCATCTCTAGTTCAGAGAAATGGAAATTCTAACAGCAGACCAATCCAAGTTTTCAAACTGGAAGAAACACAACAAAGATGTTTCCTGGGCCCAAGCCTGGGCTTCACGTGGAACAGAAGTGGTCTTCCCCCAAAGCAGTACACAGCACACTCTGAGGCACGGCAAGAGACCCCTCAAGAAGGGGCTGCCCCAGCTACCTTCACAGAGCCATCCCCCAGAAAAGAACAAAGGTCACCACACAACCCTGCCAGGAAGGCAGATGAGGATGGAATGGCCACCCCGATTTATTCCCAAGAAATTCTCTTCACACTTTCACCTCCCTCTCATGTTTTTGATTTCTTTTCTCCATCTTCTGCAACCTAGAGAACTTGGGGGAAAAAATAGTATCCTGAAGATTAAAAAGTCTTGTCTTTAAATAATGCCACCTGCAAAAGTTTAGAAAAACAAAACTAAAATCTGTACTCAAAACCATGTTTACCCTCTTATTACACATTCACATACACCTGCCTGGCTCCCAGAACATGAATCAGGACAAATATATAGGCACTGAATTTTACAACACAGGTGTAGACATAAAGGAAACTGTACATTAAACTATTTTGAATATAAGGACGTCACAAAAACAAATGGTTATCCTGCCAACTTTGACAACTGTGTGATGACTAATGCTTCTTTAATAATGTAGTAACAAGTTTTGTTTTCAGATCAGAAGAATTGAAAGATATCCAAACAAACAAACAAATACCTATACCCTACTTGCTTTTCCTATGCAGTAGGGATTATTATCCTGTCACCTGTAAAAGTGACATTACAACAGATCAAGAGCCAGCAAGTTTTTCCTGTAAAGGACCAGAAAAAAAATAGAAAGTATTTTAGATTTTGTGGGCTCTGTGTTCTCTCTTGCAGCAACTCAACTCTGCCATTGTAGTATGAAACATGTAAACAAATTAGTGTGGCCCTGTTCCGATAAAGCTTTAGTTATAAAAAGGTAGGGGATGGAATAGTGATGGAAAGGTCTGAATTTGGCCTGTGGGCTATAGTTTTCCAACCCCTGCTGTAGAATCCGAACATTTGGTAGAGATACCGAACACACTGATATCCATAGACACTCCTCAAACTTATTTTAGGTCTTAGTTTCCATCTCTTTCCACATATGTAAGCTTATAGTACGACAAGTAGCCAACTTGATTTATGTTTTCAAAGTGAGTCCCAGATGAAATCTAAAATATAAATGATGTACAAACTGGGCCCTTAGCTCTCCTCGCCTGCAATGTGAATGATTGTACTTGATCTCTTTCCAGAACCAGGAAGATATACCAAAGCCACACAAAGTAGAAAGGGTATGATACTGAAGCCCCATGAACTTGTTGTAGTGGCTGAAACATGTTTGTTTTAAAGCAGCATGCTTAAATTAAAAAAAATAGATATAAAACAAATATGTATACACATATATGTGCTTATATACTTGTGTATGCGTGTATTTTTTTAAAAACTATCTGGGCATTTAGGGTTAAGAGTAAAAACAATAAACATCTGCTTTATGTCTCCCAAGTGAGAGCTTTATCAAATATAAAACAGCCTCACTGGCTTATCTCCCAATCCACTATCCTCAGGTCTTCATCAAGTTCACACCAATTAAAAACAATTTGGATTCTAAGTAGTGCTGTCCTTTGGCAGTTGTCTTAATTTCTCTAGTGCATACAGTGTATGATATAATATATTCTCTCTCGTTGAAGGCAGGAGATTATGTTTCAAAAGAAAAATATCTGATAGTGCAAATGGCCAAATGAATAATAACTGTTTTTCATACAAAGCTTTTCCCAAAGTCCCTAGATCTCCCAACTCTGTATTTACTATCTTGAGTTTTCTGGCCACAAGTGGGAGGAAGCAAGGTCAGTGAGAGGGCAGGCAAGTGAGTTAGGAGGTTTAATTTCAATGTTTCAAAGTCTCATCTTGAATAGCACTTTCTGGGTTAGATCCTCTAAGCTGGGACCTTTAAAATGAAGTGCAATCTTTTTTGTTTTGTTTTTAAATCAGTATGTTACTCATTCTGATGTGCAAATAGACAATGAAAACGTTCTTATTATGGAAATGTAATTTAGGTAATTAAAAATTCTTTTTGCTAGCAGCACTACTGTTGGATGAATGAAGAATGGCTTGACAAGCGAGTTCTTTAAAAAATGTCTGTACTTGATCTCTTTCCAGAACTAGGAAGATATACCAAGCTTGGTGGCTCAACCTGTAATCCCAGCACTTTGGAAGGCCGAGGCGAGTAGATAGCCTGAACCTACGGGTTCGAGACAAGCCTGGGTAACTTGGCGAGACCTCGTCTCTACAATAAATAAAAAATGAGTTGAGTGTTTTAGCACACGCCTATAATTCTGTCTACTTGGAAGGATGAGGTGGTAGGATTGCCGGAGCCCAGCAGGTTGACGCAGGGGTGGCCATGAGAGTGCCACTGCACTCCAGCCTGGGTGACAGAGTGAGACTCCGACTCAAAAAAAAGAGTGTAAACTCCAGAAGTGTCTGAAATGATTTTTACATTTAGTCTTCCTATCTCCAGAAAATTAAAAACAAAACCAAACTGTACCTGATAAATGAATGACTTATGCTTCTGTCTGGTCTCCTATTAGCAAGCTGAGTTATTCATATCATTATCAAAAAGTATATGCTTTCATTAGAAGAATTACCATAGTCTCTTTTATGAAATAGAAAACAGAGACAATAAAAATCACTTGTAAAATCCCTGTGATTTAGTTTATTAGTGACTATTAAAGAGTTAGAAGCATGCACTGAAACAAACAAAACAATCACAATTAATATACCGCTCAACAGAAACAACTGACTCTTGGTTAATTAGTCTCCTGTCACCACAGATATTAGCCAGCGTTAGGCTCTAGTTGTACGTATCCATGATCTGTAACTAATATATTTAATATTTCCTTTTCTCCCATTACTTTCCTCTCTCTTCCTTTCTGATATATGCTTGTTTTTAAAAAGTCACTGGAATTATTCAAAATAAGATTAGCTTTTTATTTCAATGCCTGGGGCTATTGCTAGCCTACCTTAGTTTCAAAATGCAAATAGAAATGTGCACGAAATCACATTAAAAGACTCAACTTTGGTATAGTTTTCAGTCTTATTACATTTTGCGCTGAGTCAATAGGAGTAGTGGATTTCTCTTTACCTCTTTCATACAGTGTCTATTTGGGTAGGAGTGGTGGCATGATAGTAGGGTGAGGAAAGAGAAGGGAACAGATGGAATAGTGTGTGGGAGAATTATGAAAAACTTTAAAATAAACCAAGAAGATTACTAGATAACCCATTAAGTGCATCATTCTTGGTTATCTCAGCCTTTAAATGGCTTAGAGCTATTTTGTCACTCTATAAGTGGAGAAAAACGAATAGCGCATATGATTCTTGTCCACAGAAATGTAGATTGTGTCTAGTGGATTGCAATTGATTGTTGCCCCATGGATAGACCTATTTTGCATCTATTCATAAATGCACTTCAGTATTCTTATATGTATGATATATATGTGACTAGATATGTATGATCTTTTAACATTTCCTTTGAATTGGTTGTAACATCTTATACGTTCCCTCATTAGTTAATGAGATAAGTAAAATCTTTGATAGATGCTCATTTTATATTTGCATGAGAATGATGGGTTTTCCCTTTTAAAAATTTTATCATTAACTACTGTTGACCATGAGGGATCTGGAAAATAGTATATTGAAAAAATAAAATATTGTATAGGCAATTCTACTCCAAATTAACCAAAAAGCCTTTTACATAAATATGTCATTTGGGAGGCCAGAAAATCACATGCTTTATTGGTAATAATATGCTCTTCCATATTGCCTCATCTTATTTTTATCTCAACCTTCCATCTTCTAATCCTTTTTCCTTAATTTTGAAAAGTTGGTTCTTCTAATTCTGGGCAATCCTTGAAACATTAATGGTTCAAAATCTTTAGGAAAAATGCAGTTACCTAAACCTAAGCTGAGCATTTGGGCATCTGGAGAGACATTTAGATAAATGGCAAAAAATTGCCGCTGTGTGAGAAAGAAACTTGGAAAAGGGAAAGGAAAATACCTTCTTTCTACTTCTGTTTTCACCTATTTCCCACTTTTACATGAGATCACTAGTTCACTAGATCTCATGTTAAAACTCTAGTTCTTTTATATCTCTCAATGAAATTGAAAGGGAAGATTTAAAAAAACTCTTCAAAGTAAGTAAACAGAAAACTAAATAAATATAGGTCATTAAATCCTAACACAAACCTGATGGGATGAAAATGATCATTATCCTAATTTATTATATAGATGAGGAAACTGAGACAGAAGTCACACAGCTGGAAAGGATTCATGCTCTTAACGACTATGCATTGCCATCTTTTCTTCTTGAAATTTTTACTTTTATGTTTCAATGTCCAAAATGGAACTACTGATTTCTAATCTTCTGTCACAGCAAATGATTCTACTAACCAACCAATTGCTCAAGTTAAAAAAAAAAAAAAAGTTATTTTTGACCCTTCAATTTCCCTTACCACTCACTTCCAACCAATTGCCAAATTCGGTAAATTCTCCCTTGAAAACATGTCTTAAACTTGTTTACTTCACTCCGTCTCCACTACTAATACCCTGATATAACAATAATGGTAGCTAGAGGTTTATACTTACACATTTTAGACATTTTATATAGATAATTCATTATGACATTGTTGGGAGATGGGTACTGTTAGAAACATAGTGAAATGAGCAAAAGAGATCACTGGTTGTCTTTTCAATGAAATGCTGGCATAGTCTGGCAGATTTTCAGATTTGATTTTATGAAATTTTGAGAGTCTGGTTGTCCCTGGCTAGTCTGTTCTGCAACTCCATAAGGAGAAGTTTCCTTGTAGCGGACTGGTGATGATACAGATGTTTCTTGCCCATGATGTAAATTTTTTCTGTTCATGTCAAATGCAAACGCTTTTGTCTGGTAGCAAATATAAGCTTCTAAGTCCGATTCTCAGTGGAACTAGTTTTAACATCTTACTGGTTTCCTTAATTGCTCAGGAGTTAAGTACAATTTTGGACATGTGAACATTTTATATTTGCATGAGAATTATGATTGCAACTTTTTAAAAATTACATTTTTTTTTTTTGGAGTTGGAGTCTCACTCTGTCACCCAGACTAGAGTGCAGTGGCCGCTCCCGGTCACCGCAGCCTCGAGCTGCTGGGCTCCGGCGATCCTTCCGCCTCAGCCTTCCAAGTAGCCGGAATTACAGGCATGTGCTACCACGCCCGGCTGATTTATTTTTATTTTTGTTTATTGTAGAGAAGAGGTCTCACTGCCCAGGCGGGTCTTGAACCCGCAGGTTCAGGCAATCCACTCACCTCAGCCTCCCAAAGGCGCGGGATTAGAGGCTGAGCCACCGAGCCCGGCTTAAAAATTACATTTTAATAATACTACTATTTTCATCCCAATTTCTAAATGATAAGATTGAGTCACAGAGAGATCCAAGACCACACTGCAGTGTAAATGGAGGAGTCAGGATTCAAACCCTGGCAGGCTGTCTCCACCACCGGTGCTCTTCACCACCTCCTCCCTGACCTGCTGCTTGGGCTGCTGTGTATACCATGATCCCTGACGCCAACACCATCTCTCTGATGGACTACCACAACAGCCACTGGTCTGACTTTTTCCTCTGTTACACCGTAGGGATCCATTCTTCACAGTGTAGCCAGGGGATCTTAAAAGGCAAAGTTTTTGTTTTCTACGGCTCCCAGAAAAAGAAATCAACTCTCTGCCAAGGTTACAACGCAACATTCTCCATCTCATCTTCCACCATTCTCTTCTCAGTCACTACGCTTTCTGGCCTCGTAGTCTTCTTTCACTTCCCTCTGTGTGTGAAACAATTTCCTGACTCCAGATTTTGGCAGGTATGGGGTGCTCCCTGGATAACCCCCACTCCCTTCTCTCAGCTTGGAATAACTTCCACTCATCCTTCCGATCTCTGTGTACTTCTCCTTTCTCATAGAGGACTTTCTTGACCCCTAGACCTATGGGGTCTCCTGTTAGATTCTCTTAGACCACCTTTTCATTTTCTTAGAGTGGTCACCTGTCTTTGATAATCATAATGTAAATCTTTATGTAATAACCATCTCCCCTTCACTAGACCAAATCTCAATGAAAGTAGAACTTCACATAACAGGAGCTCAACAGATATTTTTTCAAATGAATACATGAATTGATAAATAGGAGGTAAGTGTTGATGTCATGAATGGCTTGGTGTTAGGAATGTTCTTAGACCCAAAGACTGTAACCAGTCTAGGTGAAGAGGCAACAGCCTGAAAAACTCTGAGAAATTAGATCATACTTTTCTGTTCTAGGCATTGGCATGAGGAAACTCAAGCCTCTTCCTGTTGTAGGAGTTACTTCTGGTCTTTGAAGGTTGCATACCAAAATTTAGTATCTGTAGTAGACTTGCTCCTTTATATTTCTTATACCTGTCCTTAGGCAGTCTGTGCTGACCTCATTTCACCTTGAGGAGTTGTTGGGTAATCATGTCACTTGAGGCAAGTTGAAATTCCATCACACTTCAATTAAATATCAGTAAAAATGATATTTTATAGGGAAAAAAAGGCTTTGGGGCAGTTTTGAGACAGGTGACTTCAATAGTTTTTACATGACTCTGATCGAACACTGCCTTATCATCCCAGCAGCTACTCAATGGTGAGGGTTCAGGAACATTTTGGAACTGATCCTAGATTAGAAGAACGCAAGGAAAACACTCTTTTATCTGCTCTTTAAAACTCAACATGTACACAGTTTTAGGAAAATGGGAAGACAGGCTGCTAACTGTGTATGTAGCAGATACAAATGGAGATAATTATTCTCTTCACAAATGGAAAATGAGGATAGGATACTTGTTTCAGATTATTTTTTGTTTGCTTTTCTGACTTGTATGAACAGAATATGATTTGAAAGTCTGCTTTTTTTTTTTTTAAAGGCTAACCTATTTAAAAACCACATCCCAGGGACTCAGATACTATCATAGCTTGCAACATTATCAGTACATTTGTAGTTCTCAATACCAGATTTCTATCTCTTATTTTAATATACTAGTCTTTGTTGAGATATTCAGAATATATAGTTCTCAGCCAGGTGTGGTGGCTCATGCCTGTAATCCTAGCACTTTGGGAGGCCGAGGAGGGAGGATTGCTTGAGACCAGGTATTTGAGATCAACCTGGGCAACTTAGCAAGACCTCATCTCTACAAATAATAATAATAAAGAATATATAGTTCATAACACCAGAATGAAACTTTTAATGCATTTAATGCATATTATTTTCCCTGACTTAGATAGAGATTTAAAATATTATAAACGCAGAATGCTTTTACTATTTCATCTTTACATGGATTGAAATTAGTTTACCTTATAATTTTGTGAAGGTTTCTTTCCTTTAATTCAACAAGTTTGGCAAAGCTTTCCAATGAAAAGTTTAGTTCATTAAAAATGACCTTAATGGACTTAACATATATTGGTGGTGACAGGGTCCGCACTTTATTTTGGCACACACAGATCCCATTAATTTGTCTTTGTCATTCTCTAGGGCTCAGCTGAGCAACAGTTCAGATTTAGCTTTCTGAAAGTAGCTACAGAATGAACAGCAGTGGTGATAGCAAAAGAGGCGACACATTTAGAACTGCTTGGTTTGCCATCAAGGCTTTCCTAATGACTACATAAAAATGGCACTGTCTGCTCCCTCGGGTCTATTATTGATTTTGCTATCTCTGTGCATGGGGATCAAGTATATTTAGCTTTCCGAGTGGAGAGGATTTGCTTTTTCACCCAGTTTTTGAACTTTCCTTACTCTTTTTTGCCATTCCCCATAAACTTTCTTTTATTCAAGTAAAGATAATTCATCTTTGTCCCTTAGAATAAACGCGAGGCTAAGTTAAATGTGTGGTGTTTGTACATGATTCTTCAAAGAGCTTCAGAAGTGTAGAAGGAGAGGCAGTGAGGTGGTGTGAGCTGGGACCACAAGTTGAATTTTGGATTCAACATTGTGGTTCTTGCTCAAGTGCCATTAGATACAAGATGTAGGAGGCATATACAATACATGCCTCAGTTTCTCTACCTATACATGTTAACTCTCTTAAAGATTCTTCAGGAAAATGAATGATGTGAAGGCCGAATTATGACAAAGGTTAATATATATGTAGCACTGCTGACATAGGTACTTTTTTTTTTTTTTTTGAGTCAGAGTCTCACTCTTGCCCAGGATGAAGTGCAGTGGCGGCATGCTCACAGTCACTACAGGTGTGCGCAACCACGCCCGGCTAATTATTTGATTTATTGTAGAGATGAGCTTTCACCAAGTTGCCCAGTCTGGTCGCGAACCCCTAGACTCAGGCAGTCCTCTTGCCTTGGCCTCACAAAGTGTTGAGATTATAGGCGTGAGCCACGCGCCCCGCATAAAGTCTATGTTTGATGTTGTTTGCTCTAGGAGGGCAGGGATCTTAGACTAGCATGAATTAAAATCATCTGGAAGGCTTCTTAAAACACAGACTACTGGAGTACACTACAATCTAACATGCCTCTTTTTTTTTTTTTTTTTTTTTTTTAGTAGAAGTTTCACTCTGTTGCCCAGGCTGGAATGCAGTGGCATGCTCACGGCCACCGCAGCCTTGACCTGCTGGGCTCAGGTGATCCTTCTGCCTCAGCCTTCCAAGTAGCTGGAACTACAGATGCACACCACCGCGCCTGGCTAGTTTTTGTGATTTATTGTAGAGACGAGGTCTCACCAAAGTTGCCCAGGCTGTTCTCGAACCCCCAGGCTCAGGCAATCCTCTTGCCTTGGCCTCCAAAGTGCTGAGATTATAGGCTGAGCCACCACACCTGGTCAAAAATATGTGATCATTTTCTACATAAAAAGATTCAATATCTTTCCCCAAGTATTTGTTTTGGAATCAAAGCCAGATTCAAATCAGTTTTATCATAATCTGCCAACCATCAGTTCACATCAACATCCCCCTCAGACTCCTTCAGTGTATATATTACATTATTTTCTCATTTATTTTTTATATTTGTGTGTTACCATATACTAGCTTAACTATTTGATATTTTAGCTCAGGGATAGATGCAGTTCTAGCACATGGTAGTAGACAATTGGGGAATTTAATAAATAAGTTTTCTGAACTCCTTTTTAAATCAATAACATTCTCATGCTGTGCAAGCCTGAACATCAAATGGCATTTCTTAAAAACAGCTAGCTCATTTGTTCAATCTGTGGATAGATGACCAATATGCAGCACTCTGGTCACAATCCTTTTGCTCCTGTGGTAAGACTACACAGGTATTTTGAGGGCAAATGGCAGAGCTAAAATCTCACACGGGTCAGGCTGAATCAGCCCTCATCCCACAACAGTCTTGCCCTCTGCTATGGGGATATTTTTGCAATATCTACACCTGGTAAAAGCATGGCAGAGAACAGGTGCTTTATGGGTGAATTTGGCTTCTGTCAATGGGAGGTGTGGGCAATTAGTAGATCCAGTGACTCCAAAGTCCTCCAAAACATATAAGCAGCCAGAGAATTTACATGAGGCATTCTGTTTGCTGCTGCAGAAAATATAAAGGATGAGAATGATTTTGGTAGATGGGAGGAAGCAAGAAAATAAAGAGCTGGAGGTAACAGAGAGCAACTGTTGTGGAGCGAGGGCTGATTCAGCCTTGCCTGTGTGAGGCTTTAGCTCTGCCATTTGCCAATTCTTGAAATTAAACGCTTTTGTGTTCCCACTGCCCCTCCGCCATGATTCTAGCTTGATCATTCTTTTTGTTGATTTAATGACCTGCAAATAGTGTTTGCATTTCTTGATCTCAGGTGAGACGACTCCTGGTTCTGAAGAAATCTGTATAAAGAAGGACAAACATACGGACTTCGCAGCAACTTGGATGGATTTAGAGTCCATCATACTCAGTGATCTATCACAGAAACAAAGAACAGAGTACCCCATCTTCTCACTCATAAGCGGATCCTGGACATTTACCATAATACTATATAAAAGGGGTTGGCAGTAGAAGGACACTGCTGGAGTGGAGGTGCAGGGGAAACACAACATCCATAAGGGTATCTAATTTCAAAACAGGCAAAGTGGGGACCAAAGGGAGGTCCAAACTTTACCTGTATGATGTCCATTTGTATACCTAATTCTGAATTGTAACCTACATCTTTAATATAAAATATATGTCTATAAACAAAGTCATTAAAAGCCAAAAAAAAAATCTGTTTCTATACATACACATGATACTCCTTGTTATTTTTCTGTGGCTTATGATTCATGCAGAGAATGTAATTCAGGTACTTTATATTGAGAATATAGATAGCAACAGTATATGGATTCATTACTGATGTTTGAGTCACTACATATTCTTTGGGGGAAATATAAAGACACATGTCATACAATTAACATTTCTAGTCATTTAAAAAAATATGAATTCACATTCTTAACCACTGAGTTAAGCCATCCACATTCTCAGACTACTTACTGGGTATAAATATGAACTAATGTAAACATATACTTAAATATTACAAATTTAGATACTATTTCCAACAAGGTAAATAGGCATTTAATGACTGCAGGATCACCGTGGTGACTCTCATTGACTTTTCTTTAGGTATCTAATTCCTTCTGGGTTCTGTTCACACAGATGCATGACTGGAATTTCCCTTTGCGTCTTATTGAATCAGTCCCATCGTTAAGGTGATGCCATCTGGCATCCAGATATTACTGCTGCCTTCTGCCTGCTTACTTTTTTTTTCTTTTTCTTTTTCTTCTTCTTTTCTAATGGCTCACACAAAGGTTATTTATGGCACTACATTTAAGGCCTGGATATTATGTTGAAGCACCAAAATGGTTTTGTAACCATGCAAAGCCATCAACTGAAAGTCTACAAAGATAACCCAAGATTTTTTAACATGCAAGATCAAGGCACAAGGACTAGCCATCCCTACCTTTGAGAGAATGGAATCATTAAGGCTGTCCAACTAGTGAATGCTATTTGATGAGGGGATGCCATGTTAAAATGGCTGTGTTGGTTACGCAGTATTTAAAGGAACTATCATAACCTGTTGCTTGTTCTGAGCCATTGAAGAACCAATGGCTGCTGAGATATATCAGGGAAGAACCTGGTTTCCCTAAGTGTCCAATTAGTCCTCACTTCCTCTACCTGAGATGCCTTGTTTTAGCAATCGGGAAGTATAGAAAGAGAAAGGAAGAGCACCTGAAGTATCCAGTCCATGCATTTTTTTAAAAAAGTAATGTTAAAGCATGACTCCCTTAGCAAATTATAACTTCCAGGGCATTCAGTGGTCTGTTGGTGGCCCCTGGGAATTAAGGAAATGAACAATTTCCTTCCTACTTCAAGGTAGATGAGGCTTTTTAAGGTTAGCTGAATGACTTCCTGTTCAACAATATTTCTTTAAATGTCCACCATTGTATCATTTTTCAAGAAATTAAGCTGTCAAAGGAGTCATATTGTACTTGTCTTGAGATGGCAGAGATGTTTATGTGTACATTTCAACAAAAACGAAAAGTAAGACATAAAAATTAGAGATGGAAAATCTCTCCGTAAGTTTTTTTAGCTTCTGCCTGATTCATAAAATATAACTGTACTACAACATTGTATTTCTGATCCCCACCAAATAAAAGTAAACTTCTGGGGGTTTCAAAAAAAGACTTAGAAAGCGATTCCCATATCTTTTTCAGCAGAAACAACCAGAGAGGCTCAATCTGGCATTTAAATGAAGTATCTAAAATCTAACAACAGGCTGGGCCCAGTCTGTAATCCCAGCACTTTGGGACGCCAAGGCGAGTGGATTGTCTGAGCCTAGGGGTTTGAGACCAGCCTGGGCAACTTGGCAAGACCTCATCTCTACAATAAAGCAAAAATTAGCCGGGCGTGGTAGCGTGCGCCTCTAGTTCTGGCTACTTGGAAGATTGAGGCGGAAGGATCGCTGGAGCCCAGCAGGTTGAAGCTGAAGTGTGAGTTTGCCACTGCCCTCCAGCCTGGGAGAAAGAGTGAGACTCCAATTAAAAAACAAACAAACAAACAAACAAACAAAACCCCCCCAAAACCAACAACACTCTCAGCAGCTGGAGGCAAATTCAAAATGATACAGTTCTACATCTTAACAGAAGAGAATTCCAGCAGTATTTTTTCCATCCCCTTTTTCTAGTGCTAGCATGGCACTATGATCACACTCAGAAAAATGCGACTTCCCAGAATCTTAAGTGACCTCTAATCTCAATTTCTTCTACGTTAATTGGACAGAAAGGATTTCTGTTGCTTCCTCAGCTGAGATCCTCTGAAGCAAGTTCAGTTTATTGTAGTTATTTATAAGGTTGTCATTGTTTGATGAGTTTCAGTGGCTAAAGCACCCCATCACTTAGCCTCAGTTTGGGATTTGGATCTTGTTTGAGTTGTCTCGCTCAACAGGAGAGGGAAAAAAAACATACCTTGTTTAAAGATTCTTGCTGCCTGTTGTCAGGAAAGCCTGATAAAAACATATATCTGGATCAAGGCAAACCATGGCCACCAGTGAAAAATCAGCTCAGAGGGTACAGCTGTCCCGCGGGTTAGAAATTCATGTTTTGCATACCAAGAAGAATACATTCGTCACACTGTTCCTACCTTTCTGCCATATGAACCAAACATATCATTAAGAAAGCATTCTGTTATTGGGGGAAACAAAATCAACAACTAGAAATATTTTGAATTGAAGTGCAGCTTTACATGATAAATCTAGCCATGTATTACCACAAATGTGATCTAATCTCCATACTTATTTTCAGTGATTCTATGAGACTGATATTTATATTTGGACCTTCTGCATGGGGTTTAGTTTAATATATCCACAATGTTGGTTGTTGGTACCTTCCTTTGTTCGATAAAGTTTTAGTTATCTCTTGGCAATTCAGTTTTTAGTCTTTTATCATTGTTTTCTTCTAAACATCTTGGATTGGTTGCTTTCCAACATATGTTTGGCCAGAGTGCTAACCAATCTTTTTCTTACATTTTGAGGTTACTAAAAGTATCCAACATTCAACAAGGGTATCTCCATATGCTAAAGACTTTAATCCAATGATTTTCCTGTATTATGCACTGGGACAGGCTGATGATAATATTTTCACTTTCCATATGAGGAAACAAATGATATTTGCTGCTTTACTACAGAACTCTCCGATGTTGGCTGGGCCAAAGCAAGAGATAATAGCTCTGGACCACTGTTCCTGCTTCACTGAAGTGACAGCCACAATTTCTAAACATTACCATTTATTATAAGCAATGTGAGTCTCTTTGGTGGGGAGAAGGGATGACTTGCTGACAGTATATCATTTTTTCATTATGCTTTGGAGAGTAATTATAGGTTGTTATATACATTTAGAACCTGGTCTATGTGGTTTTAAAAAAGACAGACTTAAGACCATGCAAAATTATGGTTTTAAAATTCAAAATCAATTAAAAAATAATGTGACACTTAGGACTTTTCTTAGAGTTCAGTGCACTAAACATGTAAAGTGTATTAAAATGTGGAAACCATATACCTTTCATTACATTATTCTACAGCTGTCATTTATTTCATTTTGATATAAAAGTAATCATTGTTCTGAGCATAATAGTATATGTTCCTTTACCTTGCAATAGCACTCCAATTACAATCGACTTCAATTCAGATTAATCATGCCAAGATGGCAATTCCATTACACTAAGAGTGAAATGTAATAGTCTAATACGTGGCAGGTAGTTTCAACGGCCAAAACTATGTGTCTAACTACGTTAGGGATTTTATTAAGATTAGAGTTAAACATAGTGCCTCTTAATCAGACCTTTAGTAGAAAGCACGCATTACAAAATATGGTTGACCATAGTCTATGTAATGCTTCTCAGAAGCACTAAACTCATTTGAGAGACATTTATTAATAACGACGGGAAAGAAGTTTCATTGTTGATGTAAGATGTTTTTATGTATTTTCAACTCTGTTGTATTATTTAACATCAGTCGGAATGCAATGTTATGGATAAGATTATGCTTTAGACCAAATGACCAAATTTGGAGTACAGGAGAGCAGAGAGTTGATTTAGGCAAAATAATACATATCTGGTTTTAAACATGTGTAACCTAAGAATACATAAAAGAATAACCAGCACCAATTACATAGCATCTTTCTACGTCTTATATAGGACCTTACAGCCTTAAGGAGTTAATACCCTTCTAAAATGAACCACTTACTTCCTCTTCAGCAACAAAAGGCCTGTCAACTCAAGCACTAGTAGGAGACAAAAATGTTTAAACCTTCATCTATTTATTTAAAGGTTGCATTGTGACCTTTAATGACTGTCTTTCCTCCCAAGTTCTGCAACAGTTAGATGCTTATTCTCAAAGAAGTGGAACAGAAATATTTGTGTTTTGCTTAAATGTCCTTTTAAGTAGAAAATGTTTTTCCTAATGTATGTACCGTTTTTTTGTGAAATCAAGTGATCTAATACCATTTCTTTACAAATGACCTTTGGTTATTGTACAAATCTGTATTTTGAATTTCTTGCTGTGTAGAGTGGGATTCAGGAACACAACTGTGTTCTGGATAACCACATCAGAGTTAGATTCAAATGGGATAAAGCTGAGAAAATTCCAAATTGCACTTGAATGGAGAGATTAACATGTTAATTTATATCTCTAGTAAAATTTAAACTATGGGTTGAATGTGGAAACCATTTCATGTCCTACGTGCTATACTGTGAATGCTTAGAGGGTAGGTGCCATGTCTTATGTGCCAGTGAATTTGCACAGAGCCTAGTACTTACAATAAATGACTTAACCCAGAAAGTCTTCAACCCAATAAATTGCTTTGGTGATAGATGAAATTTGTCAATAAAGTGCATTCCCTTATTTGTAAAAATGATGCAGCAGATATGATTATCAGTGTTTTCTGGTGAAATCAATATATATATATATATATGCATATATATATAATAGGACATAGATACATAAATATGTACATATACACACACACATATATATTTATCAATCAATTCACCTACTCTTGTCTCTCTTCTGAAACATCTAGCAAATCTGTGTCTAATGGTTTTACAACTTTCTTGGTCTTCACAAAACTTAACAGGCAGTGGTCAAACCGGGCAGAGTCCTGGGTTTCCCTCTGATACCAGCAAGAAAGGGAAAAGAAAGGCAAACAAACTTTCTTTGCTCTCAGATATATTTTACTTACCCTTTAATTTTTGTGAGTGGCTCTATGCAAAGCTGGGAGATAATGAGTGTCAAAAGTTGCCCAGACTTTCACATCAAATCTGTGTTGCATCATCAGATGCTGCCTGGGCCTTCTCACCTTTGGCCCTTTGTCAAGGGAAAAAAGGAAGTCAGATTTGGAAGAAGACAGTAAGCACTATACCTTCCTTTCCCTGATTTAGGCAAAATGGGAAAATATTTGGAGATCAATCGTAAGTTTTGACAAACGCTTTGAAACTAACAAATCTCAATTAAAAAACCACCTTTTGCCCTTGGTCAGATGATCACGCTTTGCTCAGAATCCGTGAAAGCCACAAGCAGCGTAACACTGTTTTCCTTAAACCAATCCATTTCAAAAGTAGAATAGTTTGTGCTTTTGAAACTTACGAGGGCTCTTCTGACACGGCAGCTCCTTCTTCTAGCTCTTGAGCTTGTTTGTACCACGGCAGCTTAGCCTCGACCGGAAGTTTCTCTGAGAATTCAGCAAAGTGCACATAAGAGAGAAGAGGTTAGGACCAATCTGGGATTTCAGGAAAATTTCTTTATCTCCTCACTCATTCTTAGTTTTGTACTGTGCCTAGAATTTACTATGTAGACACCCACAAATAATAAGCTTTTAGGTATGCTGCTGCCTCTGATGATGGTTATATCAAGAAAAATAAAACAGGATTTTAAAAATGTTTAATAATACTAGTCTCTGTACATACATGCTTCCTCTTTATTCTATTGAATGGCAAAGGAAAGCCTTTCTATTATGAAAGTCATAGTTCTCGGAGCACTAGCTCAATATGCATATGAAAACCATCCCAGTATCTTTTCACCATTTCCTGTTGAAAAGATAGAGCAATATTTACCTTTTAAGACAAACACAAAGTACAATCAATTATACTGTAGTACTTTCATACATTCTAACTCTTTTTTTGGCTAAGTGTGATCTATGCCACACTGTCAAAAACAAACTCTGCCACTCTGAAATTCACAAGACATGGCTTTAAATATTTGACTCATTCAGTGCTACCCTAAGGCTCACTAGCAATTGGAATATATGCAACCGAGGGTTCATAACCCACAATTTGATGTGTTTTACCTATTTATCTAGCTTTGGCCAAACAATTCAGAACAAGCTTCCTAACTATTTCCTGGGAAAAGAATGTCATGGAGGAGAAAAATGAAGAGGGAGATTATAACTGCTCCTACAGAAGTAATTGCCAAGAGTCTCATTCTGACATATTTATTAGGGTCATTTATAGGCACATTTGCCTTTATAGTGTGAGCCAATGAAGCACTATCACCAGTTTATAGCATATAATTGCAAAGATGAAAGAAATACGACTATATATACATGCAGCATAGAATTATATGGTATTTTAATGATGTTTAGAGAGCCAGGCTCACTCCTTAGTTGTGAAAATCCAGATTTTATTCTTGATAGTTAACCACAAACTGCTTTTCTTTCTGTGAAGTGGCTTAGTGAAGATAAAGTTAATAAATAATTGACTGTTTTAAGTCAGGGGCATTGCTTCTAGCTTCTATGTGCAGCAATTGCTTATAGTCAGAAAACAAAGCAATGAGAAATGTAAAACTTCCAAAGCCAAAAGTGTTTGCTAACGTTTTGAACACAGCAACACAGTACTTATACATACATCATTTTACAGCGACCCCATCTATGCCAATGAAATGTCTTAGTCAATGAAGCTATCTCTGACAGCATGAGTTAGCTCTCTGTCTTTTCGTAATGAAGCATTCAGTTTGGCACTAATAGTAGGCTTGTAATAATTAATTGTTGATTTGAACTGAATTCTATCAGATGTGCCTGTGGCTACCTCCTCCCATATCTGAGGACACTATTGATATTTAAGAGCTGAAGGTAACATATGAGCAGAACTTACATGCCCCAAACGAGGCCAACCACCCTATTTACATTGTATCTCATCGAACCGTCACAGGATCTCTGAGGTAGATATTACCATCTCCATTTTATAGATGAGGAAACGGAGACTTAGAGAGAGGTGTATTTATTAAAGTTAACCAGGATTTCTATCATGATTTTGTTTTTTGATTTCCTTTGCAACAAGAGTTACCTACTGCACAATAATCATGCTGTGGCTCACTTTCAGATAATTATAATGAATTGAAGATATAAGTTGAGAAAGAAATGGGAACCATATTTAACATTAAAAGTTAGAGGAGGTTTATAATAGAGTTCTTTACCTCTGAACAGTTTGTGACTGAATTTTTTAATTTCATTGACACAGACAAGAAACAATACTTGCACAGAAATCAAATTAGTATTCTTGCTAATCTGAGGGACCTAGCGTAATTATAATAAATCTTGCTCAAAAGGCAGAACTTTTCTCAAATTTCTTTCATAAATTATTTGCACTATCTATTAAATTCTGATATATTTCAAACTGTGGTTCTGGAATTCAATCTCATATTAATGTTTTGATTTTCAGTATCAAAAGGGACAATTTTCTGTTTCATCAGTTTGAAGTATGAGACATCTCAAAAGATTTCAGACTTAGCAAAGTTGACACACTTGGATTTATTCCCCAACCCCCTTTTTTAACAGCAAGAAACGTGGATAGTAAATCACACATACATTTCTATAATATCTTGCCTTCTTTGAAGCAGCTATAACTGATATTGTCAGCAACAATCTTCAAACAACTTTATGACTTGGGAGACAATTATATAAATAGACTTCCATATACAATGCTTAATAAAAATTTGGCATTAAAACCATTTGAAAGATGTTTTAAAAAAGAATCAAGTTCATTTACTAGAGTCTACATTCTAAAAAAGTGTTACTAAGAATACTTGGGATGCTTAAAACTATTTCAAGGAGTTTAAAACAGCACCTGAAAACACGCAACAATTAACAGACCGGTAAGAGAGAACCTGTCAAGTTACCTTTGGGTTTATAGCAGGGAGTCGGTATGATGCATTCCTCTTTAATGTGGGGCTTTGTTTTGGGGCTACAGCCTCCTGTGTGCATTCCTCGATGGTCAATGCAGAGGACCACACGGTACCTGAGGCCCTGGCCACACGTCACCGTGCACTGGAAAGAGATTGCAAGAGAGAGGAGACTCATAGGCAAAGCCTTGTTTACTTTTCTTCACTTCCCACCTAAGTAAGACTTTTTATCTAAGGACTCCATTTTTTTTTTTTTTAACATGAGGACGCCTGATAAATTTACACCACTTCTTCTCAGTCATGGGATCTTTGTTCTGTTTGGCTATTTGAGGTACACCTGGTAGAAAATTCAATCACTTTCAATGCCATAGCTTTGGATTAATCAGTCAGCAATCTTTAAGCACCCACTGTGTGCAAAGTCTCAAACCAAGCGATGAAAAGAAGAAGAAAAGAAACTGTAGAGTGTGCTCAATTTGTATTAACAACACGGCATTTCAATTAGTTATTTTGCTAATGACTGCTACTTCCAAAAATATGGGATATGCTCCCACGTGGACTTTAAAAAACTTTAACCTGCCATCATAGCTCATTTATATTGCAGCATGGCCAATCCAATTGATTATGTTGAAAAGGAAAAATAATGCTTAAATGAACCGATTCAATGGCCAGTTGCCAGTCGTAAATAGCACCTCCAGCCGTTTTCCAAGTCTGGTAGCATGTCCAGCTATAGAAAACGTCACAGCTCTGATCGGCTGTCACAAAGCTACAAGGCTCAGTGAAAAGTCTCTCAGCATTTCTGTGACTGAGGGCACGGTGGTTTATTTCATCTTTCCATTTCCTTTGCCATTTCCCTTTTTGCATCAGCAGCCAGGAAACCCGGAATAACATTTTATGTTTAATTACAGCAGGTTTCCTAATGCCTACAATTTTTTGGTTTTAATTATCCTCCTTCATCCCAATTTTAATTTTTGTGCTATTTTCATTTCACCTCCCCCCGCCCAGTGACTAACATGTGTATTTTAAAATTTTAATCCACTTGGATTCTTTTCGGACATAGACAAAGCATAATAAAAAATGAAGTCAGACTTCTGGTCTACAGAGCTCTATCATCAAAGCAGCTTTCAGATTCAGGAACAGTCATTCAGCCTCAATTACTCTTGAAAGGCATTTGCTTCCCCTTGCCATTTGAGGGAATATTATCTGGGGAGCAGCAGAGGCTTCTGGAAGTAACTTGAAGAAAGACATTTAAAAAAAACAAAAACAAAAACATCATTTACTTTTGGTCATGCCGGATTTGGGGCATTCCTATTCCAGGAGCTAAGCTGGTAGGCTTCCAGACACCTCAAGAGGAGAAGTGTGGAGCTGCACAGGGTACCCGGTGGGGCCATGATGAGGAGAGGGAAGAGTGGACTTACTCTCCTAATGAACAAAGAAAGAAGGCACAGTTACCGGAGACCACTCCTGTGCCAGCCATTTAGGGCAGTCAAAAATGTTGCAGGGCTGCGCGATGGGCATCTTAGGGGTGTACATGCATTTCCACTCTTCCACTGAAGTGACATGCCCCTGGATGTCCTCCTCCACACAGGAAACTGCCCGGCTCTGGATGCCCCCCCCACACGAGGAGGAGCACGCGGTCCACGGGGTGGCCTCCCACCTACAGAAGCAAGGGGAGTCATCAGGGCAGACATGCACATTGCCAAACCTCCTCAGTGACCGGTCAGACCAACCCCAATCCCAGTGCCTAAAGGTAGAATCAGGTTCTGAGAGGCTTCGGTTCAGAGAACCTGAAACCCTCTATTGCCTGAAATCTGGTGAGTGGGAGAGAAGGATTCAACGTTGGCAAAACTGCTCTGTACATTGTGAAGCGCTACGGAAAGGTAAGCAAAGACAGTTCGGAGAGCTGTCCACAAAGACATCGGCAATGTCTGCAACCTACTCGAAAGACATAGACCTCATCATTTATTTTCACTAAGCCTAGTAAGTACCTACGTCAAGGTTCAAGTTAGGTAATCAGTTAACACTAACAGTTTGCACCTGGGCTGATTTATTTTCGGTGTAGGACTTTGCTACTTAACTTCTAGGTCTTTTTTTTTTTTTTTTTAAATAGGAGAAGCTTTTAAAAGATCAAGGTCAAGAGAAGATTCTCTTCTTCACTTCCGCAGTCATCAGCTTTGGACTACATAGATTCCTTGCATTTCTTATGTTCAAACTGTGTCATTATCAAGCTGAGGAGGGCATTATCTACTTATTCTGTAATTGTTGAGGGATATTGATAGGGTTCTTCCAATAAAGAGCTCCTGGAACTGTGAAGAGATTTGGTTTTGGTTGGAATACTAATGGCACCTACATCTAGATATATAATTATTTTCAATAACATTTCAGAGACTTTCATTCACTTTTTCCCAGATCTCTACACAGCTCTGAAGCATTTGAGCCCAGATGCAGAGAGATATCTTTGCTTATCTTTCTCCTCTTGTAGATTTAGAGAATGCAGAATTTCTAAAAACAGAAACATTGGCACTGAGTGAGCTGAGCTTGTTTTTCTTACATATATTATTCTGCTTGTTGATGAGAACTGCTAAGGAGCTCTAAGATTTCTCTTAGAATTATGAGAGACATAATTTTAATGAGAGAGAAACAAAATGTCACTGTTTATCTACCTGAATGGTTAAATTTTCAAATATTGCCCAGGTATACCATGGAAACATTAATTATTCTGTAAGTAGGATTTCATGTACAGTGCGAGCTTGATTTCTCTTCTGCGTGAGCCTGAAAAATATGTATTTCTCAGTTACAAAGGGTTTGCTCTCATATTTTCCCTGCACTGTTCAAGTTTAGTTAACAACTGTTACCTCCACTGCCAAAGAATGAAATGTGCTGCCAAATACAATATTTTCCTATGTGTATTTCCCCAGAGAATACGTAAGAAAATGTCATTTTGGGGAAACTGAGGCCCTCTGTTTAGCCAGGAGACTTTCTGATCTCTTTCAAGAGAATGAAGTAGCTTCTGTAGAGAGTTTCTCTTCCAAAAGGGTAAGACCAATTCTCATTTGTCTCCATGTAGATCTTGGGAGGGCTTCCTTCTGAAGGTGAATAACAGGCCTGATTCAGGTTGAAAGGGCTGAATACATAAGTACATCTTCACACTAGATTTGACCTGACAGTGAAGTAGGAATAGGTTCTAAAATGTACATTTAATTGTTTAGAATATTAAGATGTCATTAAAGAGCACATTTTCTACTGGTTCTCTAAAATCCCTAAACTTGACCCTGCTAAAGGGAGAGTGATTAATCTCTGTCTCAACACTTGGACCTGAACATACTGTAACTTCACAAATAGTAATAAGTATCCTTTTCAATGTCAGTGATCACAGAAAGACAAATGAGGCTAATATGATTCTAAAAATGTACAGTATGGTTCCAGCATACAATGGTAGTCCTATATGTCACATAATTATGTGAATCCTTGCATAATAATAGAGTTACATGTAATTTTAAAGCAAAACATATCTGGATGCTTTAAAGAAAGTATAACAAAAGCTGAAAGAGAGTATCAGTCAGAAGATCTTAAAATGGCAACCAGGTTAGTGCTTGGAATGAAAAAAGGCATATCCAAGAATCTTATCCTGGAAGAACATTACATGGATTTGTATATCATCTATTTTAACTCTTTTGGATTTTAATTTTGTTAAACACACAATGTGTTCAGTTTAAGAATTTATCAAAATTAACGAGGAAGTAGAAATGTGGCATATATTAATTATGACTCAACGTAATTCCACAGACTGCATTCTCATATTATGTTCACATATGTGTCGCAAAGACTGAAAGGAGGAAAGAACAATCTAAAAATTCATGAACTGTTTTGTATCTATACTTGTGGTCTTAAACCCATTTAAATAATTTAAATAAATAAGGCCTTCTGCTTTGATTAGTAGGCAGCTGCCGTTTAAGAATTAACTTTGAGCCTTAATTCTTCTTATGAAATGGAAACACATTTGCAGAAGCAGCTTTCATTTTCTAAGACTTTATCTACAGCTGAATAGCTAACTTTAGAACTAACCCCGTGTCAGAAGTGCAAGGGGTAAGAAATGCAGCTTATTTGCTAATTGTTCTTTACCACTATGATGCATGGACATGCCAAAAGTGTACACACAGGGACATGCTGCAACAAACAGCAAGGGGGTTCATTTCAATACACCGTTGGGCTTTTGGCATTTGAGGGAAATTTCAGTCTATGAGAAATAAATTTTACCCTAGGATAGGCACGAGTTATGCCAGAGAAATATAAACAAGAGTGATCATAGATATGACAGAAATCTAGGAGCTTCCATTACTGGAAAAACATAAACTTGATGTTGCTCACTCCTGATGCTCAACTTTACCTTGATCTTGAAATGTATGGCTTTCACACAAACAGATACATGCACCTTATGGATACTTATTTTACAAATACGGAAATCAGAACCAAATAAAATCTTGGTTCAGTTAAATTAATCTTTGGATATTTTCATTAAACTTTTTTTTTTCAGAAGGAAGAGTTCTAGACCAGACAAGCAAAGTGATACATCTGGAACATTCCAACATCATTTATTATCTTTATCAATATAGTCATAGGAAAGTGGGAAAGTGCCAACTAATGAAGCAGCCACTTAGTGAAAGAATTTAAAACAACAATGGTACGTTGTATAAATCAAATTCCCTCTGTGTGATCATTAGGTGAAAGGTGAGTTCCCTGCCAGTCACTGGGTATATATAAGTAGGTACTAGAGGACAACTTGCACTAGTATATGTGTATTATAGAAATATCTATATATGTGTACAAGCATGTGTGACTATGTATGCATTGAATATATAAACGCACATTTGCATAAATAAGTACATTTACCTATCTATGGTATGTGGTTGTGATTTGGGAGAAAGGACTGAGAGAATTGAAGCATCAGTGGGGAGGTGGAATAGATGACCTCAAGGGACCTCTACTGGGATTCCAAGTTGTTAGGTATTTGGAGATTTTCGATCAAACTTCGCTTTACTTTACAGTTCAGAATGAAATTACTTTCTGGGTTCCATTTAGTTTGGGATGGAGCAAACTACTGTGGATTATTCCAACTATTTATGATCTGATGTAAACCCTTGGTTCTAAATAGCAGCTGATTCCCTGAGGGCCAAAATAAGCAAAGAAAATAGAGCGAAAGTCTATTTCGATTTTCTGTGCTGTTTCCAATGTGGCAGGCAGTATACTCAGTAGCCAGCATATTTTTCAGCTTCTCCAGTTTTCTTATGAATATATTATAAAGAGAACAAGTTCTTTGAAAAGTTTCTGAATTACTTTTATTATCTTTTGTAATTTTTTAAAAGTACTGTATGTACTTTTAAAATGGAATGTTTTGCTTTGAAAAAGAAAAATCTCCTAAGATGTTCTGAATAATAAGAATATGAAAAAATTGCCTTTTGTACTTAATTATAATTTATTTGAAAAAAAAAGACATTTAAAGTTCCTATGCAGAATAATATCCCATTTTGAATCCCACAGTTGTGGCAGTGTTTAACAATTAGCAACAGTGCTTTAATGACTAGGAACCTGTTGTCAAGGAAACAGAGAAAAGGACAAAGGGAGAGAAAAAAAAAGACACAACATAAACCCATACACTGTATCTAATCAGAGTGAAAGGCTATGATCACTCCAATGTAATATGATCCTATTTTAAAATGGTTTGAAAATGACAAGTTTACATTCTGAGCAGGCCATTATTGTTTAGAAGCAGAACTCAGGATGGACTGCAAAACATACCATCTACCATCTTTCTTTTTTTAACAGAAAAACACAGAATTTCTCTCACTATATGTCTACATATATATTTTAAAAAGCAGCAGAAGACTGATTTGCTAATTCTAACATCAGGATGATGGGTTTACGTACCGAGGAAGGGGGTGGTAGAGGTCATAAGGCATGATCTGCTTGTATCCGTCACTGTTAGGAACAATAATGCCAACCCTCTGAGTAGAAGGTACACACAACAAAATAAACACTAAATGATTACATCATACAAATTTTTTATACAAATGCAAAACAACATTAATAAATTGTCTCTGCAAACAAACTAAAACAGTTCAATATCTTTATGCTAGCATATGCTTTAGCCATCGATGGGCCAGGTTCTTTGAAAGGGCACCATTTACTATAATTAGTTCTCTGATCCAAGCAGGAAATACCACTGCAAAGGGTGGTGGCAAGAAAACTTGGCACCTCATCATTAACTATGACACAATAAGCTTGTAAATGCTCTTTAATCCCCAAATTATACATCCTATGAGGTCATTATTATTATCATCATTATTAATGTTACTTCCAGATGCTCACAAAGCAATTACAGTTACTGTCTCACTTCTGATGAAAGAGCAAAAGAGAGAGCTATCCAAGCAGGAGAGTATGTACCTCAGAATTGACAATACCATGTTAACTGCATTAGTGAATAGGTTTCTTCTCTCTTTTACTATTACCCGGAAAGCAGCCACTTGGGTATTGTATAAGGGGAGGGGGCAGCTACTGAACACAGTAGGTAACTATTAGCAAAAGCAAATTCCCTACCAACATAAAGGTAGGCAGTTAAATGAGATAATAAATACGAAGGTTTATTTTCTTCCCTGCAGTGTATAAAATATCATATAGTATTAACTGCTATTATAGCGGTGCTTATGATTGTCATGGCTGTTGTCAGTCTATCTAAGTGCCCCGGGAAGCCACGTGTAAGAAGAGCAGAGGCTAAAGGCTCCATAAGACATGACATTATAGGCTGTGTGGAGGTTTCCAGAAGACTTGAGGACCCTAACCTGCTTCACTGATTTCAGCTGAAGCCTGCAATTGGTAAGATGGATCCTTACTGAGGCCCAGTCTCCTGCCTTGTGGAGGATGTATGACTCGTTGGTTTTGGATAAGAGGGCGAGTGCAACTGAGCTACCATCAAGAGTGAGAGATGGAGAGACTCGATGCACAGGCCTGGAGCATGGTAGGGAGAAGGCAGAAGATGCTTATTTTGTAACTGACAAATGATAGAAAACCCCCCATTTTGAATACTGAAGGAACCCATGTATTCTATCTGTACCCCTGGGATGAATGGATAGGTAAGTATTTATATGTCTATAATATTTATATATTCAATATATAAATATGTATACATTTATATGTAAATAAATAAAGACTTTCACTTTGACCCCCTCCTCTGGTATAAGATGATACAGCTTGTTTTTAAAATACGGCTAACAAACCGAGGTGTTTGGGTGAGCTGGGTGTATTGTAGCTCAGAAAGATAAAAAATGGCACTGACTGGAGACTAAGAGAGGTAAGCAGGAGGGAAGGGGTGTAAAGGGGCCTGTGTAGTTTCTGAAGAAATTATTGAAAGTTTAGGTGATACATGAGAGAAGTTAAATTTGTTTGAAAGAAAATGGGGAACAAAGCTATTAAGATAGAGATCTATTCCCAGGATGAAAAATCATGGGAGTACCAATTTATTTATTTTACATGACTAAATTGGCCGTATTTATTTTTATGACTACATTTTTTTGTACTCACTTGTTTGACAAAATTTTCATCGTGTGTGTGTGTGTGTGTGTTAGCCTTAAGCAACAACGTTCCACAATGTTCCACAAATGTAATGCTGCCTCTTGAGCATGTCCAAAATCCCATTTTTTAAAAAACATAAGAATGAAATAAACATTTCTCCCTATTTTTTGAGTTAAATGTTCCATTCTTTTCTCCATTCTTCTGACAGACAAGGAATTGGAGGAAGGGTTAGTCCTGCTTTTTGTTAGAATCATGTGAGTTCTTTCCAATAATTCTTACATCTAGTGATTAAGAAAATTTTCTTTCTGAAAGGACTATATTTTAAAGTATGCCAGTCTTCCAAAGTCCTATTAACTTTATACAGACACTGTTATCTAATAGTAGTCAATTAAGGAATAAATCAAATTGACTTGGAAGTTCCATTTTACCTGACCCTAGTATCTTTATCCATGCCTACATGAATTTATGAATGCAGAAATGCATACCACTGCCTCCTCTCCTAAAAAAATTTATGGCTGTAATTTGTCATCTTCAGCATTAGAATAAACTGTTGCAGAACTCTGTCTGTTGATTTATCAGCTGATGATATTTAAGATGGAGACGGTAACATTGAAGGAGACAAGTTGAAGCGAAGAAAGGGAATAAAGGGGGGAGTGTGTAGAATTCAAGATGTTGGACTTCGCTTTGGACTGATTTAGAAATTATGTTTTTGTTTTAACAAGGAGCTTTAGACCTGGATTCAGCAAAACTATAGCTATATTTGTCTTTCTATGGCATGGGTCACGGTGAAGACTCATAAAATGACTCTATGGCACCTGTGAAAACAGAAAGATATCAAAACAATGGTGCTCTGTCCAGTCCTGCTAATGCATATTCGTGTGCATGGGCTCTGCTCTCTCTGGGGTTCATGGCATAACCCTGGCCTTTCACTAAGCTGTCACAGAGGGGAAGGCAAGCTCGCCTAAACTTAGCTTCCTGTTGCTTACCTTTAAGACACTAGTTTTCTTTCCCCCTTAGACCAAGCGTATGTTATAAAGAGTGATGAAAAAGGACATAAGTTAGAGAGCATAAGAAGTTGCCCCACGTTTAGGTCTTGGTGTGGGTGTATATGTATGCAGACATGCGTTTGAATATGTGACAGTGGCGAACAAGGCCAACACAGTGTTTAAGAATGATCACAAAAGGAAAAGATACAAGACACTGTTGCCTTCTGGGCAAAACGACTCATTTTTCATTGCCTTTCTTATCCTGACCACGCATGTACTTCTTACCCTGGGCAGTGACACGACTCTACCTAACACTCCCATCGTCAGGGCTGTAGTAGTAAGAAGAGAAGCTGAGGATGAAACAGTGATCATTCTGGAGTAATGTGGTATAAGCAGAAAAGACATCCCACCTCATCCTCTCAAAATACACGCCTTACTGGATTGTCTGATGACAATTAAAGGGATGCTTCAATGTCATGACAGGTGCATTTAATGAAATATTATGCAGTACGTAAATATAAAGCTTTTTTTGAACCATTTTTAGTGACATGGAAAAATGTCCAAATGTAATATCAACCGAAGAAAAGTGAATTCAAAATAGAATGTAAAATATGATCTACAATACCAAGAAAATATGTATATGATGTATATGTCATCTATAAAACCATTTTCATAAAGTATGTATCTATGCATTTCCATATGTGACATGTGTACACATGCATATACTATCTGTGTATACGCATATATAAAAAACGCTTAACAACAGTGGTTACTGGTGTGTGGATTATGCCTTTTTTTTGCTTTCTTAAAAAAAAAAGTGTTTCTGTTTTCCAAGTTTTCTGTAATGTATTACCTTTGACAACCATAGCATTTAGAATATTCAAGTATGACAAAACTCTAGTAGAAGGATAAGACAGAAACGTTTAGAACTATGATATAAATGGATACAATAGGGTTGTCACCTCAAATTCCATGTGTTACTTACAGATCATCGAATCTTTGTGCTGATGCTACTTTAGAACAATATCCCAGCTTTAAAAATCAAGCCAAAATCAGGCTCACACTACTCAGTTGTGGAATTTACATGTTGTGACACATTTTTCTCTATAAGAAAAATCCTAATGTAGTTGACTCAAAATGAGCCATACAGAGATCCTTTCATGGTTTCAAGTGTCTCTCTCTGCGAATCTCTCCTCTTCCTGCCTCTTTTCTGGAGCTGTGGGTCTTCATTTCTGATATCCTGATGCTGACGTGCTGTAGACTTTTCAAGCTCAGTGTGTCCCAGACAACTCATTATGTGGGCCTGCAAACAGTTTCTTCTCCTGTGATCACTATTACTGTTCAGGGTTTGCCATTCTCCCATCCACCCTGTGTACGTTGGGATACCTTCACCACTCAGCTCTTCTAGTTGTCACCTCAACACCAACAATGTTCACCAAATAGCTCTCCTCCTGACACAAGTCTGGGCACTTTCACACCATCTCCTAACAAACCAATTCAGTCTACTCATTGCTGCCACAAACTGACCACCCACTTCACAACCCAAAAGCCTTAAGTGGCTTCATAATGCCCAGTGAGATGTCTTAGTCAAATGCTACTTCTTCTAGTTTTGCCTTATTTTCTCTCTTAACATCTAAATTCCTTCTCCTTCTTCCAAGCACCCCTGGCACTAATTCCTCTCATTATTTTAACTATGTACAGTCAGCTTTCCATATCTGTGGGTTCCGCATCTGTGGATTCAACCAACTGTGGCTCAAAAATAATTGAAGAAAAATGAATGGCTGCATCTGTACTAAATATGCACACTCTTTTTCTCTTCACTGTCCTCTAAGCAATGTTGTACAGCAACTATTTGCATAGCATTTACATTCATTGGTATTATAAGTAATCTGGAGTTGCTTTAAAGTATATTGGAGGGCGTGTATAGGTTACATGCAAATACGATACCATTTTATATGGGACTTGCACATCTGTGGATTTTTCTATCTATGGGAGCAGGGGGGTCCAGGAACCAATCCTCCATGGATACAGAGTACTAACTTCTACCTATTGCACAAGTATTTCTTTAGTTTAACACCTTGGGGCAGAATCAATTCTGGTCCTTTATTACATCTCTCAGGACAGTGCCCTGCACAAAGGTGATTAGTAAACGTTCATTGAGTGAAATCAAATCATGGAGATGAGATGCAAAGGCAAGAAATACAACTACCATTCAGAGTTAAAACAAACAAAAAAGCAAAAGCAAGGTTAAGAAGTAGTTAGGAAAGGAGCACAAGAAACTCACAAGTCACCACTGGCTGTGCATATATGTAGTCCCACTCCTTGCCTTTTGCTGGCCCTGCCATCTTGGAGAAAGGATCGTCTGACTTAGAGAGTGGTTTGGCAGTTTAGAAAGGCTATTTAGGCAAGCAGGGGTGGCGTACTGATGTGAGACGGAGAAAGAACAGATTAATGACAACTGTGCTTCTAGCCTGGCTGGCTTAACTTTGTACTTTTTCATTGGGTAGCGCCCAGAAATCATGATGAAAGCTTTTTTTTTTTTTTTGAGTTGGAGTCTCCCTCGGTCGCCCAGACTGGAGTGCAGCGGCCGCTCCCGGCCACCGCAGCCTCGCCTGCTGGGCTCCGGCCATCCTTCCGCCTCAGCCTTCCGAGTAGCCGGAATTACAGGCATGCGCTACCACGCCCGGCTGATTTTTTGATTTATTGTAGAGATGAGGTCTCGCTGCCCAGGCGGGTCTCGAACCCGCGGGCTCAGGCAATCCACTCACCTCAGCCTCCCAAAGCGCGGGATTACAGGCTGAGCCACCGAGCCCGGCTGATGAAAGCTTTTGAAAAATCTTCTGTTCCCTTTCAATGTCACTCATCTTTCAGATAGCATTCTGCTTCATACGTGTACAACTCAATTTGCCCTGCAGAGTGTTGGGGCCCTGACGCTAGTCGATTCATCTTTCCTTTTGCCATGGTACCAAGCACAGAACCTTGTGCAGGATGGACGTTAATTTAAAAAAAATTGAAACTGTGTGTGGAAGAAGGAGTTCCGAGACACAAGATGGGGTTCTATCTTCTCTAGACAACTCCAGGGCAATAGAAACCAGCCTGTCCCTAAGCAACAGTTTAGAATGGGGCAGGAGAGAAGTAATAAAAAACTGGAAGAAGCACAAACACTTAGCTTTTCCATGAGTGGCAAAGCACAAAGGATCAGGTCATAATAAGGGAAAGGGCCCCCCGAGAAGCCGGGAGGCGGGAGGTCTGCCTCCACTCTGCTACTTTCTTACTACTAACCGTGAGTACCTTACATCTGCAAAATCGCCTTCTGCAAAATCTAAGTATTGAATGAGATCAGAAGAGTTTTTGTTTGTTTTTTGAGTAGAGGTCGCTCTCTGTTGCCCAGGCTGGAGTTCACTGACATGATCATGGCTCACCACAGCCTCGACTTTTTAGACTTAAGTGGTCCTCCTGCCTCAGACCCTGAGTAGCAGGGACCACGTGTCATGCACCACCACGCCCAGCTTATTTTTTGATTTTGTGTAGAAATGAGGTCTCACTATGTTTCCCAGGTGAGTCTCAGACTCCTGGGCTCAGGCAATCCTCTCGCCTCGGCTTCCCAAAGTGCTGGGATTATAGGCGTGAGACACCGCACCCAGCCAATAAGAAGTTTTAAGTTGAAGAGTGAGTGCCTAGAAACCCGTGCCATCGGACTCTATCTTACCTGTCCCTTTCTAGCGGCTCAGGTTAGAACTCAGAGCTCAGTGGGCCACAGCTTGAAAACCACTAAATGGAGATAATTATCCCAAAATTCCTTCTCCTCTAACACTTGGTGAGTTCTTGAAATACAGCACATTTCCCTAACATTTACAGAGGGAAGATGGGATCCAGCAAATGAGGAACTATTCTGTAACTAGGTTCCAATTTTTTAAAACCTCAGTAACAGGTAAGCAACATTCATTTACCTGAGCTGCACTGGAACCAGACCAAAAGGAACCTGATTAATTGTCCAGATCCAAAACCAGTTTATTTAGACACAAATTCATTTTCTGCTATAAAACTAACTCCTGGAGAGTTTTAACATTTTGGGTGAAACCATCAGAAACTTCCTCACATATGTATTTCTGGGGTTAAACATTCTTGATATTAATACATATAATTTCTGAACTGCTTTTAAGTAAATGGGACTAATATTTCCTTGGGCTTTGTTTATCCCTTTCTGTACTGAATGACTGGGCCATTGCTTGACCTGAATAAACATCAGGATTTATGCTTCGAAGAAAAAGGCTTGCCTAACCTGGGTATGTGGTCAGTTCAAACACCCAAACTTTACACTGACATGGTCAGCAGTTCTGTGCTGACTGGAGGGGTCTATGTCGGGTTTAAACCAGATCTCACAGGTTGCTGAAGGCACCATGCGGAGCCAGGGTGACAGTGGGCCACCATGACCCAAAGGCTGCACCAGGGATCAGGTTACTTGCGTCGATGTCATGTAGGAGATGCTATGGACCTGGAACCACTCACATCCACATCCCAAGTTTGCTTTTGCCAGGTGGCCCTAACTTGGGACAGGCCACTTAACCTTTCTGAACTTCTGTTTTTTTCATCTGTAAAATATAGGTGGCAATCTCTAGGGATTGTAAAGCTAACATGAGATGATAAACATGAAAGCACCTTATAAATTTCAAAACAAAGTGTCATTTTACTGGCTGGCTGGGTCTCAATTGAATGATGATAGTTTATATGTATTGAGCTCTTGGCACTTTGTTAAGAGCTTTCCATATATTATCTCAGGTACTCCTCACGGTTACTCTCTGATGGGAGTGTTTTATTTATTTACAGATGGCAAAACTCTGCCTAGATAAGTTAAGTAAAGAAGTTACTTGGCTAGTAAAGTCACATAGCTACAAACAGATTGAAGTTAAAATGGGGATGAAATACTTATTCTATTCGTTCATAGGGTAATTAATAATTACACATGAAAAAACTTTAAAATGTAATATAAGAAGTGATCTTACTATTAGCAATGAGCTGGCTTGGTAGACAACTGAATTGCCCAATAACTGAGTTATAGTTGATTATTTGATTGTCTGATGATGTACGCTGTTTCTGGAAGCATGGGAAGGGTATGATCATGCATCCTAAAAAGCGCCAGAACGATGCTTCACTTATATCAATATGAGCAATGTATGAAAGTGGGAATAAGATTTTATGGAAGGTTTTCTTACTGCTTACTTATTAGCTGCTCAAAACTGTGTATTTAAATAAGGTGGCTCAAAAGGTTAGTTTTTCTAAATAATTTACCTACTGTAATACAATGAAAAGACTTCCATGATTAAGAAAATTTCACTATACCACAATTGCTAAATACGTCTACCATTTTCTTATATTGAGAGTTTTCTTTTTCTTTTTCTTTTTTTTTTCTTTTGTAGTGTCATACTTGGCATAAATCCGTGTGAATGAAATGGCAATCTTTCACTGCTGGTTAAGTGGAGGTTATCAGACATGTGAACTGAGATTTTAGGAGTTGCTGATTATCTTAATTTCTCATGATCATTATATTTTAAAAAATATAATAAATGTGATTTACTTCCTTTTTTTTTTTGTTTGTTTGTCTGTTTGTTTTTGAGTTGAAGTCTCACTCTGTCGCCCAGACTGGAGTGCAGTGGCCACACCCGGCCACCGCAGCCTCGACCTGCTGGGCTCCGGCGATCCTTCCGCCTCAGCCTTCCAAGTAGCTGGAACTACAGGTGCGCGCTACCATGCCTGGCTAATTTTTTGATTTATTGTAGAGATGAGGTCTTGCCAAGTTGCCCAGGCGGGTCTTGAACCCACGGGCTCAGGCAATCCACTCACCTCGGCCTCCCAAAGCGCGGGATTACAGGCTGAGCCACCGAGCCCGGCAATTTACTTTCAAGTTGACATTTTCCTAGGAATTTTATCTTCTGTTGTTAAAACAGCAAATACAGAACTACCTTTCTAGACCCATAGGAAATTCTAGAGTTCCATCTTTTTCTTTCATGGATAAGAAAACTTATTTCTGTAGAGTTTAGGAGTTTCTCTGAGGTAACATCAAGATCTCACCATGACTTCAGTTATCACAGCTGCAGCAACTAACGTTTATTGAGGGCTTATCATGAACTAGGCATTCTGCTAAGCTTTTTGAATGTATGACACCATTTATTCTTCATGACAACTTTATGAGGTAAGGACTGTTATTATCCTCACTTCACAGGATGAGAAACAACGGAGGCTTAGTGAGAAGAAGGAATTTGTCAAAGGCTACACAACTACTAAGTGGCAGAGCCAGGACCTCAAGCCAGGCCGCTTCACACCAAATCTCACCCCTCACCAGCAAACTATATTGCCGTTGACTAGTTGGTTACCCAGTTGGTGCGAGAATCTAGGTTTTTCTATGCTTGCTACACATATTGACTGTCTCAATGCAGAGTATTTTTTACAGTTGCACTAGGAATCAATTTTGAGACTTTTCTTTCATCACAATTCGGTTCTTGACCAGAGATAATTTATACAATTTACAGTCAAACAAAATGGAACTGGCCAAAAAAAAAAAAAAGTTCACTTGAAGTCGCCAAGAACTGCCACTTGGGGTATACAAGTTTGGGCATTTGCTTAGGACTGTTACTCTGAATTCCTTGAAGGAAAGGGGAATCTGGAGGCAGTTTCAGCTAAAAACGGATTTGTTTGCTAATGATTGTGGCCATGATAGTGTGATGAGTGAGAGCTTTTTTCACTTGTCCACCCCTTGCCAATTTAAGCCCCTTCATTACTGCCTTGGAGGGAAAGCTAGAGGTCTGTGCCAAAAAAAAAAAAAAATCTGAAAGGTGGTTCTCTGATCGTCTTACAGTGTCTTGCACAATTTCCCCCAGACAGCCTTAACAATCTTACTGTCTCACAGACTAAGATATGTAAGGCCAAATACATATTTTACAGCTAATGCTGCTCTGAAAACACTAAGGTGCTTATTAGCTGAATTAAAACGATGCTGTTTTAGTTGTTCTGAACTATAGGCATATACTTTGAGGCTTTCTGGCCACATGATGGATTTGACCCTTCATACAAGATAAAAATGGCACAAACCACCACACAAATTCCAAAAACTTTTCCCCTGCTATAAGACAGAGCTATAAATATAGCGTGGCAGGCACAAGAGAGGATTTTATATTTGATTAGTCATATGAGAAAGAGCTCAAACCATAGTGTTAAATGTATGAAGCAGAAAATAAGTATGGAGTATATCCCTGACATACAAGAGTGGAACGTTCCTGGACTTCTAGGAATGCCCAGTTGGGACTACCACCAGAACATGTGATATACTATGTATAGGACATACGATGGGCTTAGTGATGTCATATCTCTGAGTCACCAATAAAAAAACTTTATTAACTTTAGCTAAAACTCATTAAATTTTTATATTTCATTTTCTCTTTACTTCCCTTATAAGCATTAAGTTTTGGCTCCCTTTTTGAGACCACTTTTGGCCAGGGGACAAAGTATTTTATCACTTCAGAAAAATGACTGCATAAATTACACCAGCAAGAGAGCAAAAAACCCTCTTGGGATGAAACTGCAGGCAGACAGCTAGGCTCTATTGTTGGTCTTATAGCACAAGTGACTTAAATTCCTGCCTCAGCAAAATGTCAAGTTACTATGCATCATAGACATGCAGGCTTACTTTTAGAAGAAGAGAAACCCACAATGCTCAATTACTTAATTCCAAGTGTCTACTGTATAGAGTGTGATCTCAACTATGTTATGAGCTATAGACAAGACCGGAAAAAAAAATTAGCAAAAGCATTAACAGCATTTTTCTGTGGGCATTGGGGAGCATTAGGGAGTTTTATTGTTTTAATTATAGCCTTTTAACTTATCAACATTTCTAAGTTAGTATTTAGTAGCAGGAAAAGCCATAAAAAGAAAAGGCTAGATTCTCTTTTGCCTCAAGAACCACTAGGCGTAATCTACCACCATAGAATCCTGTGGATGTCACTAATGAATGCAGAAAAGGGAAACAGTGAGAGAGGGGAAAAAAGGAGGAACAAAAGATGAAATGGAAAGACAAAGAAAGAAGGAAGGAATAAAAAGAAGAGAACAAGACCCAGAAAAAGTACAGATAGTAAGGAGTGAGGTATTCCTAAGACCCTTCCATGCCCCTGATTACCTGTGCCAATCCCAGTCTCTATTAATTTGAGACAGTTCCTAGAAATTGTTCATGTATTTAGGAAGCTGTTGTAAACTTCCTAAAACTAAAATAATGGCTGATATTTGCAGTCATTGAGTTTAAAATTGGAAGGGGCCACAGACATGGTAACAATCAGTGATTTAGAAACATTTTGGTCACTGAAAGTCTTTATATTGTGTATAAGACCAAAATATATAAAGCTGACACCAAATGATATTTATAAATTTAGTTGATTAGTTCAAATGTGTAGCTTACTGATTACAAAGCAAAATAATGAGAACAGGGAAGCTATTTGGCAAACACAGAAAGTAGATATTAGGGATTATGGCTACCGATGGTCACATCCAGTTTACTTCTGCTTTGTTTTAGTTTTATTTAGGTAGTAATGAGAAAATCCTTATTATCATGGAGAAGTAGTTGCTAATGGAGACAGTTTTTATAGCTTACCTTGCAATCTTAGGATACTTACTTTTTCATTTAAACAGACAACTGAAAAACTTAATGAAAAGGGGGCACCAAAGTTCTTACTTCGGTGGTCCAACACTTAAGCAAATGACACGATTTTACAATTTAACTTAGCTTGAATCAGTTAAAATTAATTGTTTAGCGTGTTTGAATGTATTTTTGTGAATTGCTATTTAAAATACTTAAAAATAGATAAAACAAAATTTAATAAAGTAACTCTGTGGAACTACAGGTTCTATGAGCACAATTTGAAAAGCACCAATTTAGCAAAAAACAACTCTTTTACCCCATTTTGTGAGTAAGAAAACTGAAGTCCAGAAGGGTAGAGTAATAAGCTTAAGGTTACAGACTCAACATTTTAGTGTGTTTTGTCAATGATACTTCCTACCCTTGAAAGGAAATAGATTTGGCAATCTAAATGGGATTTTGCTTTTCAGGGCTATAATAAGCCAAAAATCCTAGTGTGATTCAGGAAAAATGAATAAACATCTCAATGGCTAGATATAATAAATTTCTTTAGAAATTCAAAAATATGTGACATACTAAGAATATCTGTTTTCTCTTTTAGGAGATTTAAATTTTGGTCACAGATGATGGTTTAATGTCATTGTTCACCACTCTTGATTTTACTATTAGATCATTATATCTGTAGACAGAAAAACAGCCCCTTGAGAGTTTGATACTGCCATGTCTGATGAAAGAGCAGACCTATTTTAAAGAATCTCTTCTGTCTAGTTTTCTTGGACCATCACTTTTCATTTTCTTTTAGAATTTAGAAACAATGCTTTGATTCCAGTATGTAAAAGAGTTCAATGAGTTTCAGGGCAATTCCTGAAGTATTTACCCTCATAGTTGCATATCTACATTTTTTTAAAGCAGCTTTCTCTTAAACTCTACTAATGGAGAGTCTTAATTTTTACAGCTCTGTCTAATTACTTCTTCAATAAAAAACAACTTTCTGACACTTGTCTCGAAGTAATTTTTTTTATCTTTTTCTCTCCTTCTCTCCTTCCTTCCTTCCTTCCTTCCTTCCTTCCTTCCTCCCTCCCTCCCTCCTTCCTTCCCGTAGCCACATATCTCAACATGCATTCCTGTGCTATATTAGTTGGTACACAGAAAAGGCATGACTTGCACAGGCAGACTTCTTTCAATATTGCTTCGGATAATAAGAAATAGGTCCAAACTGTTGCTTTAGCAAAGAAGAGTGGGTAAAAATTGAGGGCCAGAAAGAATGAATAAATGTTTTGATGATAAACACCTCCTTCAAATTGTTATTGAAATGCTTTTTATTCCACACAACTGTCTTCCATGGTCATCTCTTCATTTAATTTTTTCCTAGTAGGAAAAGCTTTGTAAAGTTGTGAGAAGTGAATCCCTCATTCCTCTGAGAAATACACATATAAATGTTCGTGGAAATGTGTAAAAGACTCTCAAAGTGTTTCTGTGGCTGAGTTGACCTGAATGAATTGGGTTAAATATGTTTTTCACACACTGGTCTTCCTATTACAGGTACGCATAAAAATGTGTAAGTAGAATAATTTTACAGTAAAATTGAATCACATGGGTTATAATTATCTTGGCTAAAAATACTCCAAACTCTTAATATTTCTAAAATAAAGAAATCCAAAGAAAATTTTAAAGCCTTATTCTTTTTTATATCCTATCCAATTTTTGATATATAATTTACTAGTGTAATATGAGACTAAATTAAACTTCATATAAATTTTACAGTTATAAAATATCTATTCTTTGTTTCTTTAATGAAAACCGATTATTCTAAGTTTAGTTTTATAAGAAGTAGATAGTATGGTTTCTATGAGCTAATTAATAAAAGCATTTTCATATCACATGTAGAACTTAGAATTCATAAATGTAAGCTAGAAAGAGTATGAGAACATAAACTTTAAAAAGTTAACAGCAGAAAACAAAAACATTGCATTGTTTATAATCCCCAAATAGAATAATTTACATCAAAATTACCCATGTAGTATTTTAGCTATTTAAAGCTTTTTATGCATATAAAATCAGTCAATTATGATTTAAAAATATGCGGTGTTTCATATAAAAATATGAGGTCTTTGTCAGATATCCAAGTAGTTTAAAAAGATGCTTCACCTTTTGATATTCGGGATTATTTTTGTAGGGGAAGAATTTTCTTATATTGTCTCTCACGAGTGGAGGATGAACAAGCAAAGTTACTAAAGAAAATCACCAGGAAGTGTTGCAACTGCAAAAACAAATGTTACACCCCTGGAAAGATTCTTGACCTGCGCCTCTAGGCCTACCCATCATCTGAGACATTTCATTCGTCAAGCTGATTCTAGATCCTGCAAGTAATGTGAAGGCCAATTACGGTTTCCAAAAAGCAAACAATGATGTGTGAAAGTTGCAAGTGTCTGTTTAAAGCTCCTAAAGAAAAAGAAAAAAAAAAAACCCTTCAAAAAATCTGACTATTGGAAACACTTTCTGCTTTCTTTTGAGCAAAAACTGAGTTTGTTCAAAGGCTGCAGCACTCTTCTAAGGCTGGTTTTGACTTTCAGTAATCAGTGTGGACCACCCACAGGCTGGAATGGATCAGCTGTGGCCCAGAAATATGGTCTGCTCTGATCATGTCTCTGATCACGAACAAAAGTAAAATCGAAAGAATCCTGAGAACATTGTTCCATCGCATGGGTGGTTAAGAACACTGAGTAGTTCATTGGTCTCAATCTTAGTGAGGAAAGAAACAAGGAACCAGAATGAAATCAGAAGAGAAAATGGCTCTGAAGAATATTTCATCCGGGGCTTTACAAAAGGAAAGTCTGTCAACTCATCTCAGGCCTCACATGTGGGCACGAATAACACGTGATTAGGAATGGACACCGGACAGCAACACTTAGGTATTTCAAATTTCATTTTATTTTTAATGGAAACATTTTGTTTTGATTTAAGAAGATTATTTGCAACTTGACGTCTGTTTATGATAAATGAATGATTACATTGGACTGACCTGGCTGGACAAGGATCCAAGTTGCACTCCTGAAGCTTGGGCTTGGGTTTGATGTTTTCTGGGTAATAGTGACAGTACTGGTCAGCAACAACGCGGTTGCTCCGAAGATCGTAACACTCTGCCGATGTCAGCTGGTAACCTGCAGTAGCAAACCATCCAGGCGAGTTTAAACACACATGCCAACGCAATATATTTCTTTATGCTTTTTGGCCAGCTCACATTAATGGAAATTATTCCCCAATGCCCCAGTCATTTCCAGGAAAAAAGACACATAATTGGAAGGCTCATTAATTTTTGCAGACTTCAAATACAGTGTTTTTCTCAAGTAATCCACTCAAATTTAATAATTAAATTATATTGTAGGGCTTGAACTACATAAGGGCTCGCTAATTATAAGACTCTATGGTAAAAACTGTTTTTTAAAATTTCTTTGGTAGAATCTAAAAAATCACACAAAATTCTGTATCCAAAAAAGACCACCAATATTTATATAGCAAGCATCTTATGCAAGGAGGCTAAGTTGCCTCCTTAGTACTTGGGGCACCGGTGAGAATAAACTTCCAAATAAGTAAACAAATAAATCCCAGCATTGCCCCCCTTGGACCATGGGCCGACAGAATACAGCACAGGATCAGGTCCGCCAGCACAGGATCAGGTCCATTTTTGTTTAAATTCAACCGGAATAGGTTGAGCTGAGTTAGCGAACAACTGAGAGCTCAATGGAAGATACCAGGAATCCTATTTCCATTGCGGAATTAAAAAAACAAACAGACAGACAACCAAACACACACACAAAAATCTCCCTACACACCGTTTAATTTTTTCTTTATTCAAAATCTTTAGTCATGTCTCTTCAAATTAAGTCTCTAGCCATTATCTTCTTAGCCTCCATCCACAAATTTCCACAGTTTAGAGAAACTCTTAAAAAAAAAAAAGTGGGCAACCCTTCAGGTCCCCTCCCACAGTGGGAGCTTTTCTGTCCTCTCAATAAATCCTGCTTTCTGAAAAAAAAAAAAAAAAGTGTTGTTTAAAAAAAAAAAGTGTTGTTAATTTGCTTTACGAGTTTTATCTTTCCTTGTTGTTAGGTGGATTTCTGGTGGGGTGATGATCAAGACTTATATTCTTGGGGTAAAAAATAAATGCATAGAGAACTTTTTAAAAATTAGCCAGTTTGTATTATTCTCATCCTAACCAGTCTCTCAAATATATTATCCCTGGCAGGTGGCTGAGTGCTGTTACTGCTAAATATATATATATATATTTTATATCTATATCTATATAATAGAAAGTAAGACTTAAGTTGTTAAGGGACTTACAAAAGATTTTAGGAAATCAGAAGGAGGCTTATATGCCAGATTTCCTGGCTTGAGGCTGTGTTCTCAGACCACCCACAAAAATTAATTGTTCATTAAAGACCTAAAAAAAGAGCTTTTAAAATTCTACTGTAAAGATGAAAAGCATGGAAAGTAATGAAAGCAATGAGCAAGAACACATTTTCCATCTAATTTTTGTTTTATAAAAAAAAAAAAATTCAAGTAGCAAGATGATATTTTAGATAAGCTAATGTACTTTTATTTTCCAATCCTATCGCACTCAAAAGCAGCTAATTTTATAGACAGGCTAATCATTTTATTATTTTCCACTTAATAATTTCTACTACAGAATTTATCATGCAGTAAAACGTGGGAACAATAAGTAAATTATAGATCTGAGGAGGTGATTTTTTTCAAAATTGTAATCTGTAAGCCTGAGCCTATTGCTCTGAAGTTTTAATAGGTTGCATGAAATGAAAGGTTAGAGCAAAAATGGAGTAAATGGCCAGAATGGTCAGATAGTCATGTTTTCTAAAGTTTCACAAGATATTTCAAAGAGCAATTTTTTTACACTTAGCAAAATGGCCAACCAGTTGAATCTGGAATCTAAGAAGGGAACTTAGAGATCATTTCTTTAGTAATTTTCAAACAGGGCCATGAAGTGGGAGGGAGGCTGGTCTCCACATCCCTCACGTCTTCATTCAGAACAGTCTTCCTTTTGTCCTGGCTTCCTTTTAAGATTTCCTTTGAAGAAAGGTTGGATACCTAGAAACATATGAAAACCACTGACAGTTCCACTTCTTCACTTAGCTATGAGGCCTAAAAGGGTTGAGTGTTTGTGAGTCTAACATTAATAGCCTCATTATATAATAAGCCAACGTTAAAGTTATGGAAATGACACTCCAAGAGCAGCTCTGTGTGAAACTGGCATTGTGTACATATAATTGAATTACTATTTTTCACAAAGCATGGTTTCTAGGTTTTTGGCCGGGGGGGGGGGGGTTTGTTTGTTTGTTTGTTTTTTGAGTCAGGGTTGCACTCTGTTGTCCGGGCTGGAGTGCTCAACCTCCCAAGCTCATGTGATCCTTTCGCTTCAGCCTCCCAAGTAGCTGGGACTACGGGCATGTGCCACATGCTTGGCTAATTTTTGTATGGGTTTTAATTTTTTAAAAAGAAGAAAAATCTCCTTAGATTTCTTTCTTTGAAACTGTTTCCTATGCTAGCCATTAATAGGCATATCAAAATAATGTATTCCCATGAAACATCAAAGTAGTTGACAGTTTATTTTTAAACAAAGCAATGTTCTGTTAATGATAGGCAGAACAACTAGAAAACCACCCCGATGAAATGCTTAAAATGTTGAACTAATAATTATTTAACAATTGAGTAAAAGCATATGATGACTTTTTACTGACTTTTAAGCTAAAATCTAGCATTGTTCTATAAAGTCACGTTTTCAGTGGTTTGTTCACATCATTTGCAGAGACATTATAGATAAGAATGAATTATATCACATGATCTGTTTTACAAAAATTGATGGGCAATCATTTGATTCCATATTAAGGCACCATCATTTTTATCTCTCGTCCAATTAATCTATTGATACCTATGTGGATTAGCTACGTAGAGTCACCCAATTAAGTGACTTTCATGATGCTAGAGCTAGAATTTATTTGATGTGCTAACTTTTAAAAGAATATGCATACCAGTTTATATCCATACAATTAGAAAAACTTTTGAAAAAAACTTTAGGCCGGGTGCAGTGGCTCAAGTCTGTAATCCCAGCACTTTGGGAAGCTGAGGCGAGAGGATTGCCTGAGGTCAGGGATTTGAGACCAGCCTGGGCAATTTGGTGAGACCTTGTCGCTATAATAAACCAAAAAATAAGCCGGGTGTGGTGGCGTGCCTGTAGTTCCAGCTACTTGGAAAGCTGAGGTGGAAGGATCACTTGAGCTCAGCAGGTCAAGGTTGCGGTGGCCGTGAGCATGCCACTGCATTCCAACCTGGGTGATAGAATGAGACTTTGACTCAAAAAAAAAAACCTTAAAAAAATGATAATCCACAAATACTGGCTCAGTTGGCAATGAATCTAAAATATTCATGCATTGCTTGTTATCCTTCTGGAAAGAATTTGGTAAGATGTGCCAATAGCCACAAAAATTCTGAAATTCCTTGATCTAGTAACCTCTTGAGTATTTATCTCAAGGAAATAATTTGAAAGAAGAAAAATACTTAGGCATTAAGTTATTCATGGCATTATAAAAGTAGAAAAGTTTAAATGGACCTAATGATCAACTGTACGGAACTGTCAAGATAAATTATTGGGAAATAATTTAAGGCAATTATTATGTAACCACTATGATCATGAAGACCAGAAAACTGGGGGAAGAAACCTTTTCCAGTAACACAAAATGCTGTCCACGTTACAGCTGTGATAGAGCAGAGAGGAATTTATTTAGTGACTTTTCAGGAGAACTTCGTTTTAATGAACAAGTAAAGCCTATGACATTTCTTTTCATGCAGGGATGATGAGGGAGAGGTGAAAAACAAACCTACAGTGCAGTGGCTTTTTTTTCTGGTAGTAAACTATTTTCTCTGATTGAGAAAATGTGATAAAACTCCTCATTTGAATCCTGAATAAATACCTTTACTTCAACTAGATAAGTAGTTTAAACTCGAATGAAGTGTCTGCCTCAGGACCAAGTTGTTGTCCAATTAGGATATTTCCAGCCCCGTCCTTTCACAAAATCAAAGAAAGAAGTGGACTGTTTCCTCGGGTGGAACTCTACAAACAGAAAATATTCCTGGGACATTTCGACTGAGGTGTCTACCGTACAGGAGGGCGGATCTGGCTCTGTTCAGGAAGGATCTGACGGTACCCAGTTTCCTCCAGGCTGAAGTGACACCCCTTTTATTTTTGTTTTTGCTTTTTTGAGTCAGAGCCTCACTCCGTCGCCCAGGCTGGAGTGCAGTGGCACGCTCACGGCCGGCCACCACAGCCTCGACCTGCTGGGCTCTGGCGATCCTTTGGCCTCAGCCTCCTGAGCAGCTGGCACTGCGGGCACATGCCACCATGCCTGGCTAATGTTTTTATTTTTTGTAGAGATGGGGCCATGTTATGTTGCCCAGGCTGGTCTCCAACTCTTGGGCTCAAGCCATCCTCCTGCCTCGACCTCCCAAAGTGCTAGGATTACAGGCAGGAACCACGGTGCCCGGTCTCTATGTCTTTTTAATTAATTAATAATTTATTTATTTTTGAGTCAGAGTCTCACTCTGTCACCCAGGCTGGAATGCAGTGGCACACTCACGACCACCGCAGCCTCAGTCTGCTGGCTCTGACGATCTTTCTGCCTCAGTCTTCCAAGTAGCCAGAACTACAGGCCCGCACCACCACGCCTGGCTAATTTTTGATGTATTGTAGAGACGAGGTCTCCCCAAGTTGCCGGGGCTGGTCTCGAACCCCGGGCTCAGGCCATCCACTCGCCTTGGCCTCCCAAAGTGCTGGGATGACAGGCTGAGCCACCGAGCCCAGCTTCCCCTTTTATAACAGCCAAGTGTCTCCTCGCCGAAGACAAGAGTTTCCAGACTAAGCAAACACCATTACCTCCTCCACAGGTTGCTGAGCAAGGAAAGAAATCCGTCTCCCTCCATCGGTGGATGATGGGCTGATAGAAGATGAACTGGACGGTACTGTCAGTGGGTGCCAAATTACGGATCTGCAGGAGACAATGGGAAAGTAGAAGACCTGGTGTGACAGGAAAGTGCTCTCTGGCCCCTTGCGGCTTTGGATCAGGAGGGAGGGTGGTGGTGACATGGGATGGACAGCACGGGGGAGAGGTGGCAATGGCACTGTCACTCACCTCTCGACTTAACCAGCGAGCGGTGCTTTCGTAAGGTTTTGTGATCACCCCCTTCTCAGTTGTGTTACCACAGAGCAAAGGTGCCTCAATGTGTGATTCCCCTACCATCTTACTCAAGTCGGTATTCCCTTTTCTTCCTTCATTTCCACACATAAAATTATGGGTTTTTAGATGTGGGCTTAGACATAGACAATTTGTTTTAAGGAAATTACAAATGCACAATACTGCAGAAAATAAACGATACTGTCTCTGGTCAAGACAAAAAAATGTCCAAGAATTAAGTCGCTCTTCACATTCAGAGATAGACATGGGTTTCCTGTCAATACAGTGAATCATACATTTTAGTGTGCAAAGTGACCAGTTGGAAGCTTGCTAAAATGCAAATTCCTGGGCTGTGCCCAGATATCTAGGCAATTCAAATGTAGATAGTTCAAGAGCCAAACTGAAAAAAACCCAACTTATATTCTAAAAGCAATTACTTTCCAATAAAACTGGTGCTTATGGAAATTACAACTCTTTTCTTTTTTTAAAGGGAGGAATGTAAGACAATAAGTCCTTAGTGGTTGTTAAAGGTACAAGGTTGAGAAAATATTCTAAAACTGTAAGAGAAGAAAAAAGTACCCAATATGGACAATTGATTCCATGAAGGCAGAATGATATGTCACATAACATTTAGACTGTTGGGCAAGGTTTGGACTACTTATTATATTAAAGGAGGGTCCAGGGACAATTGAGAGGATTACTTCTTACTCTAATTACCTTACAACAATTAGAGAAGCATCAGTTTCCCATGTTATCACAAGGCCCAAGTTTTTGTTAAAGTGCTTTTAAGCTGTACCATCATCCCAATAGTCCTTTATCTTGGTTTGGTTTATTTAAAGATAAAGAGAGTGTTATTTCTGTGCTACTAAATTTAACAAGTAGTTGAAACATCTAGGATGCAGGGAAAAATAAGAATACTGAAGAAATAGAGTCCCCTACACTCCCCCAAAAAGGACAGGTGCTAAACTCTGGTTTTGGGAATTTAGATGGAAATATGTACATACTCCTCAGAGAATCTGGGAGAGGCACAAGGAGAAAGAAGAGAGAAAACCTGCAGGACATCTCTTATGACCCTGGGATTCTGACCCACAGAGCATTCTGGTCTTTTCTAATTGGAATAAACAGTAATGTAATTCCCAACTTTATAACAAAAACAGCTGGAGCAATAGTGTCTTTCACAAAAAAAGAGCATTGCCTATAGATTGATATTTCTCAGCCCTATGTGTCAGATACAAGGGTATCCAAATTGCTTGCTTAAGAATGTGATATTAATCATATTCTTTGGAAAGCACTTTTTTTTTAAAGCTCACAAAAGCCGCCAGCTCCCTTGGGATGTGTGATTATCACACTGGAAAGCTATCAGAAGAGGGCTCTCCTTTGAACACACGCTCCATGAAAAAATAAAAAGACCAGAGCATTTGTTTAGACCCAGAGTTGTGGGGTTTTTTTTGTTGTTGTTGTTGCAGGGTTTCCTTTTGGAATTTAGGAAACTAATGTGAATCCTGGAAAAGCAAAGGAAAAAAAAAATCATAGCTTCTCATGGCCCAAGTGAGGAGGCTACATCAGGATGCCTGCCGACCACTTGTGCTAGAATATCCATACAGTGATTAACAATAAAAGCACTTCTTTATGGCTGCACAATATTCCATCGGACTTTGCAGCAACTTGGATGGATTTGGAGTCGATCATACTCAGTGATTTATCACAGAAACAAAGAACAGAGTTCCATGTGTTCCCACTCATAAGCGGACCTTGAACAATTATAATGCTATAAGAAAGCGATTGGCAGGAGTGGGAAACTGCCAGGGGAGGGGGGGGTGGGATTGGCAGTTGAGGGAAACTGCTAAGGGAGGGAGGGGCACACCTCCTCAACAAGGGTACCTGCATGATCAATGTTTATATCCCTAACCCTGAATTGTACCCCACATCTTTATAATAAAAATTTAAGAAATTAAAAAAAAACAATAAAAGCACTTTATGCCCTACGAGGAAGAAATGGATGAAAGGAGTTTTGGTGTTAAGAGAGAGGGTCAATAGGCACCACGCTGAAGGAAAGAAAACAAGCAGCTTGGAAAGAACATTTTTTTTTTTTTTTTGAATTGGAGTCTCACTCTGTTGCCCTGACTGGAGTGCCGCTCCCGGGCCCCCGCAGCCTCGACCTGCTGGGCTCCGGTGATCCTTCCGCCCCACCCTTCCGAGTAGCTGGAACTACAGGCCTGTGCTACCACACCGGCTAATTTTTTGATTTATTGTAGAGACGAGGTCTCACCAAGTTGCCCAGGCGGGTCTCGAACCCGCGGGCTCGGGCAATCCACTCACCGCAGCCTCCCAGGGCGTGGGATTACAGGCTGAGCCACCGAGCCCGACTAGAACATTGTTCTTGAAAGGACATAACATGGAGTCAACACAACCAAACACTGCGTAGTTGTCATGTTTTTCCAGCAGTTCACTTAACTTACCCTCAGAAGCCAAGGATGGAACCAGTTTCTCAGAAGTAGCTATTGATGATTGCTTTGAAACCCCCTCTCCAGCTTGTTTTGTAAACAAGTTAACCTAATCAGTCCTTCCTGACACAGACCCCATCACCATGGCAGCAATCATGTGACTAACCCACTCATCTGCCTGCCGTCCATCACTGAGGACAGTACCTGCATTATCTGTCCCCTCTGTGATGATGTGCAGCAAACCACCACCCAACCACCTTAACGACCTCCCCCCATCAAAGGGGAATGTTTAAAAGCATTTGACTTCAAGTGGCCAGTCGGCATCCCATTGTTAAACTCTGGTGTGTCCACATGGCTTTCTGAGCTACTGCCCCACCATGTTCCTTAGCTTTGGCCTCCTCTCCGACCTTGGGAGGTGAATCGCCTCTCCTCTCTCTCTCTTTCTCTCTAATTTACTTTCTAGCTAGATTGTATTTTCCAATTCAACTTCTGTGTCATTCTTTGCATCCTTCATGGGGCATCAGATCGCACAATACCACCTCGGCGGGTCTGACCTAATGTTTTGGAGGCCCTGCTGGGATATATTTGTAACCCAACAGTCCTGAATGAGTTCAACAAAAACTATGTAGAAAGACCGTAAAATCTGAAGCTGTATGCTTACACGTGAAAACAGATTGGAAATGAATAGTGACTTATTTTAGACAGATAAAACCAATCATGAGGAATCCAAATCTCTGGCCACATAGTCTTGCTTGGTTTTTCCCATATTGAGAATATATCTTCCTCCTTCCCTTCTCTGTAGTCTCATTCTAACAACGACCACCACAGCAATCAGCACTTATTACATCCTTACCATATGCAAGGTGTAGTTTATTTACATTTAATCTCAGAATGACTCTGTAGTATCGTCCACAGTTACAACAAGAAAAATGAGGCTCAGAGAGGTTAAGTGACTTGCTCAAGGCCACACAGCAAAGGCATAGCAGAACTAGATTTGAATTCAGGCTTGCCTAGTTCTAAAGCTGCCATTCTTTTCATGGTACCAAGCAATCTCCACAGTGAAGTGGGGTTGTGAAGATTTTTGCATTTATCTCTAGCTGTATCCTTGTATCTATCACCTCAGTATCTTCTTTAAAAAAACAAATATTTATTTTTTAAAAAATTTGTTGCTCAGGATGGTCTTGAACTCCTGTCCTCAAGAGACGATCCTCTCACCTCAGCCTCCCAAAGTGCTGGGATTACAGATGTGAGTCACCACACCTGACCCTCAGTATCTTCCTAATCTTTCGTTTTAAAGTATAAAAATGCTTTAAAAAGTATTTTTAAAGAAGAGGCTAAGATGTCTGACTTTGGTGACCTGTTGCTCATGGAGGTGAGCCTGCGTGGTTTTTTCCCTCAGGTTTTTAATTCCTGCCTGCTCGGTTCCTTGTTATCACTCTTGAAGCTTCGTGAAACCTAAATCCTTAAACATTGGGTTCTGGTTCTCAAGAGTATGCTGAAAGCAGTTTGACACATTGGAATTCAGTGTAGGAGGCGAAACATATCTGGCATATGCAATTTTGACCTCTTGATGTTAATAAGGAAAATGATCGTTGTGAACCAAGCTCTTCTTCCTATAATTGCAATATTTCAGTGATTCAAATTCAACACAGTGACTTCTCACACTTAAAGTAAATGAGAAGAGAAATTGGCCCCTTTTCATATCAACGGATCGCACTGTCAAGACAGACCTGGAGGGCCATACAAATTTGTCTGCGGGGTAATGTTGTTCTTTAAGTTCATGTAAAATCAGAGGAACCCAAGGAGAAATTATAAACATCAAGTACACAGAGGCTCTCCCCAGTAAAACACCATGAAAGCATCTTTTTCTTCTGAGTTGGGAAAAGGAAATTGTGTAAGCTTTGGGATTTTCCCCAACTTAGTTTCTTTCACTCACAGATGTAGAAACTTTTGCCCCAGATGGGCTGGCGAGGGGGTTGGCAGTCTGGGGTTCCCCCACCCCATCTAGGCTGTAGTTCAATTGCAGCTCTGCTGAGGACAGGCAGACAAAAGGACGCTACAAGGGACTTGCTACTGGGCGCCTCTGAGCTGGGATCCACAGTGTTATCCGATTTGGCCATAGTGCTCTCAGGGCAACAGGGATGTCATGACTTGGGAAAACTTGGGAGTAGCAGAAGTGCATCCATGTGCCTGCTAGGAAGAGAACAAAATGGAATATGGGTAAATCTCTTTATTAAATGCTGTGGTCAACTATACTGCATTTTGGACTGTTCTGGCAGTTGACAGTGATACTGTGTCCTCAAGAACTGCTGTGAACCAGGCGCGGTGGCTCATGCGTGTAATCCCAGCACTTTGAGAGGCAGAGGCGAGAGGATTGCCTGACCAGCAATTGTTCCAGACCAGCCTGGGCAACTTGGAGACCTCATCTCTACAATTAAAAAAAAAAATTGCCCAGGCGTGGTGGTCCATACCTGTAGTTCCACCTGCTTGGAAGACTGAGGCAGAAGGATCACCTGAGCGCAGCAGGTCAGGTCAGGCTGTGGTGGCCCTAAGAGTACCATCGTACCCCAGCCTAGGTGACAGAGTGAGACTGACTCAAAACAAACAGACAAAAAACTGCTGTAAATATATTTTTAAAAGTTTTTGCTTGGGTTTTCAAAGATATGTAATGATAATTAAATCTTCTTACAGCACTTACAGACCTATAAACCCTTGATTTTGATGTAATTTGATTTTATTGCCTTTCTCTTCCATATTTATTCCATAAACACCATACACATCATGGGGCAGGCACCATTTATCTCGCTTATCATTTTTTCTACAGTACCATCTACAGATTCTTACAATAGTAAGAATCTAAACAATGACTGAATAAATGAATGCATGAATGAACAAACAACTGAATTATATACTTTTGGAATAACAAACTATTATTTGTGATAAGTTCTTAGACGAGTTGTCATCTTTTTTTCAGATTATAAAATATAGTTTATTTAGAAAGTAAATTAGAGAGAAAGAGGTGATTCACCTCCCCAAAGTAGGGAAGGGGGCCAAAGCTTAAGAAAACATGGCCTGGCCATAGCTCAAAGAGCACATGGCCACACCATAGGTCAGCAAGGCAATGGCTGATTTGTCATCTTTTTATATACATCTGCCAGTTGTTCTGACTGATTACTTCCACCAAATAATAAAATTCAACAGCCTTCACTTAAGAGCACTTTCCAACCGTCTGTGAAGGCTGTCTCTTTAGGCAAGATAATAGAGTAGAAGGGGTTTGCAAAAAAAAAAAATATGCTACTTGTTAGCGGAGTAAAACAGATTCAGTCATCCCACTATTTGATCATTTTAATCATTGGAAATGATGGCTAAGATTAGGATGAGAGGCCGGGCTCGGTGGATCAGCCTGTAATCCCAGCACTCTGGGAGACCAAGGCGAGTCGATTGCCTGAGTCCGTGGGTTTGAGACCAGCCTGGGCAACTTGGTGAGACCTTGTCTCTACAATAAATAAAAAATTAGCTAGGCATGGTAGCGCATGCCTGTAGTTCCAGCTACTTGGAAGGTTGAGGCGGAAGGATTGCCGGAGTCCAGCAGGTCGACATTGGGGTGGCCGTGAGTGTGTCACATGACTCCAGCCTGGGTGACAGAGACTCCAACTCAAAAAGGAAAAAAAAAAAGATTAGGATTAGAAGATAAATATGATTAAAAATAATTAGTACTCAACTTTCACTTCCTATAGAGTTCTCTAGTCCTTCTAGACCTACAGACCTCAAAATTGGATGATATTGCAATTCAACCCATAGGTCCCTAACTCAGGGTTGCATGAGAGATTTTGCTCACTTCTCCAGTGAGCAGTAGAATGTACTAAACTCTACAGTCCTTATCCATTCCACCACACTATACTGGCATCGACAAAATGTTTATATAGTCAGTGTATCAAGTTTAAACTTTTTGGAAGAAATGCTCTTCTAGGAAGCAAGAGGAGAACTCAGTCTAGTTTTAAAGGAGGCCAGAAAATAAGATTCCAAAACATTATTTTGGAACCAATGGCAATGTATAACAATTCCTCACTGTAAGAAGATCTTCCTTTTGTGTGAAAAATGTCTTTTCCTGTTAAAGAAACAAAAATTGACAAGTGGCCATTCTGACTTCTATATATCTTATTGAAAAAGGTGCTGAAATTAATATATCTTGCATCCACTAAAAAGCTACTGGAACTAGTAAATGAATTCAGTAAAGTTGCAGGATGCAAAATCCACAAATAAAAATTGGTAGCATTTTTGTACACTAATAGTAAACTATTCAAAAAAGAAATCAAGAAAACAATTCCATTTACAATAGCTACAAAAAACACTTAGGGATAAAATTAACCAAGGAAGTAAAAGGCATGCACACTGAAAACTATAAAACATTGACTAAAAAAATTGAAAAGGACATAAATAAATGGAAAGATATGCTGTGTTCATGAATTGAAAGAATATTGTTAAAATGTTTATACTACCCAAACTATCTATGGATTTAATGCAATACCTATAAAAATTCCAATGAAACTTTTCACAAGAATAGAAAAAATACTCTAAAATTGATACAGAACCACAAAAGATAAAAAATAGTCAAATGAATCTTGAGTAAAAGATGAATAAAACTAGAGGCATCACAATACCTGATTTCAAAATCTAACTAAAAAACTACAGTAATCAAAACAGCGTGGGTACTAGCCTAAAAGCAGATACACAGACCAGTGAAACAGAATAGAGCCCAGAAATTAACCCACACATTTTGTTTTGGGTTGGAGTCTCACTCTGTCACCCAGACTGGAGTGCAGTGGCACGCTCCTGGCCACTGCAGCCTCGAACTGCTGGGCTCCGACGATCCTTCCGCCTCAGCCTTCCAAGTAGCTGGAACTACAGGTGCATGCTATCATGCCCGGCTGATTTTTGATTCATTGTAGAGATGTGGTCTCGCCAAGTTGCCCAGGCGGGTCTCGAACCCGTGGGCTCAGGCAATCCACTCACCTCGGCCTCCCAAAGTGCAGGACTACAGGCTGAGCCACCGAGCCCAACCAACCCACAAATTTAAAGTCAATTAACTTTTGACAAAAATACCAAGAACACATACTGTAGAAAGGACAATAGTGTATAGAAAACGGAATAATCATATTCAGAAAAATTAAATTAGACCCTTATCTCACACAATATGCAAAAAAACCCAAAAAAACTTGAAATGAAAGACTTAAATATAAGACCTGAAACTATAAAACTACTAGAAGAAAACATAGGTGACAAAGCTTCATGGCATTGGTCTGGATGATAATTTTTTTGGGTAAGACCCAAAAGTAAAGGCAACAAAGGCAAAAATAAAGCAATGGAATTGTATCAAACCAGAAAGCTTCTGCATAGCAAAGAAAACAATAAACAGAATGACAAGATAATCTACAAAACAGGTGAAAATATTTTTAAACCAGACATCTGATAAGGGTTAATGTCCAAAATATATAAACAACTCAAAGAACTCAATATCAAGAAAACAACCTAATTAAAAATGAACAGGAAAAGGGAGGAAGATGGTGGTGGACTTAGAAGATGGTGGTTAGACTATGCGAGTCCCAGTCAAAGCCCTTCCTGGGAGGAAGCTGCTGGTTGTGACTGCCAGCTCCAGGCTCTGCCTCACCATTGCAGTGCTTGGCTGGACACTGGCAACAAGAGCTGTGGAGGGGGCACAGCGAGGGAGGCTGGAGGCAGAGCACCACTGGAGAAGACAAAACAGACATCCACCCTGCTACCATCTTGAAAACTGGGCAGGAAAGTGCTCTGGTTTACTAACCACGAAGCAACACACCCAATCACTGTGACTAGTGGATTAACTACTCAGGGGTTGATTGTAACCCAGAGGAGACATCCCAAAAGCACAAACTCCAGAGGGACAGGATGAATGCTGAGTTTCAGGCACCCCACCCCTTACCCTGATTCAGCCATGGGACAAAGGGTGTGACCAGAAAGGGTGAGGAAGACCCCCAAAGAAATCAGCACTCCCCATCTTCCACCTTATTAGACTCAAAACCGTAAGAGAAAGCAAAACGTCCCACCCATGGCTGTGTTTCAAAATAGAACAAATTGAGAGCCCTGATCAGAGAAAAATAGAGGGCTGAGCAAACACTAGAAATTCAAGCCTCTCCCACTGCCACTGAATAATGGAACTAAAGAGAAAAGAAAGAGATCTGTCACAAATGAAGAAAAGTCAATGGAAGAACACAGGTAATTCCCAGTATACCAAAGAGAAAACACCTGAAAAATCAGACCTCAGAACCCAAACAATGGAAGTCACCAAAGACTGGCCCCAGAATACAATAGGCATTAGGGAATGAATGGAAAGAGTGAATAAGGCTCAAGAAAGACAAGATGCAATGCTCAAGAAAGACAAGATACAACACTGAAAGAACTTGTAACAGAGATTTTGGCCATAAAAAATTTCATCCAGGAAATAAATAGCAAGATGACAAACATGGAAAGCAGAATTAATTAAGCAGAAGAAAGACTCTCAGAACTTGAGGACCAAAACATGGAATTAACCCAATCAGTAAAAAAACAGAAAGAAAACTCAGAAAGAAAGAACAAAGCCTCTAAGAGAGGCATAACTATATCATGAGACCCAATCTATACCTACTGGTATCCCAGAAGAAGAGAGGAAAACAGAGAATACCTTGATGCAAGTATTTCAGGAAGTTATCCATGAAAATTTCCTCATCTCACCAGAGATGTGATGACCCAAACACAAGAGATACTGAAAACCCTCACAAGACAACAAAGGAGAAGACCAACCCCTAGACACATAGGAATTTGCCTACACAAAGTAGGTACAGAGGAAAAAATCCTAAAGAGAGAAAGGGAAAAACCAACCAGAATAGCAGCAGACCTATTGGCAGAAACACTGCAAGCTAGAAGAGACTGGAGTCCAATTTTCAAAGTCCTCAAAGATAAACAATTACAACCAAGAATTTCCTACCCAGCCAAGCTCAGCTTCATCAGCGATAGATAATTAAAATCCTCCCCAGATATCCAATTCCTAAGAGATTATGCATCCTCCACATTAGCTCTACAAGAGATGTTTAAAAGGTATTAAGCACAGAAGAAAGAAAAAAAGAATGATCATGCTCTTCCCAGGAGAAAAGGAGAACACAGAATCAACAGAGAATACATTATGATTGCAAACATGAAAACACATACACATATCAACCCAAAAGCTAAAAGAAAACAAACAAAGAAATGACTTCATAAGAAGCTCGTGATAGGAATAAAGAATCACATTTCAATAATCAGCCTGAATGTGAATGGACTAAATGAACCACTGAAAAGACACAGAATGGCAAACTGGATTAAAAAAACCACCATCCAATAATTTGCAGCATCCAGGTAACTCATTTCACCACAAGGGGTATGTACAACTCAAAGTTAGAGGATGGAAAATGAGTTTCCTGGTAAATGGATCACAAAAGATGACAGGAGTTGTGATTTTAACATCAGACAGAACAACCTTTAAGCTATCAAAAATTTAAAAAGATACAGAAGGACACAACATAATGATAAAAGGTTCAATCCATCAATAAGAACTATCCATCCTAAATGTATATGCATTCCAAACAGGAGCACCAGTATTTATAAACCAAGTACTAAGTAAACTAAAAAAAGATATTGACTCTAATACTATTATAGCTGGGGATTTAAATACCCCCACCAACAACTCTAAATAGATCATCGAGGCAAAAAAAATCAACAAAGAGATGTGGAACCTCAACTTGACACTTGACCAAATGGACTTAATAGATACCTACAGAACACTCCACCCAACAACCACAGAATATATATTCTACTCATCACTACATGGAACATACTCCAAGATTGATCACGTCCTCGACCACAAATCAAGCATAAACAAATTTCATAAGATTGAAATACTGCCACGCACCTTCTCAAACCACAGTGGAATAAAAATAAATATCAATACCAACAAAATTTCCCCAAAACCCACAAAGACATGGACACTAAACAGCATGATGCTGAGTGACTACTGGGTCAATAGAGCAATCAAAACAGAAATGCAAATGTTCCTGGAAACACATGAAAATGCAGAAACCTATTACCAAACCTCTGTGATGCCATGACATAACTTCTAAGAGGAGAATATATCTCTATGAATACACATCAAGAAAATGGAATGATCACAAGTTAACAGTCTAACAAATCACCTAAGAGAGCTAGGAAGACAAGACCACCAAAATCCTAACTTTAGCAGAAGAATCCAGATCATCAAAATAAAAGCCCAAATATGAGATATAGAAGACAAAAATATCATAAAAAAATCAACAAAACAAAAAGCTGGTTCTTTGAAAGAATAAATGAGATTGATGAACCCCTAGCCAGAATGACCAAGAAAAAGAGAGAAAAAGCCCAAATAGACATAACCAGAAAGACAAAAGATCAAATCACAACTGACCCCTAAGAAATACAAAAGATTATCAGAGATTACTATGCACACTTGTATGGAAACAAACTTGATAACCTAAATGAAAGGGAGTACTTTCTGACATCACAAAACCTTCCAAAGTTGAAACAAGGAGACATTGAGACACTAAATATACCCAATAACAACCCAGGAAATTGATGCCTTCATAAGAAAATGACCTACAAAAAAAAAAAAAAAAAAAGAAAGAAAGACCTGAACCAGATGACTTTCCAGTGGAATTGTAGAAAACATACAAGGAAAAGGTGATACCAATCCTATTGAAAGTATTCCAGGCAATTGAGAATGGCAGAATTACCCCCAAATCATTTTACAAAACAAACATCACGCTGATAACCAAACCGGGTAAAGATTCAACAAAAAAATGAGAACTACAGGTCAATATCCCTAATGAACATTGACGCAAAAATTCTCAGCAAGATTCTAGCAAACCAGATTGAAAAACACTTCTCAAAAATCATCCACCATGACCAAGTAGGCTTCATCCCTGGGATGCAGGGCTAGTTCAACATCTACCAGACCATAAATGTAATTAACTACATCAATGGATGTAAAAATAAGAACCATATGATTATATCATTAGATGCAAAAAAATGGTTTTTTGTTTTGTTTTGTTTTGAGTTGGAGTCTCACTCTGTTTCCCAGACTGGAGTGCAGTGGCATGCTCCCGGCCACCGCAGCCTCGACCTGCTGGGCTCCGGCAATCCTTCTGCCTCAGCCTTCCAAGTAGCTGGAACTACTCCAAGTAGCCCTCCAAGTAGCTGGTAGGCATGTGCTACCACACCCAGCTAATTTTTTGATTTACTGTAGAGATGAGGTCTCACCAAGTTGCCCGGGTGGGTCTTGAACCCGTGGACTCATGCAATCCACTCACCCCAGCTTCCCAAAGTGTGGGATTACAGGCTGAGCCACCGAGCCAGGCTCAAAAAAAGTTTTTGATAAAATTCAGCATCCTGTCTTATAAAAACCCTCAAACACCTAGCCATAGAAGGAACACACCTCAAAACAGTAAATGCCATCTATGATAAACCCACAGCCAGCATATTGCTAAATGGACAGAAACTGGAAGCATGTCCTCTGAAAACTAGAACGAGACAAGGCTGCCCACTCTCACCCCTCCTTTTCAACATTGTGTTAGAAGTCCTAGCTAGAGCAATCAGACAAGAGAAGGAGATCAGGTATATCCAAATAGGAAAAGAGGAAGTCAAGTTATCCCTCTTTGCTGATGATATGATCCTATACCTCAAAAATCCAAGAGAATCTGTCAAAAACCTCCTTGCACTGATAAAGAACTTTGACAAAGTCTTGGGGTACAAAATAAATGTGTAAAAGACAGTTGCATTCTTATACACCAACAACAAACAGGAAGAGAACTAAATAAAAAGCACACTCCCATTCACAACAGCAATAACAACAAAAAAATGAAATACCTCGGCATCTTCCTAACCAGAGAAATCAAAGAACTTTACAGTGAAAACTACAAAACACTGTTCAAAGAAATCCGAGATGACACAAACAAGTGGAAAAATATTCCATGCTCATGGATTGGAAGAATCAACATTGTTAAGATGTCCATCCTACCAAAGGCAATCTAGAGATTCAATACAATACCCCTTAAATTACCAACATCATTCTTCTCAGACTTGGAAATGACAATACAGAAATTCATGTGGAAACACAAACTACCATGAATAGCTACAACAATTCCTAGCAAAAGAAACAAAGCAGGAGGTATTACACTTCCAGACTTCAAACTTTACTGTAAGGCTACAATAATCAAAACAGCTTGGTATTGGTACAAGAAGAGGCATATAGACCAATGAAACAGGATAGAGACTCTGGAAGCAAAACCTCAATTTCTAAATCAACTCATCTTCAAAAAAGCCTCCACTAACAACCACTAGGGAGAGGAGAACCTATTCAGTAAATGGTGCTGGGAAAACTGGCTTACCACATACAGAAGATTAGAGCAAGACCCCTACCTATCACCATACACAAAAATCAACTCTAAATGGATCAAAGACCTAAACATTAAACCTCTATCTTTAAGAATCTTCGATAATGCAGAAGACACCCTTACAGAAATCAGAGTAGGCAACCAATTCCTGATCAAAATACCAGACGTCCATTCCATAAGAGATAAGGTAGACAAGTGGGACCTCATCAAATTGACAAGCTTCTGCAAAGCAAAGGGAACTCTCAAGAGAGCAGGGGGACTGCCTACAGAATGGGAAAAAAATATTGCCAACAGTATATCTGACAAAGGCCCAACATCTAGGATCTACAAGGAACTCAAATGTGCCAAAAAGAAAAAAAACAAACAGTCCCATTAAAAAGTGGGCAGAAGACATGAATAGATACTTCTCAAGAGAAGATATACAGACAGCCAACAGACACATGAAAAAGTACTCAGCCTCACTAATCATCAGATAAATGCAAATCAAAACCACACTGAGATATGACCTAACTCCAGGAAGAATGGCCATCGGTAATAATACAAAAAAACAACAGATGCTGGCGAAGATGCAGAGAAAAGGGAACGCTTCTATACTGCTGGTGGCAATGCAAACTAGTTCAACCTCTATGGAAAACAGTGTGGCGATTTCTAAAAAAACTAGAAATTGATCTTCCATATGACCCAGCAATCCCCCTACTGGGAATATACCCAGAGGAACTCAGATCATTCTACAAAAAAGATACCTGCACACGCATGTTTATTGCAACAGTATTCACAATAGCAAAAACATGGAACCAATCATGCTGACTATTGAAACTGGACTGGATAAAATGTGGTACATATACATGATAGAATATTATGCAGCCATAAAGAAGGACAAACATATGGACTTTGCAGCAACTTGGATGAATTTAGAGTCTATCATACTCAGTGATCTATCACAGAGACAAAGAAAAGAGTGCCATATATTCTCACTCATAAATGGACCCTGAATATTTACTATAATACTATAAGAAAGGGATTGGCAGTCACAGGATACTGCTGGGGTGGAGAGGGGGACACAATATCCAAGGGCAACTGGTCTCAAACCAGGCAAAGTGGGGACCAAAGGGAAGCCCAAACTTTGCCTGTATGATGTCCACTTGTATACCTAATCCTGACTTGTACCCTACATCTTTAACAGAAGACATACAAATGGCCAATGGGTACATGAAAAAATGTTCAATGTCACTGATCATCAGGGAAATGCAATCAAAACCACAATGATATATCACCTCACATCTGTTAGAATTGCTCTTCTCAAAAGGATAAAAGGTAAGTGTTGACAAGGATGTAGAGAAAAGGGAGCCGTTGTATACTGTTGTTGGGAATCTAAATTGGTGCAACCATTATGGGAAACAGTAGGAAGATTTCTCAAAAAAATTAGAAATAGAACTCTCATATGATCCAGCAATCTTACTCCTGGCTATATAGCCAAAGAAAACAAGATCAGCATGTCAAAGAGACATCTGCACACTCAGGCTCACTAGCAGTATCCTTCAAAATAGTCAAGATATGAAATCAACCTAAATGTTCTTCAGTGGATGACTGGATAAAGAAAATATTATACACATACACATACATTATATATATATATAACACACACACACACAACAGGATGCTAGTCAGCCTTAAAAAAAGAAGAAAATCCCATCAATTTCGACAATATGGATGAACCTGGAGATTATGATGTCAAGTGAAATAAGCCAGAACCATGCTCGGTGGCTCAGCCTGTAATCCTGTGCCTTGGGAGGCCGAGGTGAGTGAATTGCCTGAACCCGCGGGTTCAAGACCTGCCCAGGCAACTTGGTGAGACCTCATCTCTACAATAAATCAAAAAAATTAGCCAGGTGTGGTAGCACGCGCCTGTAGTTCCAGCTACTTTGAAGGCTGAGGCGGAAGAATCGCTGGAGCCCAGCAGGTTGAGGCTGCAGTGGCTGGGAGCGTGCCAGAGTGATACTCCAGTCTGGGCGTCAGAGTGATACTCCAACTCAAAAAAAAAAAAAGAAAAAAAAAAAACAGCCAGGTACAGAAAGATAAATACTACATGGTCTCACTTACAGGTAAAATTTAGAACCAGAGAGTAGAATGGTGGTTCCCAGGGGCTTGGCAGGTGGGGAGGGAGATGGTGGTGAAAAATTGCAAATTTCAGTTAAGAGGAATAAGTTCAAGAGATCTATTGTACAATATGATGTCTACAGTTGATAATATATTGCACTCTGAAAATTGCTAAGAGAAAGATTTTAAGTGTTCTCACCACAAAAAAGATATGTAAGGTAATGCATAAGTTAATTAGCTCAATTTAGCTCTTGTACAAAGTATACATATTTGTAAACATGTCGTATATGACAAATATTTTATTTGTCAACTTAAAAAATTAATTAACGAATTGAAAAATAAAAGTAGATAACCGATTCCTCCTATCAGACAGTTTAAAGGGAGATGCCCACATCTCAAAAATCAAATCCTGTCATTCCTTTTTTTTTCATAACCTTCAAATAGCTGTTGCCGAGCTCTCTGCAAAGGGTCAGACACTCATGGCCTCTCTCAGAGCTCTACATTGACAGCTCCCTGCTATATGTTTGGTTTACTCCTCTTTCTGAATCAAGAGGCTTTGTATCATCAGATCACCCAGGGTAGTTCCACCATTTCAAGGATGATACTATTTGCTGAGTGTAAACAAGGGTTTCAGTGTTTCTAATGAAGTTTATCAATGTGAGATTCTTTTGAGACTTGGATATACTGCATTTTAAATCTATAAAGGGGATTTGATTAATCCAAAAGATATATGTAATGCAAAAAAGACTACACTCTGAACGCTTCTAAAATCTGAATTAATACTATGCATAATTTTGAACACCTAAATCATGGAAAGTGATGAATAATCAAATGGTAATCTTTTATTTCTTGGGGAAAATTGGGGGAGGAAATTATGAATTACTGAGGGGAAAAAAGAGAATTTTCTTTTTTTCTATATCTGCTTAAATTAGCCAACTCATTTTCCAGTTTGAGTAAATTCACTTAAAAAATTACATAATCTATCCTAGAATCATTTTACATTCATTTTATTCCCAATATTTTCTGATGAAACCTTAGAAGAACAATACTACTATATTTCCCTAGAAGCAACACAAAATACTGAAATCTATTTCTGGGCCAGAAATAAAGACATGTGACTTTAATATCTGGTTTACCATCATTGTGAACTTAGGCAAGTCACTCCGCTTTCCTGAAGCAAGTTTCCTTGTGTGTATAAAAGAGATGTCAGGGTCAGCTCTACTTAAACAATTGTTGTGCAATAAAAGTTCTTTATTCATCTAGCACTTGCTATGCTTTCTAGTCTCTTCTTATGGCGATATGAAGACAAATACAATTCAGTCCCTTCCCTGGAGGAACACACAGGGGGAAATGCAACGTCAACAGGAATTTGGGAGTGGAGTCTCACACTCAGGGAGAAAATCCTGAGGAAGAAATGGAAGTCCGTGAAATGGATGGAAAAGGAAAAGACAAGCGCTTTCTAGGCACAGCATTTTGCAAAGGTAACAAGTTATGAGAGTATAAGGTGTTGGGGAACCTTCCAGTCATTCAGTTGGCTGAAACGGAAGGGTGAGGTTGGAAAGGTAGACATAATACGACTTACCGAGAGTAATGAACGCGATGATTCGGATTTACATTTTAACCTCAAAGCACTGAGTGGAGGAAAGGGGCTAGGCAGGATTATAAGGAGAGTTATGGTTTTAGAAAACTCACTCTGAAAGCAACAATGAAGCAGAGGCTGGAAAATGGATTCAGAGTCCATGATATTGGTTCAGGTGGGAAAATGCAAAGGCCTAAAGGAAGACAGTGGCCGCAAGGATGGAGAAGGAAGAGCAATCCTGACAGATGGCCAAGAGGCAAACTGACTGGGGGCAGACAGAAAAGGGAAAATTGGCGTGAATCAAGGTCTTTGACTTGCCTGGGTAGATAGTGTATTTGCTTATCAGATAAAGAGTCAAGCAAAGAAAGTAGGGTTCTGGGACAAGGCAAGTTCAGTTTTGGCATGCTGAACATGTTGTGTCTGTGGGATGTCCAGGCAGTGATGGGCAGAAGACAGGATAGATGAAATGCATTTGACAATGCTGTGAGCTATTCAAATGTGAATAGTATGACTCGAATCCAATTCTGTATTTTCAGCATGAGTATTAACTCCTGCAAGACCACTAGGGAAATTACTGTGGTATATATGGTCTATTTAACAGTACTCTAAGGATTCCAAAGAATAAAGACATCTTTCACTTCTTTACTGGGTTTTCTTGCTTCACGGAAATTATGTAACGACCTACAGCATCATTTCTTCGTGAGTTACCTCTGATGGCGTATAGCTTCTTGTGCGCATTTATGTGGTTGGCATCTGGACTGGATTAAAAAGAACCACCATGCAGACAAAGACAGAGGACGGTATTCTGGAACCCTTCTTCCCTCCAACCTCACCACCTATCACATTTTCCTATATGCGTTCTTACTTTCAGCTGCCATGGGGTCATCAAGCCTTAGCTTAAATCAAATGTCCTCTGGCTCCAGGTCCCATGATGAAAAATTTATGGAGTCCTGGACACATTACAAGTTTTACAGCTTTACAGCTGAAATCCTTCAGGTCCTCCTGACCTACTGAAGGAAAAAATATGTTTTATTTTATTGTGATTCCCAAATGTTCTTCTAGCATGTGCATTTCTCCAGCAGAACGTGCATGTTGCTTCCAGCAATGTGTTTCATATTACCTTGAAGAGTAGGGAAGTTCTGATAGAAGGAAACAACTTGGTCTTCTTGCCAGTACAAGAGAAAACAGAGCTTGCCATTGGAAGTATGATTAGTTGACCAAGTCTACAGATCATCAGTTTATATTTCTCTTTTACTGAGGATACCCTATGAGTCAACGACCGTATCCTAATTGTTTTAAAAACAGTTTATACCCCCAACTTGTGATATATTGACTTCTTATATAGGGTCATTTTGTTAATAATATATACAAAGATTTTCCTATGATCTTAAGAATATCATAGGTTCTTGTCAAGTTCAGGATGTAGCTAGCTCAATACCCTTGAATAAAACATTTCCTGGATAACAAACAGGCTTTCCAAATATATGTCAAAATCTAAAGTCTCTCTTTCCTCAGGAGATTATAAGTAATATCAGCTTGGATATGCCTTGAAAATAAGGTACCTAAACGGGCTCACCTTGACAATGAAATCTGCTGTGAGTGGTCCAGCCATTCTCAGTATCTCCTTGTCTGGTAATTTCTGGAAGTCCACACTAGAATTGTCCACAAGAAATGTGCCGGCAGAGCTGAGACTGTTTTCACCTTTAGCTCCCTGGAGGGTTTTGGTTTCCAGATCTACATAATCAAACACATGAAGAGGAGAGAAAGATGTTTCTAGAGCTACCATAGACCGCACGCAAGCACATTTCATGCAACAAAGTTTAGAGCCATGTAAAGGAGACACATCATGGTTTATGTGGCTGACAAAATTGAAATTATGATATAAACAAAGCATATAAGCACTACTGCCTCACATCGGAGTTTATGCTGAAAATGAAATTATTTTAAAATGTATTAGTCAAGCATTTAAGGCTCCCTGTCAAAAAATCTTTGACTCTCTGGATGTCTTCATCTGGGCATCCCATTTGACCTCAGTCTTATTCCTTTGTCTGAACAACCTTACACGCATATCTTACTGATCTCAGTTTTAATGACCATCAGCCTAGGTGATACCCTTCAGTTTTCTTTTTGCTCTGTGAGATCCAGCGTATGTCTCTGAGTTGCCTGTGTAACTTTATATTTATGCATATACTTGTGTTTGTTTATACTTTCTGGTTGCATGTTGCTTATGTGCTATTGCTCAAAATGAAGAAACCACAGTGAATTAAGAACAGGGGCTATCCTTTTTAATACTCTCTTTTTAAAATGCTTTTTGAGGAAGTGGGATTAGCAGTAGTGGGAATCTGCCTGCGGAAGGGGAGGCACGTCTCATCAACAAGGGTACCTGCATAATGAACATTTGTATACCTAACCTTGAATTGGACCCTACATCTATAAAATAAAAAAATTTTAAAAAATGCTTTTTGATACTTAATTCCAGTTTATGTGTATGTATGTGTATGTGTGTGTGTGTGTGTGTGTGTGTGTGTGTGTGTGTGTGTGTGTGTATGCATGTATAAAGTATTTCATAAGTGCTTAAGATAGAAAGAACTTGATTTCCTGGAGCATTCAAATCCAAATGTGGTCAGTGACAAAGCCTATGAATCATCATCTGTTAGAGTAAATCAGAGCATGCTGGGATGGTGATAATTACGGTGTGAGTTTCAGAGAATACTAAGTTCTCATGGATTTAGAGGTGATTTACAATAACTGTATGCTGCATGAAGAAAGGTAGATGGACTAAGGCGAATGGGTTCCAAAACTTGCACAAGAATTTTTGGTTCTGGCAGCGATTCTTCAGTAGAAAGACGGAGTCCCTGCGTGGGACTCTGGGTTAAAAAAAATTTAAAGTATCTGGAGGTAATCAAGTACCTAAAGCATTTGTATGATATTATTCTAAATGTAATCTGCTTCTAGTTCTCTACGGCTAGGAATACCAACAGGTGGGAAATGTTGGTGTTTGAGGAAACGCCCACTGACTCTCAGATGGTCTGTGAGCTCTTCTTCTAGAGTAGGCCAGGCTTCACTCCCCTGCCTCAGTGCAGAGAGGATCCCGCAGAAGAATACAGGGCACATTTAGGGAATCCTGTAGTGGGGAAATCACAGTTGCTGTCATCGAGGCAAAGCAACAGCACTGTGTCTCCTTCCTCCAGCCTTTGTTCCTCAGGTCACCCTACGTGTAATCATAGAGATAGCTCCAGGACATAACTTAGTTTTGGAATAATCTTGGAGTTCTGGGTCTGATCTGACCATCTGATTCAAATGTATTGAGATGCTCACAGCTGTTTTTTTCTTTAAAAAAAAATTTTTTTTATTATAAAGATGTGGGGTACAATTCGGGGTTAGGTATATAAACATTGATCATGCAGGTACCCTTGTTGATGAGGTATGCCCCTCCCTCCCCTAGCAGTTTCCCTCAACTGCCCATCCCACCCGCTCCTCCCCTGACAGTTTCCTACTACTGCCAATCGACGGCGGTTTTTTTCAAGGAATTTCTGATTAAAGGGGAGCCAGGGGCAGACCAGATCTCCTGATCTTGTTCTGATTTGGCCCTGAATATTGAAGGCTGGTTTCATACTGGACCAACTTCCGGGAGTGAAGAGCAAAAGAGTTGTAGGAGACACAGGGTATCATGTACTCCCACATTTGTTTTGCTGAATTATATTCCAAATACAAAGCAAAACTAAACTAAACTAAAAAAATTCTTCAGCTGTATATATGCTACCGACAGTATGTTTGTTGGAAAAAATAAAAAGCAGATTCCACTTTGCCGTTCATCAAATCTTTGGGACAATTAACCAAAGAAGGCCAATTTTCCAGCTTCTTAGTGATCACATAATTAAGAAATCTAGGAGGCTAATACATTCATAAAAATAATTTTCCCTCTTAAATCTATACTGTGGGTTCTCTCTTTTGCAGTGAGGAGTCAGTCCTCTAATTGGTGATGATCTTAGCCTGACTGCTGTTTCAGTCTCTGTCACTGTTCACAATAATACTGCTTTCGAGTGGGATTGGTACACCAGCAGTTAGCTCTCTCCAGTTTTCAAATGGAAAAATGAATCATTGGAACAGTAATAGCGCGCGCGCGCGCACACACACACACACACACACACACACACACACATCTATTTTGACATGTGAACTCTATATTTTATGGGGTTGTTCAGGAGTAGAAAAAAACTTATCAGCACTTTTTGGTTTTGCCTGAAACTTACTTATTCCTTTACTTCCCATGACCCTTCAAATCCTACCTCTTCCACGAAATGTATTTAATTTTTAGAAAGACTACAGTAGGGCGATTTTGACTTTTATAGGCTCCAATTTGACTTTCCTCTTATTTTTCTTTCTAGTGTGATTTCACTCTTAATCCAATTGCCAGAAAATCATGCTTGCTACCTAAGTTGGATTCACAGGCATGTGTGTGGGAGAGGAGAAAGAACAGAAGATGACAGATGGCTTTGTGGGAACCCAGGAACAATCAGAGTGGAGGAGATCAGAAATGCTCAAGGAACCAACTGAAGCCTTTCAGTGAAATAAAATTTCACAGAAAATGCTAGCATATCCTTTCCCACCCTTTTCTTGATTTATGACCTATAATTTTCCGCTTGTAATTTACTAGTCTGTATCTAAATAGCAATACAAAAGATGGGGTGGTGTCTTGTTGCTTTGGCAAGACTGAAGATCAGTTCTTGCACAAACCCTGGAGGGTCCACACTACCATTTGATCTTTGGGGTTAGGATTACCCTTAAATCCTGACTCCCAATAGCCATCTTTACGATATTAGGGTCTTGATTGTCTTTAATGCATGAGATGCTTAATCATACCACAATGGTTTTCTTTAAATGCTACAATGTTAAGGTTGGTTGCTGTTTCTATGTTCCTCCGGATTGATGAAGTAATGAAACAAGACAGTAGGAAGAAAAAAAGAAAAAATGAAGAAGAGGGAGTGAGGGTTGGAAGGAAGAAGAAATAAAGAGAGGCAACACACATACACAAAACATTGAAACTGGAAAGAAAGAGGAGAGAGGATGAGATACAATACTCACAAAAGCAGAAACATGTGCTTAACCCATGAACAACCCGTTGGAAGCATCTATTTTGTACTTTTCAGGATGACTGTGGTTAGAGATAATTACCACAGAGGTTTCTGTCACCCCAAATACATCACCAGGCAGCTAAAAGATAAACAGAAGCCCTCAAAATGTCATATTATGATAGAGTAGAAAGATCTGCATTCTTGTGTTTTAATCTCTTCTGGGAACCAAGAATAAATAATAATGACTGAAATCCCAATCCCCTAAGGAAAACAACTGGATTTACTTACACAAGTGATCAGGTCCTTTTAAGACAAGGCGAATATGTCTACTTCCATAGGGAATAGCAACCACAGTATCATCCACTAGAGAGAAACAAAGCAAAGTCTCAAAAGCACGCAACTTGACACAAAAATTATTGAGTGTCTCCCATATAAAGACACTGGCCCACATACCTCAAAAAAAAATGACCATTAAAAAAAAGTGTTTGAAATGTGAAAGCCAATATTTGGGAATCCAAATTTCCACTTTCCTCAAAATAAAATATGCCAAAGATACTTGTCACTAACTCATAGAATTTGTCTTAAAAAAAATATATATATGTATATACATATATATATATTTTTTGAAATATTGAAAAGTGAATTTATAAGTTCTCATTTTTTTATTTTTAAAATCTAGTCTTATACCATCAAATTTCTCTAGATTAAAGCAATTGTGTTGCATTAAAAATAAATTCTAATGTTCAAACAATTAATTTATTTTTATCAAAACCTGAACTCTTACCTGTACAGTATCTTGGATGTGTAGGACAGATAACAGGAGGGGAAAATATATTTGTTTGTATGCTCTGAACCCCTCAAGGGCAGAAATCATGCCTTCTAGTTCTTGAATAACCTTCCCACGATCTACCCCCAATACTATATTTAGTGAGTGTCCCATAAATTTGTATTAACATTTCTCCCCACATATTCCCTCTGTTTTGAAATACTGTCTTAAAAATTTGGCTGAACCACAGATCATTTTGTAATTGATTTCTTTTCATTCTGCTTGCAAATTGAGCTTAAATTTATTACAAGTAGACATTTTGAAAAATTAGAGGTATATTACATGCACCCCAAATGCATCACAGGCATTCTTATTCGGAACTCCATTTGTGACAAGAATATCTTATACTTCTACGGTGCTGCAGTGTTTCACTTTAATCTAAATTATACTATTTTCTCCCTTACCCAAAACTTGTGACATGGGCAAAGACGATTTTATGGTGAAGAAATGAAGCCCCTGGTAAATATAATGCGTAGTCCAAGGTCAAATGGATAGGAAGGCATTCCAGAAGAAAAGAGAAAGGCAGGTTTTACAAAACTCTCCAGCATATTCAGAAGCCCTGTGGGATTCTTTGTTCATACATGTCTTTCTAGTATTATACATTATCATCCTGACATTGGAAGAATTTCATTTAAACGAAAGAATCCAAGACTTGCTCAATTTATCTGAACTGTAACATTATCATTCTATCTTTAGGAGAACTTAGTTTAAGTAGGAGAATCTCAGAAGTTACCTAACTTCTCTGATCCTCGGTTTCTTCATTTGCAAAAACAGAGAAAACAACAATTACCTCATAATATTTTTGTAAATAGATATCAATATAGATATGGGTACAGACATACAGATGTGTAGCCTGGCATACAGTAGGCATTCTGTAAATATCATTTTTCCTCCCTCTATTCCAAATCTCTTTAAGGACCGGGATAGAAAACCTATTTATTTTATAGTATTTTCAACTCTCCAAAGCCCCAGCACATAACCTGTTGGATGTGAAACAATAATCATCTGTTCCTCCTTCCTTTCCTGAAAAGGTTATATTTATCATGTTCTGTATGATAGTGAACAATCTGCTCATGCTACAACCTTATAGCTGTTTTAAATGTCATGCCTTATTGTAGAAAAGGCTGAATTTCAGAAAGCTAAGAGCCTGTGGCATATAAGCACAAAAAGGGTCAGAGGACCGTAGAAAAGGAACAAAAACAACAACAACAAAATGTTAAAAGACTGGGCCCACAGAGCTTTAAGTGCCCTGCATAAAGACATAACTTTTTAAGTTTGCAAAAGAAACTCAAAGCCGTGAAGACAATGGGATTTCTAGAAATAGAAACTCTTTGTTTATCCACAGGTCAAATCAAGTGCAAGTAAAAGGGAAGCTTTCTGTTCAGCCCTGCCACGGTCATTGGTAGCCTTCTGATGCACACACAGCTCACGCGGCCTCCCTCTCGCTCCACTGAAAAGTAACTCACATCCTACACGCTGGGGCATTAATACCCTAACTTTCAGCTGATGCAGTAACATTTGTATGCTCCCCGAAGAAGCGAGGGGGCACTCACATTCCTATGCTTCTCCAAAACGACAGAGGAAGAACTGAGAAAGTTGCTGAGGGGATGAGGGTAGGTGGAAAAAGTAGATCAGGCAAAAGACTAGCTTCGGGGCCCCTCTGCACTTGCCTCATTTAAGAGAAATGAAGCCATTAAGGCTGGTTCAGACTCGAGCAGCTGGCAGCATATCAGCTGACAGCAGAAAGAAGAGTCACAGCATATTCTTCCATTGTTCTGAGAAGGGCTGATGGACTCCTGGCAGGCCATTAAGCAATCAGCAAATTCATTACTTTATTCCACAATTATTTCTGGAGCCTCTCTTGGAGTCAGGCTTCATGCTAGGTACTAGGGATTCAGTGACAAACAAAGCTCTAGCCCCACAGAATGGTCCCTAAAAAGGGACTTAAGTGAACAGGGTATGGTGGGGTGCGCTTGTAGCTCCAGCTACTTGGAAGGCTGAGATGGAAGGATCGCCTAAGCCCAGCAGGTAGAGACTGCGGTGGCTGTGAGTGTGCCACTGCACTCCAGCCTGAAACAGAGTGAGACTCTGCTTGAAAAAAAAAAAAAAAAAAAAGGACTTAAGATAAAGCCGGGGGGTGGGGGGGTGCCACATACTATACCCCACTGATGGAAATTTTCAAAGCACATTCGTTGGTTTCATAGGATACAAAGAAATTCATTTCACTCTATTTATTTAGTGTATACCTGATGTGTTTAGCCAGGGAAACTTTTTCTTTTCTTTTTAGAAAGTAGGATTTATTAAGAAGACAGAAAAGCTCCATAGCAGGAAGGGACCTGAAAGAAGGTTGCCTGAAATTTTTTCTTATGTGTCACCTGTTAACACCAGAGGATAGATCTCAGAACATACTTTAAGAAATGGTGCTCTTAATTTGACTAAAAGAAGCTGTACATGTATTGTGTCATCTGCTGATAAATTCTCAACGATTTGGGGCAAGCCAAGGGATTCTTCTCCTTGGCATTTACCACAGTGTTGTGCACAGAGCGGTGTTTGAGATATCCCAGAATGTGAGCGCAATCTGGTTGTGACATCCGCCTCCTCTGTGATTAATGTGGTTGGCATGGTTGGCACGGTGGCCATGTCCTCTCCCACTGTGCTGCATATTCCTCTGGGTGCTTTTTCCCACAAAGGCACACTTTCCTGTGATCAAGCACATTGGCCTTGATCTGTTTGGGCTTTGTTGCTGGAACCATGATGCCAGTTTTCAGGACATATTTCTAGATTACTTATCAGCAATTCTAAATGACCTGCTTCAGAGATCCGATAACCCCTTTCTCAGTCAAGTGGCCTAGCTTTCCGTGGGAATCATCAATTCTGCCATTTCACATGTGTGGATTGCAAATACCCTTGCTCAAGAAAATTGTTCCTCAGGCTTGTACCTAAAAAATCACCTTTCAAAGTTTGTGTCTGTATGTATATTCCACACTTTTTAGGTTCATTTTGGAATCTTGTCACATGTGGATGTTCTATGTGATTCACTCTTGCATCAGAAAGAAGTGATAATGATAATATTTTGTGGAGACAGAATTCCCTATTCTGATACCTGAGTTTATCTTATTTTTAAATCTGTTGATAAGTTCATGGTTTTTAAAGATTCTTCCCTCCAAGCCTATGGGACTGATATGTAATTTTATTTTATTTTTAAATGAAAGAGCTGTGGTTTTTAATGCAATGGGTTAAATATAAAAGTAGTCTACCAATTTTGATGCTTTAATTATACACACATACACACACATGCCAAAAAAATGTATACACATTTTAAAAGATGTTATCTGTGTGTTACTTTTTGAAGTGAATTAAATTATGGTAGCAATGTGTGGTATGATGTTCACTCAACCATACTTCTGCCACTTTCCTTGTCCTGACTGTCACATGGAGTTGCTAGCATTCATTTGATTAATGCCATCTTTTCAGCGAATGTCATACTTAAAATGTGTATACATTTTTTGAGTACCCGTGTGTGTGTGTGTGTGTGTGTGTGTGTGTGTGTGTGTGTGTGTGTGTGTATTTTATAGAGACAGGGTCTTGCTCTGTTGCCCAGGCTGGAGTGCAATGGCATGATCATAGCTCACTGTAACCTCGAATTCCTAGGTTCAAGCAATCTTCCTGCCTCAGCCTTCAAGCAACTAGGACTATTGGCATGTGCCACCATTACTGGCTGATTTTTAGAATTGTTTGTAGAGACAGAGTCTTGTTACGTTTCCCAGGCTGGTCTCAAATTCCTGGCCACAAGCAATGCTCCTACCTCAGCCTCCCAAAACATGAGGATTACAAACATGAGGCACTGACCCTGGCCTAATGATCTATTTTAAATCTTCATGCCCATTTTATTACTCTTAAAACATATCCCCCAAAATAAGAAAAAAAGCTTAGCATCTGAGTCTTTCAATTACCCCCTCCCCTGGGAGCCCCCAGTTTATCTGTAATTGCACAATGGAGGATACATACTGGACAGGCCAAACAAGGTGCCCTCCCCATCTCAGTTGGGGAACTGCATCCTTCTACTTGCCTACGCCAAAAACTTTGAATCCATCTTTGACTTCATCTTATATCTAACCAGTTAGAAATTCATCATGTCAAAATACCCTATTTCACTGATTCTAAGAGGAACAACTTTTCATGTTTCAACATAGATGGATTCAGAATGCATCTCACAATCAGTAGTGTCATATATTCTCTCTCACCCATGTGGTAATCCTGCCATAGTGCTTTGCCTGAACAGGTGCTAACATCAAAACAGTCAATATCAGACTTGCAAAATGGGTAGCAGCAGCTTGGAAAAAAATTTTAAGATAATAGCGGAATCTACTCGTTTAACCTCTAGTCATCAAATGTTGTGGAGGTCGTAGGGAGATTAGAAATTAGAGGAGCTTAACAACATTCCCATAGAGCGAGTCAACAGCTGGCTAGCTCTACATAATTGCAAAATGGAATTAAGAACCCAATACCAAGACTTCTGGCCAAGGTGAAGTAACAGGAACCAGATAGAAAATCCTGCCCAAACCACCCTCAAATCAGATAAAAAATATATGAAGCCATGGTTTTTAAGATGCTGGACATCAGACAAAGAAAAGCAGCAATTCCTGAGAGTTAAGAAACAAATGAAGTAAGGCCTAATATTGCCCCAGCTTACGGTCTTGACAAAGTTTTTGTGCTATGGCTTTGGAAATGGGAACGCTGGCAGTGCTTAGTAGCTTCCCTGAGTTGAGGAGAGAGACAAAGTGAAAAGTCCAAGGTTACTGAAGGAGTTAGAACTTGCTAAACAAAGTACCAGAAAGAAGAGAGCTAGATGGAAAGAAGACTCCGGAGACCCAAGGGAGTCCCATTTAGGTACCCAGCAGCAAACTAATCAGTGCACAAATGTGAGGTAACTACCTGATCCAGGGAAAGAACCACACAAAAGATTTATAGAGAAGAGTACACGGAATTCATACAGGGCTGAGAATAGTATCTTACCCCATCAGCCAAACTGGAAAACTTTGTAAGCTATGAAACACTGAAGAGAATATTCAGTAGGGTCTTGTCCGTGTAGAAGAACACTATTAGCTCTAGACCAAACATGGCTTTGGTCCCATCTACCAAATTTTAAGACCCAAAAGGATCAAACTGATTTCAAGTAACTTAACTGCTCCCAGAACACAGCTCAAGAATATTTATAGAAAAAATATCTAGTACCCAACAAAGTAAAATTTGCAATGTCTGGCATCCAGTCAAAAATTACTAGGCATGCAAAGAAACCAAAAAATATAGCCCATACTGAAGTGAAAAATCAATCAATCAAAACAAAGAATGGATATTAAAATGGTTACTAGAATAGTATTTCATACGTTCAAAAAGTTACGTACTTAAAAAGAAATCTCCAGGTCAGAAAGTTTCACTGGTGAGTGCTACCAATCATTTAAAGAAGAAATAACACCGGTTCTATATAATCTCTTCCAGGAAAAAGAGGGCAAGGGATCACTTCTTAACTCACTGTATGAGGCCATTTTATGCCAATACTCAAACCAGACAAAGGTAGTCTAAGAAAGGAGTATTACAGACCAGCATCTCTCATGAACATAGTTGCAAAAACTCTCAAAAAAATTTGGCAAATCAAACTAGCAATCTATATAAAGAATAATATACCACAAGTAAGCAGAGTTTCTCCCAGAAATGCCAAGTTGGCTATTTGTTTGAAAACCAATTAATGTAATCTATCACAATAAATGTCTAAAGAAGGAAAACCATATGATTATATCAACTGAAGCAGAAAGAGAATCTGATAAAATTCAACATCCACTTATGATACTAATTCTCAGTAAAATACGAAAAGAAGGGAACTTCCTCAATCTGATAAATAGCACTTACAAAAATCCTACAGCTAACATCATACTCAATGGTGTGAAACTGAATGCTTTCCTCTTAAAATTGGGATGAAGACAAGGATGTCTGTTTTCATCACTCCTATTCACAATCGTATTGCATGCCCTAGCCAGTTCAGTAAGGCCAGAAAAATAAATAAATGGCTTACGAATTGAAAATGAAGAAGGAAAACCACCCTTATTTATAAACGACATGATTGCTTAGATAGAAAATGCCAGTTTTTTGGGGATTTTCTAAATAAACTACCAAAAACGCTTAAGAGTTATCAAGGGGGTTTATCAAGTTGACATAATACATGGCCAACTCACCAAAACAAATCAGTTTTTTATGAAGTAGCAATATACAATTGGAAAAGGAACAATGTCAAGCCAGGCACAGTGGTGCATGCCTATGGTCCCAGCTACTTGGGAGGCTGCAGCAGGAGGATCACTTGAGCCCAGGAATTTGAGGCTGTTGTGTGCTATAATCATGCCTGTGAATAGACACTGTACTCCAGCTTGGACAACATAATGAGACCTTATTTCTTATTAAAGAAAAAAATGAATATAATGGCATTTGCAATAGCTGCAAAGAAATACGACAGGTATAAATCTAACTAAAATATACAAAATCTATATGCTGAAAACTAATAAAGGCTAATCAAAGAAATCAAAGAACTAAATAAATGGAGAGACATAAAGTCCTCATAGGTTGAGTGACTTAACATAGTTGCAATTCCCACCTAACCCACAAATCAATCTGTAGAATTAACATAATTAACATAATAAAATCCCAAGCAGAGAGTACAATTTATATGGAAAGGCAAAGAATCAGAATAGAATAGCTGAAATAAGTTCAGAAAGAAGAATAAAGTTGAAGAAATCACACTACCTTATCTTACAACTTACTTTTAAAGCTATAGTAATCAAAACAATGAAATATTGGTAAAAGGACAGATACATGTTAGAACAGAAATTCCAGAAATAGACCCACACAGAAATGGCCAATGGATTTTTGGTGAAATTTAAAGGCAATTCAAGGGACAAAGGTTGTCTTTTCTACAAACGGTACTAGGAAAATTGGGCATCTATATCCAAAAAGATTAAACTACTTATAAAACTTATATCCTACACAAAAAATAACTGAAAATTGGTCATTGATCTAAAGGTGAGATGTTAAAACCACAGCACTTCTAAAAGAAAGCATAGGAAAAATTTTTGTGACCTAGGCTTAGGCAAGAAGTTCTTAGACATGACATTAAAATCCAGAAAACAAAAACAAAAGCAAAAACTTGGTCTTCACCCAGACTAAAAGCTTTTGCCCTGTGAAAAGTAACGTGATGCAATTTTGAAAAAAAAAAAATTCACTGGCAGAGAAAATATTTTCAAATCACATATCCAACAATGGATTTGTACCTAGAACACATAGAGAACTCTCAAAATCCAACAGTAGAAAGTCAAGCATCCCATTTGTTTTTTTAAATGTGTAAAATACTTGAATTGACACTATACCAAATATAAGCAAAGCATACCTGTGGCAGGTAGACATAAAATGCCCCACTCTTCTCTGATAAAGGTGTCTGTAAACCTGTTAATATGTGATATTACGTGGCAAGGGAAAATTAAGATTGCAGATGGAATTAAGATTGCTAGTCAGCTGACCATAAAGTAAAGTAATTATTCTAGATTATCTGAATGGGTTTAACGTAATCACAAATGTTCTTTCTTTTTTTAAATGCACAATGTGTGTGTGTAATGTATACAGAAATGCCAAGGAGCAAGTCTGGCCAAAACAATCTTTTTTTTTTTTGTGCAGTGGCCACTCCCGGCCACCGCAGCCTCGACCTGCTGGGCTCCGGCGATCCTTCCGCCTCAGCCCTCCAAGTAGCCGGAATTACAGGCGCGCGCTACCACGCCCGGCTGATTTTTTGATTTATTGTAGAGATGAGGTCTCGCTGCCCGGGTGGGTCTCGAACCCGCGGGCTCAGGCGATCCACTCACCTCAGCCTCCCAAAGGCGCGGGATGACAGGCTGAGTCACCGAGCCCGGTTCCAAAACAATCTTTAAAAGAACAAAGTGGGAAAACGTATTCTACTAAACACACGACTACCATAAAGACACAGTCCTTAAGGCAGTGTGAGGACATTGGTACATGGATAGACAAATAGAACAATGAAATTGTATCAAGTTCAAGAACAGCCTCCTGCATATATGGACAGCTTAATATCAACAACGATAAAAATTAAACTTGGCTTCTATTTAACACCATACAAAAATAAATTTCAGGGATTGTGTACATCTAAATGCAAAAGGTAAAATAACAAAGCTTCCAGAGGGAAACATAAGAGGATATCCTCATGACCTTGAATGTGATTATTCTAGATTATCTGAATGGGCTTAATGTAATCACAAATGTTCTTTAAAACAGAAGAGGAGGTTGGAGTCAGAGAGAGATCTGAAGATGCTATGCTACTGGTGTGGAAGATGCCACAGAATGCTTATGGACGCCAGGAGGTGAAAATGAAAACAGCAGAAAAATGGATTCTCCTCCAGAGCTTGCAGAAGAAATATAGCCCTGCTCACATCGTGATTTTAGTCCAGTGAATCCTATTTCAGTCTTCTGACCCTCCAGAACCATAATATAATAAGTGTTGCTTTAAATTTCTAAGTGAGCGGTCATTTGTTACAGCAGCAGTTGCAAGCTAATACAGCAATGACAAGATGTTCAACATAATTAGCCATGAGAAAAATGCAAATTAAAACAGTGATGAGATATTACTATGCAGTGATAAGAATGGCTAAAGTAAGAAATACTGACAATATCAAGTGATAGGTGTGGAAATGTGAAACAGTCACTCTGGAAAACAGTCTGGCCATTGCTTAAAATGTTAAATATTAAATATATGGGGGGTCCCCCCAAACTGGAATTATCTTCAGAAGCGTGGGTCCCTAGGTAGTACAGGCTTTGTGTTCTAGGAATCAGTGCACTAGCTAGTGTTGTTGTAAGAAGCTGCATTCTCCAGAACATCCCAAGTTGTGGCAAACAGGTGACTGGTTCTTCCACCATGACAACGCACCTGCCCACACTTCGCTGAGTGTTCAGCAGTTTTTGACCAAAACTGGCATGGTCCCCATGCCCCACCCTCCCTATTCCCCTGATCTTGCTGTGAGCGACTTGTTTTGTTGTTGTTCCCCCAGATGAAAAAAGTCCTCAAAGGAAAATGTTTTGCCTATGTGAAAGAGGTGAAACAAAAACTGGCAGAAGCACTAAAAGGCATCAAAATTGACAAGTTTAGCTGGGCCCAGTGGCTCACGCCTATAATTCTAGCACTTTGGGAGGTCTAGGTGAAAGGATTGCCTGAGCCCACAGGTTCGAGACCAGCCTGGGAAACTTGGTGAGACCTTATCCCTACAATAAATAAAAAACAGAATTAGCTGGGCATGGTGATGCATGCCTGTAGTTCCAGCTACTTGGAAGACTGAGGCAAAAGGATTGCCCTAGCCCAGTAGGTCAAGGTTGCGATGGCTGGGAGCGTGCCACAGCCCTCCAGCCTGGGTGCCAGAGTAAGACTTCAACTCAAAAAAAAAAAAATGACCAAGACAAATTCAAAAACTGTTTTAAGCACTGGAAAAAGCATCTCGATAGGTGTACTGAATCAAACAGAGAGTACTTTGAAGGTGACTGAAGTTTAAACATGTAAAAATTAATACACAAATTTTTATAAATAAATTTCATTTTGGGGGGTCCCCTCCTTGTACACCTAGTATGTGATTCAGCCATTCTACTCCTAAGAATTTACCCAAGAGAATGAAAGCCTTTGCCCATACAAAGACATGCATGTGAATGTTCATGGAAGCTTTATTTGGACTAACCCCAATGTGGAAACAACCTAACTGTCCATCCATAGGTGACCAGATGAACAAATGGTGTGTCCATACCATGGAATAAAAAACTCAGCAATAAAATAAAATGAGCTATTGATACATATTAAAACATTAATGAATCTCCAAGTAATTATGCTAAATGAAAAGAGCCAGACAGGAAAAGTACATATAATTCCATTGATATAAAACTCCAGAAAACGTGATCTAATCTATAGCAACAGTGCTGCAGACAGGGGCAGAGGAGGAAAGGGCGCAAATTAAGGGAAGATGAATAGGTTCATAATCTTGATCATGGTAATGGGTGCACAGGTACACACATATGTACCAAACTGTACACTTTAAATATGTAGTTCATTATATACTTCATATAAGACAGTTACAAAAGGTTGGTCCTGTGGCTCAAGCCTATAATCCCAGCACTTTGGGAGGCCAAGGTGAGAGGATTGCCTGAGCCCGCGGGTTTGAGACCAGGCTGGGCAACATGGTGAGATCTCGTCTCTACAATAAATCAAAACAAAAATTAGCCAGGCATGATTAGCATGCGCCTGTAGTTCCAGCTACTTGGAAGACTGAGGCGAAAGGATCGCCAGAGCCCAGCAGGTTGATGCTGAGGTGGCCGTGAGTGTGCCACTGCACTTCAGCCTGGGCAGTGGAATGAGACTCCAACTCAAAACAGAAACAAAAACAAAACAAAAAACAGTACAAAAAGGGCCCATTACCAATGGGTTTTATTTCTTTTTTGAATTCTTTTAAAAAATGTTGTGTATGATATGCAGAAATAAAATGAGTCAAAAATAATTTTAAAAAGTCAAAGTTTGAGAAAAACTTTATTTTGGTTTTATTTACCAATGTATTTTTGTTTTATTTTCCTTTTTTATATGCACCAGAGTAATATATGATAAAATATGTCTAAATCTAAAACAGACCTTTTAAGAACTACGAATTAAAAACCTAAGTTTTTTTTTTTTTGAGTCGGAGTCCCACTCTGTCACCCAGACTGGAGGGCAGTGGCATGCTTCCTGCCACCGCAGCCTCGACCTGCTGGGCTCTGGTGATCCTTCTGCCTCAGCCTTCCAAGTAGCAGGAACTACAGGCATGCACTACCATGCCTGGATAATTTTTGATTTATTGTAGAGACGAGGTCTTGCCAAGTTGCCTGGGATGGTCTCGAACCTGCGGGCTCAGGCAATCCACTCGCATAGTCCTCCCAAAGTGCTGGGATTACAGATTAAGTCACCGATCCCGATCAAAAATCTAAGTTATTGAGAAGCATGATGTCACAGTTCCTTAGCGTCAATGGCAGCTTTTTTTCCTTTCTTTCTTAGTGGCACATCATGGTGCCTCTTTCAATCAATGATGTCTTCTCCCGTTCAAAGAAACACAGATACGGTAAATCCAGAACTGGACCACTTCTCATCACTTCCACAGCTTCTGGTCCAATCTAAGCCATCGTCACCCCTGCCTGGCTTGCTGGAAGAGCTCCCCTGCTGCTGTTTCTATTTCCACAGTTGACCCCACTATAGAACTGAGAGAGTGATCCTTTTAAGACAGAAATCAGATGAAGGCATTCCTCTGCTCCAAATCCTCTAATGACTTTTCATCTCATCCAGGCTAAGATCCAAAGTCCTAACAAAACCCGAAATATCTGTACCATTCTCCACCTGCCTCACAACCTTCCTGCCTTCATTTTCCCTCTAGCCTTTTGAAACTCCCTTCGTTTCAGTCACACTGGTTTCTTTGCTCTTCATAATATAGGTCACGAGCGGGGATACCCCAGGACTTTTGCACTTGCTTTTCTCTCTTCCTGGAATTCTCTTCCTCCTTCCTCAGATCCTGCCCAACTTCCCAGCGAATCCTCTCCTTTACTCACCTATGAAAAATTGCAACTCCCCTCCAACACCCTTGGCTGGCAGCCCATACTTATTTCCATTCTTCTTCCCTGCTTTATATTCTGCACGACTCCTCCCACCATAGGACATAGATACGTTTTATGTAGTTATTTGTTTGTCTGTCTGCCTATCCTGCATATGAATAAGTCCCACGACAAAAATGGATTTTGTCTGTTTTGTTCTTTGCTGTGCTTCCAGCACCTAGATCAGCTCCTCACCACATAGCAGGTGCCCAATAATTACGGGCTGTTGAATGAAAGAATATATATCCTTGTGGCTTGTGGATACAGCCGGAAGCAGCCAGAGGCATGGTGGACATTTGTTTAATGTTTTGTGCTTTCTTTAAAAGATTCATATGTGTTTCACACTTTATAAGATAAAGTATATAAACATGCTTTCCCTCAAAATCTTTGAGCCAGAATGATAGTCCAGGAATATGTTTACGCATAGTTATTCTACATGAGCACGGGCCACAGTCTGAGAAGCACATCCTCAGGGAGTAGGAGATTTACTTTACCTTGGTATACATTAGTTAACCAGTCCTTGCCATTCAAGAATGAGGGAGAGAGCTTTAGGACACTCGGGTGATTCCAAAGCACACAGATACATATGGGGGTCTGCAAAGTTGGAGATGTCCAATTGATAGCAAATAGGCCGGCTCTAGTTCTAAGAATGCTTTGAGTGTGCTTGGAAAATGCATGATACAGTGGAAGTCAATAAAAAGCCAGTGAGAAAGTGAGCATTTAAATTTCAAGAACCAAAAGCAGGCAACATCAGCTGTATTTGACTTTTCGTTGGGCTGGGGAAGTCGAGAAGTGACCAGGAAAACATGGAAGGACTGAATGCTACCAGTGGACAGTCTTCTTCAAAACAAGTGGGAAGAGTGTCTTGATCTTGCTCTGCTTCCATTGTCTGTATTTGTAGTGGGCAACTACAATGTCTTTTAATAAAAAGATGGTTTAAAAACAATTCGCCAGCAAATGGCAGCCATTGGATAAATTTCTCCTACTTCTCTTTTTCCTGCTGGCATTTTCCACCATGATCTTTCTCCACCTTCTTGTTTTTTTTCTGAGGCTTGACAACATATAGGGGGAAGAAAACTTGGATATACGTTCAGAAAGAAAATGAGTTCAATGTGGGGAATCCAACACGAGGCATTCGAGAAAAGCATGTGGCTGCTTATGGTACCTTTTGGCATAACACAGGGGAAGGATCTGGCAGGACTCCTCCAGGAGTGGAGAACTGTTCACCTGGCCAGTACACCGGGTCCCACAGAGCAACCTAATCCTCCCTGCCAGTGGGTCGCCACACAGTCTGTAAATACGGGATGGAAGATTCTTCTGCGGGGGAGGCAGTTTGCTCAGCATCTGCTATAGATTGTGGTGAGGTGTGTGCAGATGCCGGGCTTTATTGATACAAATCATTTTGTCATGAGGCATCATCAGTGCTAAGGTAAACGAATCAATTGCATTTTGTCATTGCGTATAATCATCAGGCTGTGTGTTATATAATTTATCCACTGTGGGTCTTGAATAGAGCACTTTTCATTGAGGTATTTATGTGCAGACCTGGAGATGAGATATGGCTCTCAATTTACTTCAGTTTGTCCCTTCTGAGCTTCTCCTCCTTTGTTCCAGTCATTCAGGCCCCAGATGTCACCAATCTCCCCCAAAAGGGGGTAAGAGGAATGTTCCGGCTCCCCTAGGAACGAACGGAAAAGGGTCTCCACCATTAAAAACATGCTCTCAGGTCGGGCACGGTGGCTCATGCCTATAATCCCAGCACTTTGGGAGATGAGAGGATTGCCTGAGTCTGCAGGTTCGAGACCAGCCTGAGAAACTTGACGAGATCTCATCTCTACAATAAATCAAAAAATTAGCCAGGCATGGTGGTGTACGCCTGTAGTCCCAATTACTTGGAGGGCTGAGGTGAAAGGATCACCTGAGCCCAGCAGGTCGAGGCTGTGGTGGCCAAGAGTGTGCCACTGCACTCCAGGCTGGGAAACAGAGTGAGACTTCGACTCAAAAAAAAAAAAAAAAAAAGAAAGAAAAAAAGTGTTCTCAGCTCTCAGAAGTCACTGTATGTTAGTTACTGCACAAAGGCTTGGCATCACCTTTTGTGCCTTATAGTAATTTCTAGATTTCTAGATAATGAACACTGATTCAACTATGTGACCAAAATAATTAGAAAGATTTTAAAGAGTTCTCTAGGAGTGATCTTTTAAATGTAACTTCTTTCAAATATCCAACTGCGCTTTCAGAGATTTACAAAAGAATTATGCCTCTACCCATTTCTAGTTTCCATCCTCCAACTTAAAAATTTTTTATCTTATAGAAGAAGCTACCAACACATATGACCAAAGGAAAAAATCTCTCCTGAATGTATTATATCAATCTCTAAGTTACCTCATTCTTCACCTTATCTGCCAGAGTCTTTTAAATTTTTATTTTTTGCAGAATCACATTTTTCATTGCCTCCAGGGAAGTTAGAAAGTGAAGAGTTGCCTAAACTGGCACCTCCAATTTTTCATGTGCTTAGAAGGCTCCAGTCTTTCTTCCTGCCCCGTTTTCTTCCCTCAAGCCTAGTCCTCTGGCAAGCTGCCTCTTCACGACTTCTCTGAAGAGTTTTCCTCTGCATACCTGGGCAACTGCCTCTACCTTTCTTCGTGAACTATAAGTCCACTTAAAGCCACAACCCCCTCTCCCATATGTCAACTGTTTTTCTTCAGCTAGTCAACAAGTAAAGAGAACAAAACCACACTCAGTAAAGATATTCACTCTCATTTCCCAAACCTGGGAGATATGTGGAAAGTGATATTCAATCAAGGATCTACAGAAGAATTCTGGATAATAGCAAAATCTGGGAACAACATGCCAAGTAGGTCAAAATAATTCTAAAAATGTATGTCCTTGAGTACAAGGGCTGTCTTATTTCTATCTGCATCTGCTGCAGTGCCTAGAGTGGTGATTATCACAGAGGACAGTGTATTATAAAATGACCCAGATTAGGCAGGGCGTGGTGGCTCATGCCTATAATCCCAGCACTTTGGGAGGCAGAGGCGAGAGGATTGCCTGAACCCAGGATTTGAGACCAGCCTTGGCAACTTGGAAAGACCTCGTCTCAACCATAAATCAAAAAATTAGCCAGGTGTAGTGGTGTGTGCCTATAGTTCCACACCACTACTTGGAAGGCTGAGGTGGAAGGATCGCCTGAGCCCAGCAGATTGAGGCTGCAGTGACCACACTCCAACCTGGGCAACAGAGTGAGACTCCAACTAAAAAAAAAAAAAAAAAATCCAGATTAATGACACCATTGTTGGCTTAGGTATCATGAGAACTTATGCCACCCACCCTGGCAGAATCCACTTAGGCAGACATCGGAGGTTTCTTCCCTGGGTCCATTTGTCTGCTTTACAAATGTCCCATCACAGAGACTGCCAGCAGGACCATGACACCTTCCAGAGGAACAAGTAAGTAGTAGGTTCTGCAGTCAGACTCTAAGTGCAAATCTTGGCTCTATTACTTGATAGCTGTGTGACTCAGAACAAGTCTCATAATCTGGCTCAGCCTCTGTTATCCCATCCAGAACATGGGGATTCACAGTACCTTGCTCATGAGGTTGTTATAAAGATCAGATGAGATGATCATGTGAAGTTCCCATCAAACACGTACATGTATATTAAGCACACCGTTTTTGGCTACTATTGACAAAAGTCAATAAAAGCCTTCTCCTCATCACTGCCCTATATTGATTCTAAAAGGAACTGTGTCAGGGCTGACCCAAACCCACTCTATAAATGAAGACCATGTGATTTCACAGAACTTTTGCAGATCTTCCCACTCTGCCTGCTCTGTTCCAGCAGGTGCATCAGACTACAAAGCAGGCAGAAGCTGGAATGCAGTGCGTCCTCATGCTGGGCAGCAAAGCTCACGTCTGAATGGAGAGCATCTCTAGACCTGTCTCCAATTCATGCCTGCTGAGCTTCAGAGGGAAAGGTTCCCTCCTTGGGATTGCAACTGGTGACCTGACTTGTCCTACCTAAGCGTATCCATGGCAGGAATGTGAGGCTTTCCACAACATTTTAAAGTTCGTTTTCATTTTGGTGGAGGTGTTGTTCTCTGGCTGCTGAGGGAGCCAGAGCTGAGCCAGGGGAGGATAACAAGTCAACAAGTCCAAAGACTGCCTCATCTCTGGACGTCTTACATTTGGTTGCGGAGAGCTGGGATTTATACTGCCCTCGGACCAGCCGGCAGGTGGACCCATCTCCGTTGCAGACCCCACAGTTATCTTCCTTGGCGGTGCTTCCCAGCTGGTGGTCGCAGCCAACAATCTAACAAGAAAGAGAAATGTGTAATTCAACCGGGCACCTATCAGTGGAAGAATCCATTGTGAGGCCAATCACCACCAAATAACCCTCCCTTCATCCTCAAGGAGCTAAAACATACTTCCCATGAAGAGAACTGAATTGAACTCGAATTTGGACCAAGCTAAGAATGAAAAAATGTAGCACAGGTAAAGATGTTTTCCCATAGTTCAAGAATACAAATGGAAAGAAGGGTAAAAGAGAAAATGAGAGAGAATTAGGTCGGGCAGGGGGCAGGGTAGGGAAGGATGGGGAAAAGAGGAAGGAGAGAAGGGGATCCTGAATTATTTATGCTATAGAACCTCACTTCAAAAATATCTTATTCTCAATAATTACGACTCACTCAAATGATAAAAAACACAACCACGAGGTCACGGTAGCAGGCAATATTTTATAAATCATCTCCATATTCCGTATGTCCCTTGGATGTAAGCTGCATAAGTATGGAGACCTTATATGTTGGGTTCATTGCTGAATTCCAAGCAACGAGAACAGTACTTGGGAAACTGGAAGTCCTGAAAAAAATATTTGCTGAATGATAATGAAAAGACTCCCTTTCCTAGCTCATACTCCCGCTCAGACAAGAGAAAGGAAATTAGCTAACAGAAACAAGTTTAGTACATATGTGTGCGTGCAGGAAGGGTTGGCATGAAGGGCAGTGGAGATGTTCAATCCTGGGACCCTGCTATTGACCTTGCCCTGTCCTGTGCCAGGCGCAATACAAATGTCTCATTAATTCTCAAAACAGCCATGTAAGATATACCCATGTTATAGTTGAGGCCATGAATCTTGCCTAAGATCACTTAGTTGACAAGCAGCCAAGTTCTAAACATTTCTCACAAAACATTTCTCGCAAAAATACATCTGAAGACTAAGGATTGCCTTAGTGGGGCTGAATCCTTTGAGAAAGCATGGCAGTTTCAATGTAGGTGGCATTCAGTGAAGTATTGACTCTACTTCTGTTGCTGTTGTTTGGGACAAAAAAGTGATGGGTTTAATCTCACGAGATCCTCGGCTATGTCAAAGAACAACCTGGGCGGTGGGCATGGGAAATGGCAGCCTAGGCACCTCTAATCTCACTGGATTTACTCTTTAATGTTTTACTCTCCAAATCAGGCTTAACAAAAGCACAAGTTTTTAATAAAGTATGTAGGCAATCTCACTGATATCTTTCCCCTTTCCTTCCTAATATTTGAGAGTCAAAAAACTCAAATCCAAACAATACCAGGTTGTACGTCTTATAGTTCTACTTAGAGCAAATACCAAAGACTTACTCTACTCCCAAACTATTTCAGTTTCTGTCTTTGACAAAATGCAGTGAGAACAGTTCATGACAATTGAAGGGGCTTATCGTCACAAAGTACCCCAGGTTAGTCCTGCCTTCCAAAACTCTGGTGGCTAATATGACCTTTCTTTGAAGGTTTCTTTCTTTTTTAAAAAATCTCTTTTATTAACAATTGCAAACATATGTTTAGGCAAAGATTTAAAACATATCATCATTTAGTATTGTATTAGATATGTACTCTATTTTAAAAACGTAGACATGTATATGTGTTCGTTAAAAGAAAACGAACATCTTATTTAAACAGATGACGAACATAGCAACTCCTTCAACAATTGTACATCTTTCCAAATGCAAAGATGTCAGGAAAGCATAGTGCTGACTTCTAAAGTGAGGAGCAGAGGTGGGTTGGCACCACCCCTCTAGGTTCAGTCTGGCCAAGTGGCAGTTCTGCTCAATCTGTTCAGTCTGCAGTGAGGCCACTTCAGACTGCAACTGAGTTTCATCCGTGCAAAGTCAAGCACCTGCTGGCTTGAGACTTCTTTGATGTGTTTTTGTGTAATGCAGAACAATTATTTTAAAAAAGATACCTGCACATGCATGTTTATTGCTGCATTGTTCACAATAGCAAAAACACGGAACCAACCATGCTGTCCAACCAAAGAGGACTGGATAAAAACAAAAAAAATTCCATATACATTATGGAATATTACACAGTCATAAAGAAGGACAAAATTATGAACTTACAGCAACTTGGATGGACTTAGAGTCTATAATACTGAGTGACCTATCACAGAAACAAAGGACTGAGTATCCCATGTTCTCACTCATAAGTAGACCTTGAACAATTATTGTAATACTATAAGAAAAGGATTGGCAGTAGCGGGGAACTGCCAGGGGGTGGGGAGAGAGTAGTGGGAAACTGCCAGGGGAGGGGACACACCTCATCAACAAGGGTACTAGCATAATGAACATTTGTATACCTAACCCTGAATTGTATCCTACGTCTTTAAAATAAAAAATTACAACCCCCCAAAAAACCCCAAATTTTATCTGTAGATGGGCTCACACATGGGCTAATCAATTGTTTTCACTCTTACATTCTGAGTACAGTGTGAAAAGGAATGACAGAAGTGCCTTATTTATAAAATAATTCATTCAATTGCTTAAGCAATATTTATTGAGGAACTGCTATGGACCAGGCACCGTGCTAGAAGCAAAATGTTAGAGTGAATTTAAGTATCTATGGGCCTATCCTCATGAGACTTCCAGTAGAGTGGAGGAGGCAGATGGTCCTCAAATCGTCACATGCAATAAGTGTGAAATGAAAATCATGACAGAAGTTATAAAACATAGACACATGGCTCTTTGAGAGCATAAAATATGGAGAGTTTGGCCAGGCGTGGTGGCTCACACATGTAATCCCAGCACTTTGGGGACAATCAGAGGATTGTCTGAGCCCAGGAGTTTGAAACCAGCCTAGGCAACATGGCAAGACATCTCTACGATAAATCCAAAATTTAGCCGGGCATGGTGGCGCATGCCTGTAGTCCTAACTACTTGAAGGCCGAAGTGGAAGAATTGCCTGAGCCCAGCAGGGTGAGGCTGCGGTGGCTGTGAGTGTGCCACTACACTCCAACCTGAGTGACAGAGTGAGACTCCGACTCCAAAAAGAAGAATTTGGTTTGGTTAGAGGGGCGAGAAAGACTTTCCTCAGGATGAGCCTTCTGGGATGAGTAGAATCAGAGTGAACAACTGCAGGGAGGTACTGCTGTGAGGTTTACCACATCCTTTAGAAATGCCTGCACACTGCCTAATTAGAGAGGAAGCTAAAACCAAAGTTGGCTGAGATAAAAATACATCTGAAGACTGTATCGTCTGACTGCCTTAGTGGGGCTGAATCCTTTGAGAAAGCATGGCAGTTTCAACGCCAGCAGCATTCCATGAAGTATTGACTCCACTTCTGTTGCTGTTGTTTGGGACAGAAGAGTGATGGGCTTAATCTCACGAGATCCTCAGCTATGTCAAAGAACAACCTGGGCAGTGGGCATGCGAATTGACATCCCAGGCACCTCCAGCCTCACTGGATTTATTCCTCAAACTACAGGACTTTCAGGTTTCTTAAAGGATTGAAGTTTCTCTGGAAACTTTTTAATAGACTCTGATGTCTCCAATGGAGCCAGAGGAGATAATCATGAAAAGCTCTCTCTAATCCCAGAGATTTCTTATGGTTCCAAAACCGTTTTAAGAAAAGAACAACTCAACTTCACAGATCCAAAGTAACAGTCCTATTAGGACTAGCTGAATAGGAGGTGACACACTTTAACTTGGCCAGATCCCCCAACTTCACGCTCTCAATGTGGGTTTATAGACCCCAGGATAGAGACCAAGTCAGTTTTAACTGGGCTTTGTAGAACTTCAGAGTTTAAAAGACAAAAATTTCCTTGACACAATTGTTTCTTTTTTTTCCTTTTCTCTGTATCGATTCCTTTTTAAGATGCCAAAATACTCTAACTCAATTATTTTTAAAATGTGGAATACTTTATCATCAGATAAAATGTTCTTATTTCGGTCCAAGTGGAAAATTGTTTGCAGTTATTTCAGGATAATCATTCTTGACATAGCTTAATCTGTTGATGTTGAATAACTGTTGGATTAATTAAAAATTAGTTAAGCTATTACTTTAGGACCTACTATCAATAACAGAAAAATAAACAGAAATACCGAAATGGGCTTAATTGGCAGGTGTAATGCAAGATTCCTTCCTTGACTCTGCACATGTTATTATTTTTGCCTGGAATACTCTCTCTCTTTATTTTTTATTTAGAAAACTCCTATTCATCCTTCAAATCCCAAATTAAGTGTCTCCTCCTCAAAAAAACACCGTCCAGATTTCAGAGTGAACTGTTTTAATGCCTTAAGCTTCCTCAGTCTTTTGTTCATAACTCCATGTGGCAGAGATTGCTGACTGCCATCCAATATCCATTTTCTCCTATTTTTCTCTGTAACAGGCCCCCACTTTATTTGAATTAGCATTATATTAGGTCAAAACAATGCATTTCTCATTGGCCATGTGATCAAATTGTAATTAGCAACATAAAAAGGAAAGTGTCCCATGGAACTCCTGAGAAAGCTGTTTAAAAGAAGCTGACAACCGGGGAAGCCTCCCTCTGCCCTGTGTCTTCCTGCCTCCCTGCTGCCTCCAGCAGCCATCTTGAAAATGAGAAATCTTGAGAATAGCCCTTGCACTCAAGATGATGGAGAAGAAAGAGAGAAGGATCTTGGTTCCTGATCTACTCCTAGATGGATTGCTTCCCGACTTCTTTTTTGTGAGAGAATAAATCCGTTATGCTTTAAGCCGCTATGATTTTGGGGTTTCTTTCACATACAACCAATCCAAATTGAGTTCCATCTATTAACATGTCTGTCTCCACATCACATCCTGGGCTCTGTGAGAACCTGTTTTACCAATCTTGGTATTTCTGCTACTCAGCACAATACTTGACATGTGATCTACACGATGAATGCTGGTGAATCAACGAAACACATAACACCAAACGCCATTATTTGCTAATAGTTCCAGTGTAGGTTACAGATATGCAACGTTACAGTGCAGTCATTGACACACAAGTCTACAACAATGTGTGCACATGTGTGTGGATATATGTATGTGTGTTTGTTTGTAACTGTGTGCACAGAGAAACAGACATACCTTAAAGGACAATTACAGAGGCCAAACCTAAACCTCTGTCCCGATGCATAAACAAGAGTTCCTGTAAAGGGTTAGTATCTTTTTTGCGTGTGGATATCATTTCCCAAGTGCACCTACGTTCATTATTAACGAAGTGTCATGGAAGGCCATGTTCAGGTCACTGAGTTCCCAGATCCACCCCATTCTGGACAAAACATTAAAGTGAGATAATGACCACTCATAACTTTGGCAACTGTAGGGAATTTTTTTTGCTAAGGGAGGAAAACTGAATCTTTTGGCTTAATGCAGCTTATTAGTATTCTGCTACTAGGTGTCAGCTGGATGCACTGGTCTAACCTCATCCCCATCCAAAATGATTGCACAGTGTTGCTTATTTTGCAAAATTTTAATGTCAGGTGACATAAAAAGTGAGAAACTCCAAGAGCAATTCAGAGAAAGTCAAAAGAGCACCCTGGGACTTACCAAGATTAATGTTTTGAAGTTTAGATACCATAAGTGGGTCATCCAATTCTACTATTATATTTTAAATGTATGCTTGTTGCACCCTCTCTCATAGATGTATACATGGACATGCAGTCCTTTGTCTTATGTTTTAGTTAAGCACACACCTTTAACACTGCTGATTTTTCTTTATTCTTTTTTAGTACTTACTAAAGAGAGGCAGAGAATATCCCCCCCAAAAAAAAAACCCCAACTAGGACCATAGCATCCAAGCATCCATTCCAAGTTGGCTCAGAGACTTAGCATGTTGTGCAGATTTTAGGCATCAGGCCTATAGTATGTGCTGATAGGGGTTACTTTCTTCACTTTATAGAGCTGATAGCAAGTGAACAGGCAGAACACAAGACAAATTCTCTAGACACTGAAATACGTACAATAAAATGTCTTCACCAGGAGTCACAGGAGAAAGAAAGATCACCATGCTGATAATTTGGAGAACATAAATAAACCTAATCCATAAGCAGATAGCATGCCCCAGACTGACATTCTTAGGATGGGTTCATACTGGCCCCTTTTCAAATGGTTTCCCATAAGGACTTCAATCTACCATCAAATACTGAGCCAGTGATGTCAAGCTTTTCTTGATCCAACACTATGAGGTAAGAAACTTTTAAATCCCTCTATTTTCAGCACTGGGAAAGAAAAATACGGAAAACCGAACTCTGCAAATCTGATCACAGCCGTTCTTATTTATAATTTTTTAATTCAGATACAGCTCTATGGGCATTGTGTGTTGTTACATAGACTATCCCTCGTTTACCAATTAGGTGAATACATAGAGAAGATTGTACATTCCCAATCTCATCCTCAAAAGATTAGGTATTAACTAAGTTGCTTATGCTTAAATTTTAATAAAAATATTTATAGCATATACATATGATATCACAATAAAAATAAACACAAACGGGAAGATAGAGCAAAGAGAAAAACAAAGGTAGGAAAGATAAAGCCAGAAATGAGGGAATTACACACGATGGACACAGTATACATTGGTCTTATACATTTGCTAAGTCGGGAGGTCACATATTTGGATTGGATTTAAGCTCCCTAGAAAAGAGGAAAACATGAACAGTTGTAAAGAGTCACAGAATCTACTGGATCTTTTAGAAAATGTATAGGATAATGTGTTCCTTCTAGTAGACACTCAATAAATATTTGTTTAATGAATGAATGAAAAACCGGCTCAAGAGAATCATAATGACCTAAAGTACTGAAATCCTAGCTACTCATTTCCTGTGAGTTTTTGGAAAGACAACATCATAACAATGTATCAGTAGTATCTGAACAAATAAATGTAAGAAGTTTCAGAAACGTGGCCTTTGATGAAGCCTAGTGGTCAGGGAATATCAAGTAAAAGCAAATTTTAAGAAGTCCCCCCAAATCACCTATACAGCAATGTGACGGTCTGAGGTTTTACGTGGCCCCAGATCCTTTGAGATGTCGTGCTCTAGAAGCCAAATGTAATAGACTGGTGGTCACATGAGAAAACTCAACCCATTTCCCATTCCAGAGTCAGAGAAATGAATTGGCAGCCTACCTCTTAGACAATTCTTCAAAAATATTATTTCTATTAAGATTTGAATGATTTCAAGTAGATGATAACACCAAGGTTCAGAGAAGGTAATTTACCCAACAGCAGTCTATGAGCTATGTTTACTATTTCCAAAAGCCTAATAGAAATATATTCACCTGCAATAAAACCACATAAGGTCACCAAAACACCAACCATCTCATTATACAAATAAGCTGAATCCTGATTTTTACTGCATTTATTTTTAAATTGCAAACTCAAGTCTTTGAGTCATAAAATGGGAAAACAAATTATTACTTAATACATGCAGTGTTGAGTAGATGGAAACTTACAAAACACAAGGCCCATAGGAAAAAAGTAATAATAAAGGGCTCCTTTGTGTTAAAAAAAAATTGGAAACCACTGGTGTAGTCCTTTGTTTGTTGTTCAAATACTCCTGGGGGCGTGGGGAGTAACACTTGAAGTTGTTGATTATACTTACACCAAATCAACTGAGCACAGGGCATTATGCAGGCTGTTATGGTGCTGTGGGGAATACATATAAGTGGCAGGCATGGTCTCACTCTAGGGTGAATGGGTTTAATCAGATCATTTCCTCAACACAGGTGAGGGTAGAACGGGAGTAAGATCACTGACTAAGCTGGGCTCAGTGGCTCAACCTATAATCCCGCGCTTTGGGAGGCTGAGGTGAGTGGATTGCCTGAGCAAGCCCGCGGGTTCGAGACCCGCCTGGGGAACTCGGCGAGACCTCATCTCTACAATAAATAATAAAAAAAAAAATCAGCCGGGAGTGGTAGCACATGCCTGTAATTCTGGTTACTCAGAAGGCTGAGGCAGAAGGATCGCCAGAGCCCAGCAGGTCGAGGCTGCGGTGGCCAGGAGCAGCCACTGCACTCCAGTCTGGGTGATGGATTGAGACTACAACTCAAAAAAAAAGAGATCACCGACTAAAGGTCAAAGGGACATGGGTAGGGGAAGAAAGACAGAAGGGTAAGCCACTTATTGAAGGAAGGAAAAGTGAACTAGCATTTGCCAAAAACTATATTTTTAGGTGTATTACATATCTTCTCACCTCTCATAATAATCTTGACAATTAGCTGAAATTAGGTCTATTTTACAAAAATAAAACTGAACTAAGGTTCAACAACGAGCCTAAGACACGTTACTGGGAATTGGCCACCAGAGCTGAAATCCAGGCTGACAAGCAGTACATGTCATCACTGAGAGAGCCCTCTATTCTACAGTGTATCGTGTTCCCTAGGGGCTTAGATTTGTGGGGAGGAAATGGAAAAAAGGGGATGCACATGCTTCCGTCACCGACACCTTGCTGTCAAAAGCAACACTCAGCTCTTAAGTGCTGAGATTGAGCACCAGGAAAAAAAGTGAGACCTTTGTAGTCAAAGGAAATACACCTTCAAGGGGCAGAGAGTTCTTTCTTTTGCAGGAGTGAGTCAATGAATTAAAAAAAAAATAGTGAGCTGGGTGTGGGGGCTCACACCTATAATCCCAACACTTTGGGAGGCTGAGGTGAGAGGATTACCTGAGCCCACGGGTTCAAGACCAGCCTGGGCAACTTGGTAAGACCTCATCTCTACAATAAATCAAAAAATTAACTGGGCGTGATGGTGCATGCCTGTAGTTCCAGCTACTTGGAAGGCTGAGGCGGAAGGATCGCCTGAGCCTAGCAGGTTGAGGCTGCGGTGGCCCTGAGCGTACTACTGCACTCCAGCCTGGGGTGACGGAGTGAGACTCTGACACACACACACACACACACACACACACACACACACACACACACACACACATCACACACACACAATACGGGTATATATCCACAGGCTATTATTCTAAATGGATGAAGTGCAGCTCACCTAAACTCCAATACACTACTGTGTGAAAAAAAATTACGTGAAAGCATGATCTCCCTTTTTTCCAGTTAAAGATTTTCCAAAAGAATTCTTTCCATATTTGGCATTCTCACCTTTGGGGTTCATCAGTCACTGATATGATTAGCAGATTCCTTTGATTCGCAAGTCTTACAATGGCCCACAAAGTCCCGCAGCTTCTGAGTTACCGCTCTGATCCCACCTCCTCTGATTCAGCTTGTTGTCTTCGGACACACCAAAGATTTTCTTGGGATGGTCCTGGTTGTTGTCCCTGCTTGGGACACTCTGCCTCAGACACTTCTATGGCAGCTGTCTTTGCTTGAGAAAAACATCCTTCTCAATAAGACCTTCTTTGACCAGACTATTTGAAGCTGTATCCCTCCCCAATTCAAGTCCCTTAACCTCATCCCATTTCTCTTTATATTTTATAATATAATATCATTTGTATGTTTATTTAATTTATTATTTTCCATTGCCTATTAAAATGTAAAACCACAAGGTCAGGAATACCTGTACATCTCATTCACTGCCCACCTAGAACAGTGCCTGGTACACAGCCAGGAACCCAAAAACATGTGTTGAATGAATGATTTAGTCTATAGGTAGTGCCACAGGTGACAGGGATACATTGTAATTCTAAAGAATTTTCCTCCTTGTCCCAAGCTAGAACATAACAGCTGCCACCATTTAAACTCTGCCACTGGTTCCAAAGACCATAAGACAGCCTTCTGTCCAAAAGAAAAAAGATCTCTGAGGACGCATCATTTTATAGCAGTGAAATCTGAGAGTTTAATTTCCACTTGTCACTTTGCCTGCTTTGCCTCTGCTCCTTTATTCCCTACTCCAGAATTGCCTTGGGGTATAAATGCTCACTGCTTCCAAGAGAGTCCCCCTCTGACCTCTTTGCCACTGGGCACAGCACTCTGGGCTTCAGGCCCTGGCTGTGACACCCACTCTGGACCTGGAGATTCACCTTGTACTTGATCTCCTAAGTGTTTGATTCTTGGCGCTTCCTAACGGACTTCGGCTTGGGCAACCTGCTGGGCTGACTCTTCCCAATACCCTGTGTGAACTTTATCCTTTTGGTTGGAGCAGAGCCAGGCTCCTTCTGCCCCTGACCTGTCTACTCCCACCAAGGGTAGAAACTTCAACGGCTGAATTCTAGAGGAGAACCTGGTCTCATAGGAATGAGATTGTACCAGGTGCTGATGCTGAAGGGTCTTCTTTCTGATTGCGTGAACTAGAGATCGTTTTCTGTGCTCCTTGTTGGCTCGCTGGCTGTGTAGTCCTTGAGACACTGGGTGTATTTCACTAGTTCTGTGGTACTTATCGTTTTATATTGTAAAGTAAATGAAAGAAAAGCGTGATATGAGACAGCAGACAGAGCAGTAAACCTATTAACTGCAAACATTTTAAAGAATTTTTCCTCCCGAGGTCAAGGATCTAAACCATCTAACGGCTGGAAAAACACCCTGAGAGGGAGAATGAGAATGAGCGAGTCTTATTTCCAACATTTATTAAAACTCTCAGGTGCTCCCAGTCTGATTAATTTTGCTCCTTTCTTATTTATTTCAGGATCTGGGCCAAATTCTTGTGTAAATTTATTGCTAAACACATCTGGATTTTTTTGCATATTGCTTTTCGTTAAATTTGTTTATCTAGTAGTCTTCAGCAGCAATCCCAAGAATAACCTAGTATAGACATTTGTGCATACAGATACTAGAATTCATTCTCCGCAGATGGTCAGGGGACTTTTCTTTAACAGGCTGTCTTCTCCCTCCCCTCCTTCCAAAATTAGGGTGTCTGGAGAATGCGAAACAAAATTATACAAAGGCCTGACCTCTGGCCTTGCTTCTGTCTCTCAGACTGTGAAATACCCAAGAGGAAAAGTGTTGAATTTGGCCTCACTTCACATGGTATTAACTGTAATTCTTTGTGAATTGTGGTGACATCATGGTATACTTTGACATCACTGCTCAGACTCCCTTCTGCTGCTGGGCATACAGTATGTTTAAACACAAGAGTCCTTTGTTGAGTAGAGAGGACAGCAGCTGGTCTTCTGCCCTGGTACAAATATGGATATTACTGGAATATGTCTGTTCAGTAAGTCACCACAAAGTAGCCATTCTACCATGATGGTTGGAACTTACTTGCATGTGTAGCTCTGAAAAATTGTGTGGAAATTTACATTTAAAGAGCTCAAAATTTCAGGTTCCTAATTCAGCAAAGATACAGTCCTTCATTCAGCAAAATCCAGCAAAATCGTATGCAGGATTTGTAAAACTCTAATGTTCATGACTGAATATGTTATCTGAAGTCCATATTCCAAAAGCAGTGGTGTGCTGGCCGGATTTGTGTGTCAGGGATTAGAGATGACAGAACAGGAAAGGTGAGGAGGTCTGAAATCTATGCCCTAAAATGATCATCTCGTGATAACTGCTCATGAATCTCAGATATCCAAATTAGGAGGACCTGTGCCCTTCTTTGGCTCTCAAGGCTATTCCTGGTTACTTCCCCAAACATATTACTTTATATTAATGCGAAGCTTCTTTGATAGTTCTATCAGTATTTAGCTAAGAAGTCTGTCAAAGACATTCTCAGTTGATATAGTTCCTTTTTCCTACCTGGGACTCTACTGCCATTTTTGTCTGTTCACATTGGGTTTTTTTAGTGTAAAGCCTAAAGAGAATGGATCAAACGTCGAGTTTATGCAAAAATGTCATCTGTATGATAACTCGAAAGTTCTGTCCCTCGTGGCTCAAATGCACATAGAAGGCAGCAAATTTTCAGATCAACATGAGAAACTAAGAGTTGTTAATCTAAGATTTGTTTTTCCCCAGGGGAATAAGCTATAGCACAAAACATTCGGAAAGGATAGTAAATTTCTTTCATTGCAAAAACATGATTTTTACTCTGTCACAGAACAAATAGTGCCTCAGTAGTTGCTAAAATTATTTTTCCCCCTCTGGAAATGTTAAGCTTATGACCAACAAGACCATAGTGCCGTATCTCAGTCTTTTATCCACATATTCGCTTCCTAGGTCACTACTTACCCTGGAGCATGATCAAGAATGGATGTGTTGCATAGCCTTAAACCATAAAAGAGGCAGCACGACATTGTAGGGGCAGCAAACAGCTCAACCTGGATCTAATGACTTCTTACCACTTGCTTGAATATATCACACACTCTCGGTATGAGATTTGGTTCTTTCATGAGTTACAAGAGGATAATCAGAAGTATTTTATATAATTGTAAGGATTTAAGGTGATCGCTTATATAAACAGATCCAGAGCACTGCCCAGCACAAAACAACTCTGACCATATATCTTAGAATTTCTGGGACAATTCTACTTTCAAGTCTTGGATTTCATGGTCCCTATAATGATCAGATCATGTGTGCTGATTACTTTGGGGGGATAGGTAGTCATTATGCAAGCAAGAGGTATTTACTTGGTATATATGTGAAATGTGTCCAAAGCTGTAAAGGGTGCCTTAGGGCTCTGGGCACCTGTAGACTTGGGTCTGGGATCTAGAGACAGGGTCAAGTTTGCAAAAGCTCAGAACCATTTCAGCCCCTCTGGATTTGGTGACGGTAGATATGAAGTAAGATCACAACTCCTATCATGTAGAAAAAATAAACTCCCCTTTAGGGGCAGAGCAAATGGAGCTTCACTGGAGAAGAGTTTTTTTTTTTTTTTTTAAGTTCTCCTCTATTCAGTTAAGGTAGCCAATGAAATAGCAGGAAGCCTGGTCGGGTCTTTGGAAAATGACTTCCAGAAGCTTTTAAGGATTCTGTTAGAAATGTAAAAAACTCTCAAAGAAATCAAACATGACGCAAACAAGTAGAAAAAGATCCCATGCTCACGGATTGGAAGAATCCACATTGTGAAGATGTCCATCTTACCTAAGGCAATCTACAGATTTAATGCAATACCCATCAAATTACCAGTAACATTCTTCTCAGAGCTAGAAAAAACAATACAGGAATTCATATGGCCAACAATAGCCAGAACAATCCTCAGTCAAAAAAAAAAAACAAAGCAGGTGCTATCACATTACCAGACTTCAAACTTTACTATAAAGCTGCAATAATCAAAACAGCTTGGTATTGGTACAGGAACAGGCATATAGACCAATAGAATAGAATTGAGATTCCAGAAGAAAAATCTCAATTTCTCAACCAACGCATCTTTGACAAAGCCTCCACCACCTACCATTGGGGAGAGGAGAACCTATTCAGTAAATGGTGCTAGGAAAACTGGCTGACCACATGCAGTAGATTGAAACAGGACCCCTATCTATCCCCATACACAAAAATTAACTCTAAATGGATCAGAGACCTAAATGTAAAACCTCAAACCATAAGAACCTTAGAAAATGCAGGATACACCCTTATGGAAATTGGAACTGACATCCAATTCCCGAACAAAACCCAAAACACTCGGGCCATAAGAGATAAGATAGACAAGTGGGACCTCATTAAACTGACAATCTTCTGCAAAGCCAAAGAAACCATCAAGAGATCAGGGAGACAGCCCACAGACTGGGAAAAAGTATTTGCCAACTCCATGTCTGACAAAGGCCTAACATCTAGGATCTACAAGGAACTCAAACATGCTGAAAAGAAAAAAAAAACAAACAACCCCATTACAAAGTGGGCAAAAGATATGAGCAGACACTTCTCAAAAGAAGACATACGAGTGGCTAACAGACACATGAAGAAATGCTCAACCTCACTAAGCATCAAGGAGATGCAAATCAAAACCACACTGAGATATCACCTAACTCCAGTCAGAATGGCCATTATCAACAGCTCAAAAAATAACAGATGCTGGAGAGGATGTGGTGAAAAGGGAACACTTCTACACTGGTTGGTAGGAGTGTAAACTAGCGCAACCTCTGTGGAAAGCAGTGTGGCAATTCCCTAAAAGCTCTAAATATCGACCTCCCATATGACCCTGCAATCTCCCTACTGGGAATGTACCTTGAAGAACTCAAGTCACTCTATAAAAAAGATACCTGCATACGTATGTTTATCGCAGCATTGTTCACAATAGCAGGAACATGGAACCAACCATGCTGTCCATCAAAAGAAGACTAGATTAAAAAAATGTGGTACATATGCACAATGGAATACTACACAGCCATAAAAAAATGGAATACTACACAGCCATAAAAAAGAACAAAATCATGAATTTCGCAGCAACCTGGATGGAACTAGAGTTTAAAATACTGAGTGACCTCTCACAGAAACAAAGATCTGAGTATCACATATTCTCACTCATAAGTGGACCTTGAACATCTATAGTAATACTAATAAGAAAAGGATTGACAGTGGTGGGGAACTATGGGGGGGCAGGGAGGGGAATGGGGGTGGGATTAACGGTAGTCAATATCTGTTTGGCACGGGGGGACACCCCTTATCAACAAGAGTAACTGAACGATGCATATTTGTATACCTAACCCTTAACTGTACCTCACAATTTTAAAATAAAAAAGATGTTTAATAAAAAAAAAAAGAAATGAAAAAACTGGCCAGGCTCAGCCTGTAATTCCAGCACTTTGGGAGGCCGAGGCGAATGGATTGCCTGAGCCTGTAGGTTCAAGACCCACCCGAGCAACTTGGTGAGCCCTCATCTCTACAGTAAATCAATAAAATTAGCTGGGCATAGTAGCACACGCCTGTAGTTCCGGCTACTTGGAAGGCTGAGGCGGAAGGATCGCCGGAGCCCAGTAGGTCGAGGCTGAGGTGGCTGGGAGCGTGCCACCGTACCCCAGCTGGGCGACAGAGTGAGGTTCCAACTCAAAAAAAACAAAAAAAAAAAAAAAAAAGAAAAAAACTGCTCTGAAATAGCTATGGAGTAGCAAATGAAATAGCTATGGAGTAGCTATGGAGTAGCAAATCTCCTTTGCAGTACACCCAAATAGAAGAGGAATCCCTAGGATTCTGAAAATATCTCTCCTTAGCTCTCCAATTCTAGACCACTGATCCACAGTAAATTCAGGGACCACTTTCAAATATGTACAAATGAGTAACAATCATAAATAAACTTGTCAACAAAAAATAGAGATTTTTCAAAGTCATTCTTAAAAAAACTGAGGTCCTGGGAAAATCATATTTTCAGGGGCTGGGACAAGAGCTTGCAGTCTTGCTTTCTTCATGGGTGCCTCCACCCACATGAGTGCACTGATATGCCAGCTGATTGTCACAAAAGAAAGTGGCACTCAGCAACCCATCTTGGTATAGGGAATATTCAAAATGTACGTACGTATTTTAATGGGGAAGAATCCCTGAATCTGAATATGCAAGCCAAAAACAAATCAGATAATTTTTTTTTCCCAAAAAGGAAAAAGTAGGTTGGGCATGGGGGCTTGTGCCTGTAATCTCAGTACTTTGGGAGGCCAAGGTGGTAGGCCTGCCTGAGCCCAAGAGTTCAAGACCAGCCAGGGCAACATAGTTTGACTTCGTCTCTACGAAAAATTTTAAAAGTTAGCTGGGTGTGGTGGTGTGTGCTTGTGGTTCCAGCTACTCGGGAGACTGAAGCGGAAGGATGGTCTGAGCCCAGGAGTCTGAGGCTATGCTGAGCCATGATCCTGCTACTTTACTCCAGCCTGGGTGACAGAGGGAGACAGTAAAAAAAAAAAAAATGTCTTTCTGAAACTGGGAATTTGAAATGCTTATTAATTAGAATTAACAATCAAACAGGAGTCACAAAGTCCTAAGAGAAAGTAAACTAGCTGATTTTTAATGGGCCCCAAGTTTCATGAACCAGATGAAAGGTTAACCGCTAGATGAGGTGACTGGATTGGGCTGGAAAAGATTGACAGTTGTCAATTTGCCCATCCCCTAATTCTTGGCTTATGGGTTCAGGATAATCAGTTAAATTTTGCCGAGTCACCGCACAGTTACGGCAAAGACAAAATGAACTGTTTCTCTTCTCATTCTGGACAAACACAAATGTACTCAAAGGATCTGAGATAAAAAGAAATGACTGCATACATTTTTCCCATTCATAAAGATTAAGAAAATTCCACTAAGCACCCACTCACATACACAGAAATAAATTCTTATTCTTTCCTACTGTGGTCCTAGTTAAAATTCAGCTGAAACTCTAAACTTCAAGTCTGACAGAATTCAACACTCAGCACATGTCTAATTCAAGAGTAAACTTAAATCCCATAGTAACAGGAATATTTAAATTTAGAAATATCTTAATATTTACATTTTTTTTTTTTTTGAGTTGGAGTCTCACTCTGTTGCCCAGACTGGAGTGCAGTGGCCGCTCCTGGCCACCGCAGCCTTGACCTGCTGGGCTCCAGGGATCTTTCCGCCTCAGTCTTCCAAGGAGCTGGAACTACAGGCGCGCGCTACCATGCCCGGCTAATTTTTTGATTTATTGTAGAGATGAGGTCTCGCTGCCCAGGCGGGTCTCGAACCCGTGGGCTTAGGCAATCCACTCACCTCAGCCTCCCAAAGGTGCGGGATTACAGGCTGAGACACCGAGCCTGGCTTACGTTTTTTAATAGCTATTGGTTTTTAGTCAGCTTTTCCAAACCAGTTAAAAGAATTACCTTAATACAAAAGGCTTATATATCTATATCTATATCTATCTAGCTATATATATATGCTATCTTCTAATCCTGCTATAGGTATCCAAATTATCTGCTTCTGTTCCCTAACCTTGCTGCTTCATGATGTATCACGGGCAAAGAAAATTAATATCTAATTTTTATGATTTATGTAACGATCATAATTTGAACATAATGCACCATGTAACATTTCTTCCGTATTATGGAAAAGCATGTGATTTGTGATAACTGTGATATAAATTTGTGATTTGTGATATAAATTTTAAAAACATGCTACGTATCCTTTTCAAAACATCTGTGCAAATCTAAATGAAAAAGTCCCCATATTCTAAAAGCTGGATAGCTCAAATATCAGACATTGTATTTGATAGAAAAATGTATTTAACCATTGATTTTAAGATTTTCAAGTGTTATTGTTTCAAATGATTCTTGGCATGGTCTTCATGTCATTTTTCAACATTAAAATTCCACAATTTAAAGTTGAACTAACCAGGCGCAGTGGTTCACACCTATAATGCCAGGACTTTGGGAGGCCAAGGTGAGAGGATTGCCTGAGCCTATGGGTTTGAGACCAGCCTGGACAACTTGGCGAGACCTCATCTCTACAATAAATAAAAAAAAAGAGCTGGGCATGGTGGTGTGTGCCTGCAGTTTCAGCTACTTGGAAGGCTGGGGTGGAAGGATCACCTGAGCCCAGCAGGCCGAGGCTGTGGTGGCTGTGAGCTTGCCACTGCACTCTAGCCTGGTCAACAGAGTGAGACTCCAACTCAAAAAATAAATAAATAAAATAAAGTTGAACTGTCTTCTGTGGGTGCAGGCAAGGTACAGTGAGTCATGTGCTGAGATACATATCAAAGGGTAGAGGAACACATTTGTTAGTAGGAGAATGTTTATGAACGTGGTGCTCCCAAGAACATTTGAGCATTGAATTGTCAGATGATTTCCAACCCAGTTTTAAAATTCTTTCTAATGAGTGTGTTAACAGCAAGTTGATATGGACTGCTCATTGTTGGAGGGCTTATTTTTTTCCTACGGTAAGAGCAGTTCATCTCAGCGAGGAGTGGTCTTCATAGCCGAAGGCCACGAAGCCTTTTGCTTATAGCAAGAGCATAGCAGTTGTATCAAAGTTGGCAGCAAGACAGAAAATGAATACTGACAACCACAATTATTTTCAAGAGTGAGAAATCACATTACAAAATTGTAGACTATGGCAATGGACAATTCTTACTTATCAAATCTGATGTCAACAAGAAAAAACAAATAAAATAGTGAAGGGGAAGGAATTATGACACAGAGTTTGACAGAGTTCATGAAGCCTGTACAACAAACTGAAACTGAACAGATGACAAAATTGAAGCAACTTCCTGTGTCACCTACCTAGAAAACAGCAGAATTGGGATTCCAGCCTCTTTCTAAAACATCATTCCTATTTTACTAGGTCCCCAATATACCCGAGGACCTTTCAGTAACCAGTGTGTATCCTCAAAAGAAATTGATTAGCACCACACATATTATTAATCAGCTACTCATATGGGAGCACATTGTTTACATAGACGACTTTTGAGGGGATGTTTGTAGCATTCTGTTTAACAACCAGCCCACCCCATCTCAATCATGTTTGCTACGTTTGTTCTCGGCACGACGTTCAAGGCACTCAGGAGAGAAAGATCCTCCCACAGGACAGTTTCTAGGAGACAAAAATTTCCAAAAAGATCCCAAGGAAAACAACCTCCGCAAATGTATTTTCAACGCTTGCCTGTAGCTTGGCATCAGCCCTGACTTGGTTATTACCTTAAACAAAGGGGAAAACATCCTCAGTAGCAGTTGGCATGACTAAGGGCGAGGAAGGAATGAGGGGGAAAGGATGGAAAGAAACTGAACTCAGCCCAGACACAGCTCCCGTCTGGGAGGCCTCAACCCGCAGAGACCTTTGCACCAAGCCTTGCCAAAAGTCAGTGATGATGACCCCGGGGTGAACTTATGATTTGTACCATGTAGTGTTAGAAAGGAGAAGAAAACACAGAATGACACACTCTCCATTCTAGAGCATGCTGACTTGAACACAGGTTCACACACATAATACAGACCCAGCCTGGTCAAGGCCCAAGTGTGAGTGAGGTCAGGAGAGTGTGTTCTGATATCAGACCACTTTTATACTCAGCTCTGACCCTTTTCAGTCAAAGGTTGAGATAAAAACATTTGGAAACATGTGCATGGAGTATTTGTACATTGGTTTCTATTTGGGAACCTGGAAAAATTTCACAAAGGTAGGAATATTGGCAGCTTTAGCACCAAAAGTGTTCACAATTCAGGACCAAGGGTGACGCGAGTTTAAATGAGGACCATGGAAAGAGTTATGTGAGAAACTCCCATCTAAGGCCGGATTCCTTCTCTGAGCCTGAATCAAAAGCCGGCTGCCACACTTCTGTTCTACTTTCCCAAGGCGAAACACAGAATCCACCGCTAAGTACAAACATGCTGTTACCTTAAAACGTGTAGACCATCAAGGCTGCATTCCTGGACCAACTCCTTATCTGATAGTTCCACCAGTGGTAACTTTTGTAATGGGATTAGAGCTGTCCTAGATAAAACTTCTTTCTCAACTGCAATGCCAGCCCTTGGGTCTAATTAGATATTAAGGAAAAAGAAGAGGTCCATTTTGTAAGCAGTCATTTAAATTGCAGATGTGAATTCTGCCAGCCAAACATGTCCCTTGCACTCATAAATCAACAACCGCAGAGACAAACAGGCTGCCACTCTCTGAAACACCTCATTGGCATGCAAAGAGGCACAGTTACACTTGTATTTCTTTCCTGCAGGCAGGCATCCCATTATTTTCATGGTTATTTTCTATGCTTGGGAGCAGAAGAGGGAAAAGAGATAGGGAAGAATAAAAGTGAGAGGAATTCCATGGCCAAACATTTGCAAATCTCCTGGAGAAGTTGAAGAAGTTTCAGTGTCATGATCTCCATTACAATGAGCAAGTCCTCCAATCAACACCCTTCACAGGAATGGTATTGTACTAGCTGTTAAGGGGCAAAGGACTCAAAGGTCACAGCTGTGCTTTAACAGGGATTTAAAGCAGGGGTGTAAGACTAGTAGGCCAAGCTGGTAAGAATGTACAATGATGCAAGTACTGATTCAGCAATGCTACTTCTGTGTATAAACCTAAACGAATCGGAAGCAGACATTGTATGCCCATGTTCAGGGTAGCATTATTCACAACAGCCAAAGGGTAAAAACAACCCAAGTGTCCATCAACTAACAAATGGAGAAACAAGTGTTGTATAGTCATACAATGGAATATGTTATCCAGCCATAAAAAGGAGTGGAACTCTGACACATGCTATGACATGGAGGAACCTTGAAGACATTATGCTAAGTAAAACAAACCAGACCAAAAAGGACAAATATTGTATGATTCCACTATATGAGGAGAAAGGACATAACTTGGAGTCAATATAGCCAAAGGGCAGCTATTTTAACATTTCTTGGCTTTGTCATGTTTTTCTAGCAGTTCATTTTCATTTGAATCACTAGCCAAGGACACCACCAGTTTCTCAGAGGTAGCTATTGATAATTGTTTTACAGCCTTCTCCAGCATGTTTTGTAAACAAGTTAACTTAATCAGCTCTTCATAACCTTCATGACACAGACTTCAACATGGCAACAGTCATGTGACTAACTCACCCATCTGTCTGCTGTCGGTCTTTCACCTGACATCAGCACCTGTGCATACCCGCCCTCTGTGATGACATGGAAAGACCACCACCCAATCACATTAATGACCTGCCCCCATCAGAGGGAAAGTCTACAAAGCATTCAACTTCAAACAGCAGTCCCCATTGCTTTGTTTGACTTTGGCATGTCCACATGGCTCTTTGAGCTATGGCTGCCATGTTTTTTGTACTTTAGTTCCCTCCCCAACTTTGGAAATATGAATCTCCTCTTTCTGTCTGTCTGTCTCTCTCCAGTTTACTTTCTAAATAAACTATATGCTCCATTCTAGCTTCAGTGCAATTCCTCATATCTTTCACATGGCACCGCATTGAAAACCAGACACACACACACTTCCCCCGCCCACCCCCTTGGGTCTAACCTAATAACAGTCTGGAGGCCCTGCTCACCTTAACCTAACATTTTTGGAGGTTCTACTGAGATTTGCCACACTCTTGCTCTCTCTTACTCTCTTCTTTTCCAACCTGAGTCTCTCTGTGGAGAGAGATGAGGTGCTTGGCTTTGTTTGTTACTTGCTCTGCACTCTCATTGCCTGCAATGAGCTACATTGAATGAACCTCTCTCTGTCGCCTCTTGTCTGGTATGAAACAACAACACTAGTCAGTCCATGCGCTACCCTTTTCCCCGCTAGAAGGGAGGAAAGTGAGCCCGAGGAGGCTGCTGTATTGCTACCTGTGTAAAAACAGCTGCTGCGCGGGTTCGAGACCCGCCTGGGCAGCGAGACCTCATCTCTACAATAAATCAAAAAGTCAGCCGGGCGTGGTAGCGCATGCCTGTAATTCCAGCTACTTGGAAGGCTGAGGCGGAAGGATCACCGGAGCACAGCAGGTCGAAGCTGCGGTGGCTGGGAGCGGCCTCTGCACTCCAGTCTGGGCGACAGAGTGAGACTCCAACTCAAAAAAAAAAAAAAGAAAAAAAAAACACAGCTGCTGCCTATGTAGAAGCACCCTAGTCACTGCCTGTGTTTCTTTTCCTAGTCTCCTTGGAACTGATCTCAAGACCAACCCGTCTCTCCATGCACTATCCTATTCCTTGCTAGAAGATCTTTGAGCGTGACCTGAGAGGACACTGTCCCCTGTTCGGTAGCTTTGCTGGCGTCTAGGACCCTTTTGGAATCTCAAAGCCAAACGCATGTGTTGGAGGTGCTTTGCTGCTGGCTGGAAGCGCTGCCTCAGGTGAGACAGGGAGAAAAGGGGATGCCCTGCTCACCTGATTCTCACACCCCCATTCTGATTCCATTGATTCCCTATCTGGGATGCCAGCTGAGACCGTGGATGGTCATTTTCTCTTTCGAGCCTCTCAGGGACTGTTTTTAAGACCAATCTGTTTAGGATTACTCCTCATGATAAACCCAAGATGGATGGCTAAGGGCGCCCCCCGCATTGAAATGCATTCTAAAAAGTCTCAGGACCCTCTTAGTAGAGAGAGGAATCTGCCCTAAGCCTCTCTTCCATCCTGGCTAGGTGACGGGGATGGGCCCAAAGCGAGTCTCTTGCCTGTGATACTCCCCTCAGCTTGACCTCTATCCCGCCACAAGGGCAATGGCCTGAGGTTTTCAAAAGGGTGCGCCACCATGACCCCTTGCTCTTTCTGTGGCGTGCTCCCAATTTCTTCTTTCCTGACTTTATCTCCTTCCTGCTTTCCCTCTAACAACTCAGACACTGGCCTAGCTGGTTTAATTTCTTTTTTCGTCTGCGAGGAGGACTGTTTAGATCTAATTTAGATCTTCCCTCTAACAACTCAGACACTGACCTAGCTGGTTTAATTTCTCTGGATTCTAATCATCTGCTTTTGCCACTCTACTCTCCAACAGTTTCTCCCCCTGCTCTTCCATCTTGTCCTTCTCCATGTCTTTACCCACCTTTACTTCCAAAAGAGGGGCCAGCACCAATGGCCACGGTGACCGACCCTAGCCTCCTCCCTCTTCTCCCCCTTCCCAACAGCCTGACAACGCCCTGGCGGCATTCCGAGCTGCAACAAATCACATGTACTGTCTCCTCTCCCCCACCTCTGCACTTCTCTGCTACATGTTCTCGGAAAGTCCTTTCAGGCTTCCACTATGGATTAACCCGTCTCCCCTCCGGGAAATGGCTGGGATAAAAAGATACTAAAGTGCATGTTCCTTTTTCTAGGATAAACCTCTCAAATTAGATCTAAATTAGATCTAAACAGTCCTCCTCGCAGACAAGAAAATTAAAAGGATCACATGTTAAATAACTGATCCTGTTAACTAACTAAAAAAAAAAACAGCCTATTGTTATTTTTAATCTGCTTTTCCAAACTAAGCTTACAAATGCTCTAGTAAAATTTTTTTTTTTTTTTTTTTTTTGAGTGGGAGTCTCACTCTGTCGCCCAGACTGGAGTGCAGTGGCCGCTCCCGGCCACCGCAGCCTCGACCTGCTGGGCTCTGGTGATCCTTCCTCCTCAGCCTTCCAAGTAGCTGGAACTACAGGCACGCGCTACCATGCCCAGCTAATTTTTTTTTATTTATTGTAGAGATGAGGTCTCGCCAAGTTGCCCAGGCGGGTCTCGAACCCGCGGGCTCAGGCAATCTTCCAACTTTATCATGTGCTGAAACATTAGTGCTAAATAACACCAGTGTTTCTTATGTCAGGTTTGCTAAAGTTTTTTTTTTTTTTTAAATTTGCTGGTTCATAATTAGAAATAAGTAGGGACAGGTCATTTTACACTCACGTGGTCTGTTCACCTAAAGGGTTTTACATCAGACCATTACAAACAGAGAAATGGTCTAAAGGTTCATATGTATGCCAACTAAATAAGAACTTTTGAGGTTTCTTTCAGCTGAAACATTAAAGGAACAACAGGATGCCAACATGGAAGACTACAGACCGAGAGGACATCTCAATTGGCAGTTGCCATTAGTGACAAAACTCCAACTGCTCATCAGAGATCTGGTAGGAATGAATCTGGTAAAGGGAATGGTGTCTGTTGCTATGGATACAGTTTGAGGGGGCCCTAGAAGTGCAGGTGACCCAAAGAGGCCCAAACCTCCAGGACCTTGTCTACTATGCAGGCCAGGAAGCCATTGGAAAGCAGATCTGCTCTCTTCTACAGAGAGAACACCTGGTTTAAAACTGAGGAATCCGCAGGGCTCGGTGGCTCAGCCTGTAATCCTGCGCTTTGGGAGGCCGAGGTGAGTGGATTGCCTGAGCCCGCGGGTTCGAGACCCGCCTGGGCAACTCATCTCTAAAATAAATAAAAAACTAGCCAGGCATGGTAGCGGGCGCCTGTAGATCCGGCTACTTGGAAGGATGGGGGGAATGATTGCCGGAGCCCAGCAGGTCGCTGCGGTGGCCGGAGTGGCCACTGCACTCCAGTCTAGGCGACAGAGTGAGACTCAAACCAAAAAAAAAAAAAAAAAAGAGGAATCCTAGAAATCTGCTAAAGTGCCCAGCACTGGTTCAGCTTCACCCCAACAAACCCCAGGTGAATATTAGGGAGCTGGTACCCACATTAATTTCTAAATTAACACAGGTGCCAGCATTTGGTCCTGGCCATCCACGTTGGAATCATATAGCCTTATCTTTTTTTTTTTTTTTTTTTGAGTTGGAGTCTCACTCTGTCGCCCAGACTGGAGTGCAGTGGCCGCTCCCGGCCACCGCAGCCTCGACCTGCTGGGCTCCGGCGATCCTTCCGCCTCAGCCTTCCAAGTAGCTGGAATTACAGGCATGCACTACCACGCCCGGCTGATTTTTTGATTTATTGTAGAGATGAGGTCTCGCTGCCCAGGTGGGTCTCGAACCCGCGGGCTCAGGCAATCCACTCACCTCAGCCTCCCAAAGGCGCGGGATTACAGGCTGAGCCACCGAGCCCGGCTAGCCTTATCTTAATTAAAGTTACTAAAGGTTAATTCAAAATATAAATGTAAAATGTTAACTATAAAAAGGTAAAAGGAAGAAACCAGAAAGCAAAGGAAGAGAATTCTATGAACAATCAAATTTAAAAATGTTAGTTATTTCTATAAGATTACCATTAATATCAGTTACACTAATGCTAGGTCAAAATACTCCTCAAAAACCAAAACATGAGCTTCTTAATTAACAAGCTCCTAAATAATTTTCTCCTATAAACAAAGAGGGGGGAAGAAAAGAATTCAGTTAGCTCCCCTCCTCCATGTTTGTTGGTTTTCATTGTTTAAAATCTCTTCTATTAAAAAACAAAGTTTTTTTTAACTTTTCAAAATTATTGGACTATCACTTTAGCTCAATAAATAACTTTTACAATAACTGTAATCCTGTGTTATAACATTATGCTTCTAAAACTGTTTATTTTTTTGAGTTGGAGTCTCATTCTGTCACCCAGGCTGGAGGGCAGTGGCACGGTCCCAGCCACCGCAGCCTTGACCTCTCGGCCTCTGGCGATCATTCCCCCCATCCTTCCAAGTAGCTGGAACTATAGGCACAAGTCATGATGCCCGGCTAATTTTTTTATTTATTGTAGAGATGAGGTCTCGCCAAGTTGCCCAGGCTGGTCTTGAACCCACAGGCTCAGACAATCTTCTCACCTAGGCCTTCCAAAGTGCTGGGATTATAGGCCTGAGCCACCACGCCCAGCTGCTTCTAAAACTTTTTTTTTTTTTTTGACATATTTTTTATTTTGGAATTGTGGGGTACAGTTAAGGGTTAAGTATACAAATATGCATTGTGCAGGTACCCTTGTTGATGAGGTGTGCCCCCCATCCCCAGACAGATGTTGACTACCATTAATCCCACCTCCCTTCCCACTCATAGTTTCCTGCCACTATCAATCCTTTTCTTATAGTATTACGATAGTTGTTCAAGGTCGATTTATGAGTGAGAACATGTGATATTCAGATCTTTGTTTCTGTGAGAGATCACTCAGTATTTTAAACTCTAATTCCATCCAGGTTGCTGTGAGATTCATGATTTTGTTCTTTTTTATGGCTGCATAATATTCCATCGTGTATATGTACCACATTTTTTTAATCCAGTCCTCTTTTGATGGACAGCATGGTTGGTTCCATGATTTTGTTATTGTGAACAATGCCGTGATAAACATATGTGTGCAGGTATCTTTTTTATAGAGTGATTTGAGTTCTTCAGGGTATATTCCCAGTAGGGAGATTGCAGGGTCATATGGAAGGCCGATTTTTAGAGCTTTTAGGAATCGCCACGCTGATTTCCACAGAGGCCGTACTAGTTTGCACTCCCACCAACAGTGTAGAAGTGTTCCCTTTTCACCACATCCTCTCCAGCATCTGTTATTTTTTGAGTTATTGATAATGGCCATTCTGATTGGAGTTAGGTGGTATCTCAATGTAGTTTTAATTTGCATCTCCTTGATGACTAGTGAGGTTGAATATTTCTTCATGTATCTGTTTGCTGCTCGGATGTCTTCCTTTGAGAAGTGTCTGTTCATATCTTTTGCCCACTTTGTAATGGGGTTGTTTGTTTTTTTTTCTTTTCAGCATGTTTGAGTTCCTTGTAGATCCTAGATGTTAGGCCTTTGTCAGACATGGAGTTGGCAATTACTTTTTTCCAGTCTGTGGGATGTCTCCCTGCTCTCTTGATGGTTTCTTTGGCTTTGCAGAAGCTTGTCAGTTTAATGAGGTCCCACTTGTCTATCTTATCTCTTATGGCCCATGCAGTTCGGGTTTTGTTCAGGAATTAGATGCCAGTTCCAACTTCCATAAGGGTGTGTCCTGCATTTTCTAAAGTTCTTAAGGTTTGAGGTTTTACATTTAGGTCTTTGATCCATTTAGAGTTAATTTTTGTATATGGGGATAGATAGAGGTCTTGTTTGAATCTTGTGCATGTGGTCAGCCAGTTTTCCCAGCACCATTTACTGAATAGGTTCTCCTCTCCCCAGTGGTGGGTGGTGGAGGCTTTGTTGAAGATGAGTTGGTTGAGAAATTGAAGTTTTGCTTCTGGAATCTCAATTCTATTCCATTGGTCTATATGCCTGTTCTTGTACCAGTACCAAGCTGTTTTGATTATTGTAGCTTTATAGAAAAGTTTAAAGTCTGGTATTATGATACCTCCTGTTTTGTTTTTTCTGCTGAGAATTGTTCTGGTTATTCTTGGTCATTTGTGTTTCCATATGAATTCCTGTATTGTTTTTTCTAGCTCTGAGAAGAATGTTGCTGATAATTTGATGGGTATTGCATTAAATCTGTAGATTGCCTTAGGTAAGACGGACATCTTCACAATGTTGATTCTTCCAATCCCTGAGCATGGGATATTTTTCTACTTGTTTGTGTCATCTTTGATTTCTTTGAGCAGTGTTTTGTAGTTTTCATTGTAAAGGTCTTTCATGTCTCTGATTAGGAAGATGCCAAGGTATTTCATTTTTTTGGTGGCTATTGTGAATGAATGGGATTGTGCTTTTTACTTGGGTTTCTGTTTGTTTATTATTGGTGTAGAGAAATGCAATTGTCTTTTGCACATTTATTTTATACCCTGAGACTTTGCCAAAATCCTTTATCAGTGCAAGGAGGTTTTTGACAGATTCTCTTGGGTTTTCAAGATACACAATCATATCATCTGCAAAGAGAGATAACTTGACTTCCTCTTTTCCTGTTTGGATACCCCTGATTGCCTTCTCTTCTCTGACTGCTTGATCCAGGACTTCCAATACTATGTTGAACAGGAGGGGTGAGAGTGGGCATCCTTGTCTTGCTCCAGTTTTCAGGGGAAATGGTTCCAATTTTTGTCCATTTAGGAGTATGCTGGCTGTGGGTTTCTTGTAAATGGCTTTTACTATTTTGAGGTATGTTCCCCGTATGCCTAGATGTTTGAGGGTTTTTATCAAGAAGAGGTGCTGGATTTTATCAAAAGCTTTTTCTGCATCTAATGATATAATCATGTGGTTTTTGCTTTGACATCTGTTGATGTATTTAATTACGTTTATGGTCTTGTGAATGCTGAACCAGACTTGCGACCCAGGGTTGAAGCCTACTTGGTCATGAAGGATGATTTTTGAGATGTGTTGTTGAATCTGGTTTGCTAGGATCTTGTTGAGAATTTTAGCATCTATGTTCATCAAAGATATTGGCCTGTAGTTCTCTTTCTTTGTTGAGTTTTTACCTGGTGTGGTTATCAATGTGATGTTAGTTTCATAAAATGATTTGGGGAGAGTTCCATCTTTCTCAATCGCCTGGAATACTTTCAGTAGGATTGGTATCAGCTCCTTCTTAAATGTCTTATAGAATTCTGATGGAAAGCCATCTGATCTAGGGTTTTTTTTTTTGTAGGTTAGGGTTAGGGTTAGGGTTCTGGTTAAAACTTCTAAAACTTTTAATACTTTAAGTCTTCAGGTTTTCAAATCAGTCTCTCTGGGGGGGGGTTAAGAAACAAAAGCTTCAGAAACCACACTATCCACACCCTCCTCCCTGAACTGCCTGCAGATAAGGTAAACTGTTTTTATAAACAACATCTTTTATAAAAGCCTAAAGTGGTATGTCAGTCACTCACTGCAACTTATAATCAGCTACAGTGCTTTTCAGTGCCAAATTGCCAACAACTTTAAATCTCCTTCCAGGAATAAGGATTACTAATCCAACATAGGATGGATAACAAAATGACCTTTTTTAAAATTTGAAGTATTACTAACTACTCTTGTTGCATTTTAAGATAATATTTTTCCTGTCTAAGGTGGAAGGCCAATACCTCCCACTCCTCCCATCAAAAGCAGAGAGATGTTAATCTCCCATCTCTGGAGTAACCACCTGGGATTCATCCTCTTAGCATATCAGTCACTGGAAGATATATCAGACTTATTTATTATGAAAGACAAAAGGTACAGTTTTCCCTTGCCATCTTCACCTGTTTTAAATGCTCTTATTTATTATTATTTCCTATAATTTAAACTACAACGTAACTGCATATCTCCAAACTAATGTCTTCACATTTTTTTCCTTCAAACTTTCTCAAAGTACTTCCTTGCTAAAGTCATGATTAACAAACACCTTATAATTGTCTATAAATATAAAACAAAACCCAAAGAAACATGAAGACAAACTGCAGGTACATCCACATATAAACTAAGGAGTTCATTCATACAGCAGTGGAAACTGTTTGAACTCCAGTAGTGGTTATTGAGCCCACTGGGGTAATTATAAATACATTTTACCAAACATCAAAGCTTCAATATATTGTAACTGCAGGTATAATGGTCTTTTATTATAGTAGTATTAATACTAATAGTATATGCTTGTACCTAGTGCTTTGTTTGCAGATACTTAGCAACTCCATTGGTGTCTGTCCTCTCATCCCCTCCTCTTAGACAGATAGGGACACCTCTATGCCCCTACCCAGCAGGAAGCAGTTACAGAAGACTGAACTTCATCCCTGTTTCCATGTACAAATAAGAATATTTTAGACTAGGTGCAGTGGTTCACGCCTATAATCCCAGCACTTTGGTAGGTCAAGGTGAGACGACTGCCTGAACTCACAGGCTTGAAACCAGCCTTGGCAACCTGGCAACACCTCATTCTACCATAAATCAAAAAATTAGCCAGGCATGGTGGTTCATGCCTGCAGTTCCAGCTACTTGGAAGGTTGAGGCAGAAGGATCGCCTGATCCTAGCAGGTCGAGGCTTGTGGCCATGAGCACGCCACTGTCCTCTAGCCTGGGTGACAGAGAGAGTCTTCGATTCAAAAAGAAAAAAAGAATATTTTAAAATAACAAGACGGGGGAATGAAAGGTCATAACTTGGGGTCAATATAGCCAAAGAGCAGCCATTTCAACATTGCTTAGCTTTGCCATGTTTTTCTAGCAGTTCACTTTAATTTACTCTCTAATCACTAGCCAAGGGCAGAACCAGTTTCTCAGAGGTAGCTACTGATAACTGGCAACGAGTTAACCTTATCAGCTCTTCTTGACTTTCATGACACAGACTCCATTAACATGACAACAGTCATGTGACTAACCCACCCGTCTGTCTGCCATCCATCACCCGATGTCAGTAGCTATGCACACCTGCTCTCCATGATGACATGGAGCAGACTACCACCCAATCACCTTAGTGATCTCCCCCCATCAAAGGGAAAGTCTAAAAGGCATTCGACTTCAAACAGTAGTCACCATTGCTTTGTTAAACTCTGGTGTGTCCATGTGGCTCTTTGAGCTATGGCTACCATGTTTTCCTAGCTATGTCCCCCTTCTTTACTTTGGGGATGTGAATCTCCTCTCTCTCTCTTTCCTAATTACTTTCTAAATAAACTATATGTTCCAATTTAATCTCTGTGCAATTCTTTGCATCTTTCACATGGCACTGGATGGCAGACTAGACAGCCCTGCATCAGGCCTGCCCCCAAATTTTGGAGGCCTCACTGGGATTTTTAACCTAGCACGAGATACCCAAAAGAGATTCATAGAGACAGAAAGGAGAATGGTAGTTGCCAGGGGCTAGGGGGAGGGGAGCTTGGTGACTTATTGTTTAACAGGTATAGAATGTCAGTTTGGAAGACGAAAAAGTTCTGGAGATGGGTGACAGTGATGGCTGCCACAACAAAATGAATGTGTATAGTGCTACTGAACTATGTACTGATAAATAGTTAAAATGGCAAATTCTTTGTTATATTTTATCATAATAAAAAGGTACAGAAAAACAACAAACACAATTAGCACAAGGAATACATAGTTGAAACTATGTAATTAAATACTCATCTTAAAGGTAAACACATGCTAAATGGTTGGTTGATGTTGAGGATCTAAGAAGTGATCATGCCTTTGCCCTAACACCAGGTAGTCCCATGGTCTCCTTCTAACTGATAAAGATACATATGGATGCAACCATACTATATTGTAAAGTACAGTGTAGCATGGCATGGCATGGCATGGCATGGCATAGCAAAGCATAGTATGTGGCTTTGGAGTGAGAGAGATCTAAATTTGAGTCCAAGTTTTGCTAAAGCTGTATGACTTTGCCCGTGTTCCTGTATCTCTCCAAACCTTGGTTTCTTCATCTGCAAAATGGAGGTAAAATGTACCAATCATACCTTTAAGAGTTGTTATGGGCTGGGCTCGGTTGCTCAGCCTATAATCCCAGCACTTTGGGAGGCCGAGGCGAGTGAATTGCCTGAGCAAATGGTTTCAGACCAGCCCGGGCAACTTGGTGAGACCTCGTCTCTACAATAAATTAAAAAAATAGCGGGTGTATTAGCATAGCACACGCCTGTAGTTCCAGTTACTTGGAAGACTGAGATGGAAGGATCGCCAGAGCCCAGCAGGTTGATGCTGGGATGGTTGTGATTGTGCCACTGCACTCCAGCCTGGGTAATGGAGTGAGACTCCAACTCAAAAAAAAAAGAGTTGCTATGAGGATTCAGTGAAACAATATAAAGCTCTTGGAATTTAATGATGGGAGCAACTACCGTGACCATTCATCATAAAAATAAAAACAACAAATACAACTCTTGGAGTTCAAAAAGAAAAGAAAAAGAAGCTGGGCTCGGTGGCTCAGCCTGTAATCCCGTGCTTTGGGAGACTGAGGTGAGTGGATTGCCTGAGCCTGCACGTTCGAGACCCATCTGGGTAACTTGGCGAAACCTCATCTCTACAATAACAATCAAAAAATTAGCTGGGTGTGGTAGCGCACGCTTGTAGTTCCAGCTACTTGGAAGGCTGAGGCGGAAGGATCACCGGAGCCCAGAAGGTCGAGGCTGCAGTGGCTGGGAGCGGCCACTGTACTCCAGTCTGGGTGACAGAGTGAGACTCCAACTCAAAAAAAAAAGAAAGAAAGACAAAAAAAACCCCTGAACTTTCTTCTTTTCACATAATAGTATTATTATTTATTATTTAAGTGACTTAATTTGCCCTCTCAGAAGTTGCCCATTGAATAAGATAAGGAAGCCAAATGGGAGTATTCAGAGAGTAGGTATCAAAAATTAAGAGAAAACTCATCCTCACAAACACATTGATTGTGCTCTCAGTAGGCCTTCTATTCCTGCCACTTCACAATATCTGGCCTACTTATCTCCATGTGTCAGACACCTCTCTATGAGGAAGAAAAATCTCAATAGACTAGACATCATAACAGATTATCTATAAAAGCATACTCCTTCATCAGTATGGACAACTGAGGAGCGCCTGTGTCTGACAGATCTGTTTGGGAGAATTAAAGGGTCTTATGTACTAGATTTTGGGTACAGATGGGGCTGATTTCTCATCAGCCTGTGAAGGGTTGATGGAGGAGGTGAGATGTGAGCTCTGAATTAAAGAATGGCAGCAATACTTTGAAACAATGAGGGCAGGCTGCCAAGTACCCCCAAATCGGAACCAGACTAGAAGCCTGCTCTGGGGCTTGAATCCAGGTGGGTCCAGTGCTGGTACTGTGCAAGACACATTCTTCTAGGTTGCAAAACCAGAAACTTCTTTCCTATAGGCCACAAACATCTTGCTGGAACCCATTAAGAAATTGTTTGAACCCTGGTGAACTTTTGGCTGAAGAAGAGAAGAGGCTCGTGTTTGCTGCAGAAGGTTCATCTTGTCCTAGCACAAACAGATTTCAGTATGAACCAAGACAGAGGTTCTCCATGGTTTGTCTATCAGTATTAACTTCTGAACATTTCCAGTCTATCAGATTCAGCCACCAAAACACAGAAGATGCAATTTACTATCCAGGAAGCAGAAGAATGACTGAAAGTACAACTACTCTCTCCTAGCAGGGAAATCATATTCCTTCACGAACTAGGAAGACATTGCTTATGCATGAGTCTGTACTGCACTGCCCTGTTACAGTTGCTAATACTGATGAAGATGGTAGAACTTTAATGTGATTCGCAAAACTACTGCTTTAATACATTATTTTCTATTACAGAAAAAGATATGAGATATTGCTCAGACAACCTCTAACCAAGTGAAATTCTGGACTTTTAGAAGTTATAAGAACCTTCAGTCAAATAATTTTACTGTATTTCAGAAGCGATATACTTCAACATATATTCAATCGATACATGTGGAAACTAAATGCACTATATAAAGTGATATTTTATATAGACCAAAACGCTGATTTAGAAATAGATATACGAAAGCTAAACAAAACAAAGCTATGGACATGGCACCATGCCATGGTCATGTAGGGCATTCCCAGGAAATCCCCAGTGGCTGTGACTGTGTTCGTTGTTTCATCCCCTGCCCATGGCTAATCAATTGTAGTTCCACAATAGAGACACCCGGAATAGGCTAGAGCCTCTTCCCTGGGAATTTGAAAATGGACTGGAGACAGAGACAGAACAGTGTTGGGGCCAAGTTATCTTTTTTCAGATCTATGCACATCTGTAGCTGAGGACTTCATAGCTGTCCTGGTACCTGTGCTTCCCTGGCCCTCCAGCTTTCTGTTTGGTTCCAGTCACCCAACACATATTTTTCTAAGAAAAAACTTGATGTTCCTGTTACAAATTCTTATCCTTTCAATGATCCAGCCTTTTGAGCTTAAGTTGAGCAGAACAAGTTTCTATTGCTTATAGCCAGAGGAAACCTAAAACAGCGTATACATGTTTTGCCAGGAGGGGCATTTATTTTCCTAGCCTGGAGCTGAACATACAGAAGGAAACTTTCTTTAGAAATGTATTCTCAGAGTTTTAAAATGAAGACAGTTAGTGTAAGGTTTTGAGAAACCAGAAAGAAAAGAAACAAAAGTGAAGGAGAACGATGCCAAAGGAAACTGATAGTAAATTGACAATAATTTGAATTTTAAAAGCAGAAGTATTTAAAAATAATATAAGGCTGGAATCAAGGGAAAGGAAGGTAACATAAATAAGATATATAATTCCAAGAATAAGAAATTTAATTGTTTTCTTTTGAAATAACCATGTGTACAGGTTAAGATTTTTATATTTGTGTATTTTTAGATTTTAAAAAATTGAGTAGTTGCTCTTTACCTTATACAAATGTTCTTTTTAAAGTCTTTTAATGTGGTATCAAATTAACTTAGTAGAACAAATTTCCATGGGTTCCTTTTACGCAGGAGAATGGCTGTATACAGTAGTACTCAGAGCTGTTTCTGAGCTAGAAGAGATCAGAACCGGGGGGGTCTCATCAATGATAACCAAAGCTTCTCCTTATTCCTCTTCCTGATAGAAACCAGAAGACCAGTGGCCAGTAGGACCCTCAATTTTTGGCTCCCATTGATAGGTTCTTAGAGGCTTAAAATTCAGGGAGGCTGTGTAGGAGGAGGGTGTAATTCTGAGAGGCAATAGGTAGAATAAAAAGTATCGGCTTTAGACCCAGCCAGATCTGAGTTCAAATCCTAACTTAGCCACTCACAAGCCATGTGATGTCACACAAGCAGATCTACCCCTTGGGCTATAGATGGGTTCCTTTGAGGTTTAGTGGTAGGCATAGTCCTTGGCAGAGAGTGTGGCACAGTTAGTGCTCAATACATGAGGAGGATTGTTTTATTATTCTTAGCATCACCATGATGGTGACCAAGGTTCTTTCTCCCTCCCCTGAGAAATACCTAGCCTACACATCCACGAGGGATGCACCAAAAAGGCAAATGGCTGCAGGTCCAGGCTGTGCAGTGGGTGAAAGAGATCCTGAAGAGTATGCATTATCTCAAGACCACAGCCACTCTTCATCTCTGTCACATGGTTGCCATGTTGGAGTGCAGACCGAATGCTGCCAGTTTGATTTTTTTTTCTTTTTGTACTCCCCCTCAAAAAACAAAGAGGGACAGAGAAAGAACAAGAGAGACAGGGCAGGATAGAGACCCAGAAAGAGGGGGATGGAGACCCAGAGGCAAGGACAGAGACCTACAGAGAGGGAGACCGAGACAGAGACTTAGAGATGAGGATATAGACCCAGAGAGAGAGAGGAGGAGAGGCCAGGCGTGTTGGCTCACATCTGTAATCCCAGCACTCTAGGAGGCCGAAGCAGGAGAATTGCTTGAGCCCAGGAATTCAAGACCAAGCCTGGGCAACACAGAAAGACCTCATCTCTACAAAAAATAAAAAGTAGCCAGGCATGGTGGCTACTTGGGAGGCTGAAGCGGGAGGATCACTTGAACCCAGGAGGTCGAGGCAGCAGTGAGCTGTGATTTTACCACTATACTTCAGCCCTGATTTTTTAAAGAGTGCTTTGAATCCAGATTTTTATTAAAAATATTATATTATATTTATTTGTTTTAAAGATGTGGGGTACAATTCAGGATTCGGCATACAAGTAGTCATCATACAGGTAAAGTTTGGGCCTCCCTGTGGTCCCCGCTTCGCATGGTTTGAGATCAGGTACCCTTACTGATGTTGTGTTCCCCCCACCCTTCCCCTGGCAGTGTCCTGCTACTGCCAATCCCTTTCTTATAGTATTATGGTAAATGTTCAGGGTTCGCTTACAGGTGAGAACATGTGGTACTCAGTTCTTTTTTCTGGGATAGATCACTGAGTATTATAGAAATATTATATTTAAATACTGGCAATGAATTCAAATTTGTACAAAACCCTACGATATGAGCAGATCAAAAGTTTTCAGTATGCTCTGTCTGGTTGGAGAGTTACTAGTTTGCAACTTCTGCTTGAGAGCCATGAAAACCCTTTGGGAGAAAATGAAGAAAACTATACATTGAATTATAGAGTGAAACTTGTTGAGTACTACTGGGAAAATGAGAGGCTAAACCTAAATAGCTTTGATAAAACCATCCTATCTACACACTGCCTAAGCAGTCATGAGTATAAAAATCTTTATCTGGATCTTTAAAAAAGACTCACTGCTCCTCTAACCCGACCAGAACTGACTTCCTTCTAAGCACCCAACCCTTTGGTACTCAAGGCACGTGCCTGTCCAAGGCATGCCTTCAGGAAGGAAATGATGGGCGGCAGGAGAGATGAACCTGCCTCACCTCTGAGTACGTCTTTGCCTCTGAAACAAGCCAAATTGTATCTTTACCCAAGCAAATCCATCCTTGTTAAAAAAAAATCCTTTCATCCCTAGCTCAGGTCAAATAGAAATCAAGAGTGGAAATGGCTGCACAGATATTACATTTTGTTGCTCAGTAGAAGAGTGTTGTGTGGATGGATGGACGGATCAACAAATAAACGCATCTTTACATCAGCCCACAACCAATACTAATACTGGAGATTTCTGCATCAAGAGTGGACAGACAACCTCAGGAGTCGAAGGGAGGCTGAAATTCTCCCCCAACTGAGAAACCTTGGGAGTAAAGAGGAGAATGTTAGTCAAGTACAGTTGGAAACTTGGGAGAAAAAAAACGCTGGGTATGTTCTTTCATTTTAATGTGACTTTGGGCACTTCTCAGGCTTCACTCCCACCTCACCCCTGTCCCTTTCCTTGAAATATCTGTTTCTTAAATCACCTATAACTCGGCTGGCAAAGAACTAAACTGTACTCAAGTGCGACCTTAAACCCAAGTGCACATGAGACTAGCCAGCCACCCGGTCCCGGACACTGTGACATTGCTACAACTTGCAGGTGCAATAGGTTTACACTTGGCACTTCTGGAGGGATGGAAACGGTGAGCATTATGTTTTTGGAATGTTGCATTGTTGGCAAGGTTTTCCACTCGTATTTTCTTTTATACTACAACTATTTTTAAGTAAATGGAATGTTCCTGTGATAATTTGGCCGCAAGGGAGGGAAATTTAGCTCAGGAACTGAAGTGTACTTTGTAATGGCGAAAGAGACTAACGAAAGTAAATAAACAATCCAAATCGGTACTTTAAACTTTTTGTTTAAAGGCTCTTAAAAACACACATACAAAGAAGCATTCTCACTTCATACAGATTAAGGAGAACTGAACTTGGAGCCAGCAGACTTGAGTTTGAGTCTTCTTGGCTTTGCCACGCGCAAGTTGACAAACCCAGGGCAAGTCACACCCTACTCTGATGTTCACTGTCTTCACCCATAGGATACGGAAATTCAGTTTGGGATTTCTCCAAGGTCCCTTTCAAAGCCACTGCTTTGTGATTAACTTTTTAGAAAGGTTCAAAATATCCCCCAAGACCTCTGAATTTGTCTTGGACTCTTTGTTTATGAATCCCACAGGTTAATAAACATCTCTTTCTGCTTTCCCTAGATTTCTTAGATTCTTAAGTGTTCTCTTGGGTCACAAGTAGTCAGTCCACAGCAACAGCACTTTGTTCCTTTTTGAGCTGGGCTCCTTGGGGCAGTCTAACCAAAGAGGCAATAGAAAGGACAGGTGCGGTTTATTATACTAATTTTAGGTGCTTGAGTGGATTTTCCTGACTTTGGCAAGCAGCCCTTCTTAAGATTGTTCCGGGAGAGTCTTTAGCAACCACGAATGTGCCAAAACTTGAATAAAATTATGTTCAAGGCTCAAAATCTGGAAGGTACTTGATGCTTTAAATTGTTTTTATTAAAGATCTTGACAATTAAAGTAGCTACAACATTAAAAAAAAAATCATCCCTTTACCTAGCTTGATATTTCCTTGGAAATATGCCAATGGGTCAATGTATGACTCCTAATAGAGTTTCATATTTGAATTTAATTTTTAATATTTTTAAACAATTATATAAAGTGTCATGAAAAGCAATCTCAAAAAGGCCTCTTCCATTGTACATTGCCTATTTTTAATTCAAATTCAATTTTTTTAAAGCCACGGACAAAGTTTTTAATATTTAAAATTTCTGATATGTTTTTTAAACCTTGTCCTTCAAGTTTCTAGGAAGATTAGCATTTATGGTCCAAATCTTGATAACCATATTAGTAATAGAAAGAGTTGAACTAATTAAAAATATAACTGAAGATCACCTCATTTAATCCTGAGCCATAGTAAATAGTGGATGGCAGGAGACCCCAAATTCCAAATTACTTCTAGCCTAATATATTACAGAAAACAAACTTAATTTCACATAAGCAGACTCTGTGTCGCAGCCTGAAAGAAATGAGAACAAGGCTCAATATATTAAAAGATAAAACAGACATTTAAGATGAATAATTTATGTGCTTTAGGGAGGACTTGGTCATCAAGAGACAAAAATAGCCAACAGAGAGATTTATTGACTCACTGCTCCATCTGTGCATGCAGCAGTCACATTGAGCATCACAACATAAAGAAATTAAGATGAGTAAGATGTGGTCTCTGCCAGTTAGAAATCTCAGTCTAACGGCCTATATTTTTATGAAATTTAATATGAGACAAAGGAAGCAAGAGAAAAGTAGATGCCAAATGGAGGGATGACTATTCACTCACTTGAGGAATTTCACTAAAGGACATATGTGACTGCCCGAGTAAGAGGGTGACCCTAGAGCTGGCCTTTGAAGCCTTATCTACCTCTTCAAAACTGAGGTACAGTTCTCCTCCTGTATGTTCCCTTGCATCCTGTACTCACAGTTGCATTCCTAGTATTTTAGTATAATGTCTAGCATTAATAGATGCTCACTAAAATCCTGAATCAGGGCTGGATTTGGTGGTTCAGCCTGTAATCCCAGCACTTTGGGAGGCTGAGGCGAATGGATTGCCTGAGCCGGTGGGTTCGAGACCAGTCTGGGCAACTTGGTGAGACCTCATCTCTACAAGAAAAAATCAAAAATTAGCCAGGCATGGTAGCGCGTGCCTGTTGTTCTGGTTATTTGGAAGGCTGAAACGGAAGGATCACCAGATCCCAGCAGGTCAATGCTGGGATGGCGTGAACATGTCACTGCACTCCAACCTGGGCCATGGAGTGAGACTCCAACTCAGGAAAAAAAAAATCTACAACAATCTGAATCAACAGCACTTAATCTTCATAGACCTCATTTTCTTTCTCTATAAGTGGCAACAATATCACCCAACATAGGTTCATTTGAGAATTAAAGGTGATAATATATGTAAAATGCTTACATAGCACAGTGCCTGGCACATAAGTGCTCAATGAATACTAGCTTTTATTAATGTTAGATATTGTTACATCTATTTTTACAATGAGAAAATAGACTTAAAGAACCTAATAAATTCATCCATGATCATATAGGTAATAATTTCAGAAGTGAGACTTCAAATTTATATCTGATTGAGTCCAAAATTAAAGTCTATACAATGCACCGCTGATTATAATTATTTGCATTTAAATCTCATCATTATAAAATTATAAATTTCTTAAAGACAGGATATCATGACGCTTCTTTTTCATATCCTCTTGAGCCTAACTCAGGCCCACATGGCAGACCTATATTAAAAATTGATTAAGCCTACTTGGGTCTCAAATCTCTGAAATGCAAAAATGGAAGAATTATGTTGTAAGACTTCAAATTCCTTTTCAGTTTCAAAACTGTTTTCTGCAGGGGTGATGCCACCAAGATGGCAAAATAGAAGGTATCCTGCTCATATCCTCCTGCAACAACAAGAATTCTACACACAGCTACAGTCAAAAGTCTCTTTGTGGAAGCTTCAGAATTTAGGTAGAAGTTTGTGAAGCCCTGATAGAGCCCAAGATCTAGGAGGGTCATTTTGAGAATGCTGACCAACACCCAGCTGGCTGATCTGCTCCACCGAGCTAGCTCCTGGGTTCAGGCCCAGAAACGGCCCAGTCCCCTAAGGGGCTTGGCTACAGCCCCATTTGGCCTTGAGCCTGCAACCAAAATCATCTGCCAAGGGGTCCAGAAGGAATTGTGCACACTAGTGCCTTGGTGGAAAGGCTTGTCTGCCCGCTGACATCGGTCTCGGCAGTGAATTAAAAAGTTGCCCGGAGGCACTGATCCAGCCTTCCTCAGCCAAGGTCCCAGCTCAGAGCTGTTTGCACAAGGCTCCAGAGGAAGGCTTTTCCATATCTTGCAGCCCAGGAGTCTGAGCCTCCATGACAGGTTTGCCTACCTCTGTCCCACAGCAGATTCTGAGGTGGCCCAGTCTCAGCTCCATCCTCTCTCACTGCAGTAGGAGAATGATCATATCTGAGTAGGAGACATATACCTCTCCAAGCCAAGCCTGGATTCTCCAGCCTCTATTCCAGAGCAGATCCTTAGGAGGTCCAATTTCAGCTTTAACTGTCCTGCTGCAATTGGAGAATTATCTTGTTTGGGCAGAAACCTATTGGGTGACACACACCTGTCTAATCCAGTGGGATAGGCCCCTAACCTCCTTCCTACAGCAGGTCCTACAGGGGCCCAACTCAACCGAAACTCCTCTTGCTGCAGTCAGGGACTCATCTCACCTGGGCAGAGACCTGCTAGAGGGCATTCCCATTTGGAACACCAGGACAGTCTTCTGTACTCAGGTTTCTGGCCATACAGCACTCTTCTCGAGTCTTCCCCAGGCCCATCTGGGATGGAAAGCTGCATCAACCTTGGCGATGTTGTAAGAGTCACGGCAGCCGGGCTCGGTGGCTCAGCCTGTAATCCCGCGCCTTTGGGAGGCTGAGGTGAGTGGATTGCCTGAGCCCGCGGGTTTGAGACCCGCCTGGGCAGCGAGACCTCGTCTCTACAAAAAATCAGCCGGGCGTGGTAGCGCATGCCTGTAATTCCGGCTACTCGGAAGGCTGAGACGGAAGGATCGCCGGAGCCCAGCAGGTCGAGGTTGCGGTGGCCGGCAGCGGCCACTGCACTCCAGTCTGGGCGACCGAGTGAGACTCCAACTCAAAAAAAAAAAAAAAAGAGTCACGGCAAGCGTGGACTTAGAGTATCCTCTAATGTTGAGACAGTTTTAGTGGTCATGGGCTTAGGGAACACAAGAGCCAGTCAGCTTAGAATGCCTAGAAGGCCCTCTGAAGGAGGACAGACACAAACAAAGCCAGACCATTAAGTCTAAAATACCTAGTCCCTCAATGCACAGACATTGCTGCACTTCCACAAGAATCAAGAGCATTCAGGGAAATGATCTCACTAAACACAAAATAAGGTGCTATAGGCCAACTCTGAAGCGAGGGAGATATATAATCTCTCAGACAAAAAAATTCAAAATAGTTATTTTAAGGAAGTTCTATATAATAATAAAGGAGTTAATGCAACAAGGGGATATAACAATAGTTAGTATATGTGCATCCAACCTCGGAGCACCCAAAGATATAAGGGAAATTTTAATAGATCTAAAGGGAGAGAAAAATGGCAATACAAAAATAATAGGACACTTCAACAACCCACTTTTTAGCAAGGGACAGATCATCCAGGCAGGAATTCAACATAGAAACACTAGAATTAAACTATACTCTAGACCAAAAGGATCTAATAGATATTTAAGGAACATTTCATCCAGCTGCTGAAGAACACACCGTTTTCTTAATCAGCACATGGAAAATGCTCCAGACTGGAGGATATGTTAGGACAAAAAACAAGTCTCAACAAACTCAAAAAAGCTGAAATTATATAAAATATCTTTGCTGATCACAATGAAATAAAACTAGAAATAATAACCAGAGGAACTTTGGAAATTGTGCAAATACATAGAAATTAAAAACATGTTCCTGAATGACTATTGCATCCTTGAAGATATTAAAAATGAATTTAAAAATTTATTTAAAAAATGAAAATAAAATGATGACATATCAGAACCTATGAGATACTGCAAAAGCAATATTAAGAGATAAGTTTATAGCAATAAATGCCAACATAAAAAGAAAGGCTCCAAATAAACAACCTAATGCTGCACCTCAAGGAACCAGGCAAGCAGCAAACCAAGCCCAAAATTAGTCTCAGAAAAGAAATAATAAAGATTAGTGCAGAAATAAATAAAATGCGACTAAAAAAATATATAAAAAACTGACAAAATGAACACTTGCATTTTTGGAAAAGTTAAAATTAACACACCTTTAGCTAGGCTAACTAAAAGAGACGGGAGTGAGGGGGAGAGAGAGAGAGAGAGAGAGAGAGAGAGGGAGAGAACCCAAATATACAAAATCAGAGATAAAAAAGGAAACATTGCAACTGGCAGCACAGAAATACAATGAATCATTAAAGAAAATTATGACCAACAATACACCAACAAATTGGAAAACGTAGAAGAGATGGATAAATTGATACAATCTACCAAGATTGAATCAGAGGAAATAGAAAATCTGAATAGATCAAGAATGAATAACAAGATCAAAGCAGTAATAAAAAGTCTTCTATCAAAGAAAATGCCTTCAGTGACGAATTCTACCAAACATTTGAAGAACTAATACCAATTCTACTCAAACTATGTTTAAAAATTGAAGAGGAGATAATGCTTCCAAACTCATTAAATGAGGCCAGCTTTACTCTGATGCCAAAACCAGCCAAAGACACCACCACAACAACAACAAACTATAGGCCAATGTATCTGGTGAATATGGATGCAAAATTCCTCAAAATACTAACTCAACAGCCCACTAAAAAGAACATTCTTCATGATAAAGTGAGACATACTCCAGGGATGCAAGGACAGTTCAACACACACAAATCAATAAACATGATACAACACATTAACAGAATCAAGTACAAAAACTATATGGTAATTTAAATCGATGCTGAAAAAGCATTTGATAAAATTCAATATCTTTTTATTATAAAAAGTCTCAACAAATTGAATAATAAAAAACATTTCAACACAACAAAGGTCATATATGATATGATAAGCTCATAGCTAATATACTAACTAGAGAAAAATGGAAAGTCTGCACTAAGATCTGGAAAAAGACAAGAATGTCTATTTTCATCTCTTTTAGTAAACATGGTACTGTTAGTTCTAGTAAGAGCAATAATACACGTAAAAGAAGTAAATGGTGTTTAAACTGGAAAGACAGAGTACCCTTGTTTACAGATGACATGGTCTTATATTTTTAAAACCCTAAAGATTCCACCAAAAACTATGAATTGGTAAAGAAATTTAGTAAAGTTGCAGGATACAAAATCAACAGAAAAAAATCAGTAGTATTTGTATATGTTAATAGTGATCAATGATCAATCTGACAAAGAAATTAAAAACACAATCAAATTTACAAAAGTTAAAAAAAAAAAAGGCCTTGGAATAAATTTAACCAAAGAAGTAAAAGCTCTCTATAAAGAAAACTATAAAACATTGACGAGAGAAATTTAAGAAGACCAAAAAAAAAAAAAAAAAAAAGGTAAACTATCCCATAATCATGGATTGGAAGAATTAATATTATTAAAATGTCTGTGTGCCAAAGCTATCCCTATCAAAATAATGACGACATTCTTTTTAGAAATAGAAAAAGCAATCATGAAATTCATGCGGAACCACAAAAGACCCTATATAGCTAAAACATTCCTGAGTAAAATGAACAAAGCTGGAGGCATCATAGTACCAGATTTCAAATAGTATTACAAAGCTATACCAAAACAGTATAGTACTGGCATTACAACATATACATAGACCAATAGAATAGAACAGAGAACACAAAAATAAGTGCATGTACTCACAGCCAACTCATTTTTGACAAAGGTGCCAAGAACATACATTGGAGAAGAAGCAGTCTCTGTAATAAATGGTTTTGTGAAAACTGGATATCAATATGCACAGGAATAAATCTAGATCCTATCTTTCATCATATACAAAAACCAACTCACAATAAATTAAAGACTTAAATGTAACACTTGAAACTATAGTACTACTAGAAGAAAAGATTAGGAAAATGCTCCAGGACATTGGTCTGGACAAAGATTTTTTGAATAAGTTTTCAAAAGCACAGAAAATAAAAGCAAAGATAGACTAATGAGATTATATCAAGCAAAAAGAGCTTCTGCACAGCAAAGGAAATCATTAAAAAGAGAAGAGACAACCTACAGAATGGGAGAAAATATTTGCAAACTATTCATCTAACAAGGGATTAATAGACAGAATCTACAAGAAACTCAAATAACTCCATAGCAAAAATAAAAACAAATTATCTGATTTTAAAAGAGGCAAAAGACCTGAATAGACAACTCTCAAAAGAAGACCTACAGATAACCAACAGTATATGAGAAAATACTAATATTCAACATTCATCAAGAAAATGAAATTAAAGCCACAGTGAGGTGCCATTTCACCCCAGTTAGAATGGCTATTATCAAAATGACAAAAAAATAAAAAATAAAAATAACAAAAGCTGTGTAGAATGCCAAGAAAGAGGAATGCTTATACATTGCTGGTAGGAATGTAAAGTGGTACACCTATTATGGAAAAGAGTATGAAGGTTCCTCCAAAAACTAAAAATAGAACTACTATATGATCCAGTTATCTCACTGCTGGGTACGTATCCAAAAGAAAGATAATTGATACATTGAACAAATATCTGCAGTCCCATTCTTATTGTAGCACTGTTCACAATAGCCAAGATATAGAATTAACCCAAGTGCTCATGAATGAATGAATGGATAATAAAATTGTGGTATGTTTACACAGTGAAATATTATTCAGGGCCGGGCGCAGTGACTCATGCCTGCAATCCCAGCACTTTGGGAGATGGAGGTGAGAGGATAGCCTAAGCCCGGGAATTCGAGATCAGCCTGAGCAACTTGGTGACACCAAAAAATTAGCCCTGGCTTGGTACATGCCTGTAGTTGCAGCTACTTGGAAGGCTGAGGCAGAAGAAGCACCTGAGCCCAGCAGGTCGAGCCTGTGGTGGCTATCAGTGTGTGACTGTACTCTAGCCTTGGCGATAGAGTGAGAATCTGACTCAAAAAGAAAAGAAAAGAAATCCTGTCATTTGCAGAAATATGGAAAGAACTGGAGGTCATTATGTTAACTGAGATAAGGCAGGCACAGAAAGACAAATCTTGCATGTTCTTATTCATTTGTGGGAACCAAAAAAACCCCAAAGTGGATCTCATGGGGATAGAGAGTAGTATGTTGGTTACCGGAGCCTGGGAAGGATAAGGGAGTGATGTGGAGAAAGAGAAATTGGTTAATAAGTACACAAATACTTATTAGAGAGAATAATTTTGGTATTCAACAGTACAGTGGGAAAAATTATACTTGATAATAATTTGTTATATATTTCAAAATAGCTAGAAGAGAAGAATTATCGTTTCCAACACACAGAATAGATAAATGTTTGAGGTGATGGATATCTCAGTTACCCAGGTTTGATAATTACACACTGTGTACATATATCAAAATATCACATGTATCCTCAAAATATGTACAGATATATTAATTAAAAAATACAAAAATCCGGTCTCCTATGAAATCACTCAGTGAATTAAATAGAATTAACATAGCTAAATGAATAATGCTTAGTTGAGATTTTATTACTCTAAGGAAAAGATTTTCTTAAATCCACACCAATTTCCCTCAAACGAGAAAAAAAAAAAGGTAAGATGTTCAAATCTGGTCTGATGTGACTATCCATCTATTTAGCACACATTCATTAAATATCTGTTTTGCCACATGTCTGTAGTTCCAGCTGCTTGGAAGGCTGAGACAGAAGGATCGCCTGAGCCCTACAGGTGGAGGCTGTGGTAGCTGTGTGCATGCCACTGCACTCCAGCCTGGGCGACAGAGTGAGACTCCAATTCAAAAAAGAAAATAAATATCTGTTTTGTGGAAGTTTCAAATCAGCTTTCATACACAGAAATACTTAGGGTATTTTGGGGAGCAAGAATGAATAGAAGGCAACACCCACCTAGACTCATGGGTTGGTCTCATTAACGCTGTCGAAGACTGAGATCAGGCCATTGTCACAGCTCATGCAGTCTTAACACAAAGTCCACAGACTTTTGAGTATTAGCACTACATTTACCCTTCTTGAAATAAAATTCACGTACTATAAAATTTGACCATTTAAAGTATATCATTCAGTGGTCTTAGTATACTTTCATGGGACTGAGAAACCATCGCCAAAATCTGTTTAGAACCTTTTCATCACCTTCCCAAGAAACTCTGCGCTCATAAGCAGCCATCTCCATTACCCTTCAACTCCCAGCCCTAGGTAATCACTAAACTACTTGCTGTCACCATAGATCTGTCTAATCCGGATATTTCACAAAAAGGGAACTATTGAATATGTGGCCTTTTGTTACTGGCTTCACTCACTTAGCATAATATTTGAAGGTTTATTTATGTTAAAGCATGCACTTCATTCCTTTTTATTGTGGAATACTATTCCCTTGTATGGAGAGATCACATTTCACTTATCCATTCATGAGTTGATGAACATTTTTTGAGTTGTTTCCACTTTTTGGCTATTACAATATTACTGCTGTTATAAACACTGGAGTACAAATTTTTCTGTGGATGTATGCCTTCATTCTCTTGGGTACATGCCTAGGAGTAGAGTTGCTGGGTCATATGGTAACTCTGTGTTTAGCTTTCTGAGAAACTGTGGGAATATGCTTTTCAAGGCAGCTGCACCATTCTGCACCGTATTTCAAGAATCACACAGTTTCAAAATGGCCATTTGGTATGAATGTTCTAATAATGCTCATGAAATTCTCTCAGTAATAAGGTGACTTTCTTCGAGGTTAGAAACAGTAAGTGGATAAAGAAATTTTTTTCTTTAGCTATGACTGTTGCAGAAAGCTGAGACTGCGGGCTCATTGAGAGGAGGGCTTGCAACCTTTTTAACCTCTGTATTCCCCAGGGAAGCTCAACCAATATTAAGCCTCAAATATTTGTTGAATGAATGAATAGTTCCAAAAAGTCACTGTGCAGTAAATGATCAACTTGCTCAGAAAGAAGAGGTCTGGCTTTTGCCCTTGCCTCCTGGAAGGTAATCTCTAAGCCTTTGTAATGTCATGACTAAAAAGAATGTCTTTGTTTTGATGGAGGCCTCGCCTCATGTCAAATGTCTATGCTAACAATGTGATTCATGGTAAGAGCTTTGGGCCACATGATATCAGCTTGACCTCTGGAGAATGCCTGAGATAAAAGACAGTCACAGAGGAGGTTAACCATGTCTCAGTGACTGAAACTTAACTAAAACGCTGGACACCAAGTCTAGAATGAATTTCCCCGGTTGGCAATAATACTCCATGCATATTGTCACACATTGTTGTTGGGAGAAGTAACCGTTGTCCACACAACTCGACTGGGAGAGGACAACTGGAAGCTCTCTCTGCATTTGCAACTCTCCCAGGTCCTGTTCTATATACCTCTTTCCTTGGCTGATTGTAATCAGTGTCTTTTGGCTGTAATAAACTATAATCACAAGTATAACAGCTTTCTGTGAGTTCTGTGACTCTTTCTAGAGAACTATCCAAAGTGGGGTGGTCTTGGGGAATTCTCAAACTTGAAGTAGGTGTCAGAAGTGAGTGTGGTCTTGAAGACCACCAAACTTAGAGTTGGTATTATCACTAACTGTGCCAAAACTCTTTTAAAGTTGATTAGGTAAAGTTTAGTACATTCAGTGTTTCTAAGGATGAGTAGCTCAAAGAATCACTCATGAAACAAAAGCACAGGATGAATAAAAAACGTTGCCAGATCTTGGAGGAACATTCATTTAATGGAACACAGAATTCTTAGGTCACGGAGTTCCCTATCTGAGGTATACATAGTCATACTTCTATTAACAAAGAGATGTGCTTACTGACACTACGCTTCATTATTAAAATGTTTCCCCAGAGAAAAGGATGTCATATAACAGATACAATAGAATTTAAAATATAGCTTTAACTTTTGCCAATTGTATGATCTTCTATGAGCATCAATCTTCTCATTTATAAAATGGAAATCAAATTATCCTATGTGATTGACACAGAAAGCACATGGTGATATGCATGAATACACAAAGTATACAGCACTAAAAATAATAAAGTTTGAAAATTTTTTCTAAATTAGATTTGTTCTGCCTTGCTTACGTCATTGAATCTCTTTGAGAAAACAAAAGCACTGATTTTTGTTAAGTCAATGGTTAGTTTCAAAGGAAAAAATTAAATAGATATAACTTTCAAGTAAGTTTTTCTATGGAAGTTATAGAAACACTTCTACCTCATAAGTTGAATAGCATGATGGAAAAAAAAATCTCAGTATAGCAGAGTAATCCTTCTCATGAATACGGATGATACCTGATAAACACAGGACTCAACTAAGGGGACAGGAAGGAAATGCTATAAAATGAATGAATTTCTAGGGAATGTCACTTTCTATACCCCTTAATTATTCAAATAGAGAGGAGATCTCAAGGAACTATAAAACATTATATACTAATTTGGCTTTAGTTTTTCCTAAAACAAGAAACATTCAAATTAACTTGTTATCTAACTGGTAAATGGTCACAGAAAAGGTTAATCCAACGAATTTTTAATCATACATACATAGGCCATTGACTATATAAACTTGATGGAAACAAACTTTTCAATTAATAAGGCAGAGTTAATAGGAAGAAAATATCAATTCACTTATGAATGTCATATGGCAGATATTGTTTTGTACCTACATTATATTCTCATCCCCTATCACTGCTCCAAATTAATATCTGATACTTCTCCCATGTCCTAAATCCCAATAAATGGCAACATCATATTTTGTGTAAGCTGGAAACTGCCAGAGACCAGCTCCAGCTGGGTTCAGGGTACCCCAAAGGTGGAGACGGCGTCGGCGATTGGGGGGAAGAAGAAAGAGAGAGAGAGAGAGAGAGAGAGAGAGAGAGAGAGAGAGAGAGAGAGCGCGCGCGCCTGGACTCCAGTCTAGTGAAGAAGCGATGTGTGTTATTGGGAATTACAGCGGGTCTTTTCTACACAAAGTCAGATATGGGAGGGGCATCCCCCACCCACCAGAAACCTTAATCCATGAAAACTTAATCAATGATTGCCTTTAAACCCTTTTCATATGATAATCTTAAAATCCCATAACAAAGGATAACCTAATCCGTGACTGACATATTCTATAAACCTTTTTCATCCTAAGCTGATTGATTTATGCTAAGTTAAACAATTCTATAGAAGCCTAAGTATTTACTTTACAAACGAAAGTGGCCCATCCCAGAATGTTTAGAATGTGGCCCAGTCCAAAGTTCACAGTGGGCTACCTGCAAGTAACCCAGTCGCATTCTTTCAACAAAATGGCTGTCTTCTAAAATTATATTCTACAATTTACACCTTCAATAAATCCTAAGATCATGACCCAGAAGCCTGTGACCAATACTAAGGCTCTTAGATGTGACACAAGTTTGAATTATAAGTTGTGTGAAAGCCAAAACTGCAGTTTGTGGAAGAATGGGAGCAATGAGCTTCTAAAGTGAGCTTGTGTTCCTCTCGGTCTCAGAGTTTTTATGTTTGAGCTTATAGGAGCTTAATCAGGTTAGTGCTGAGTAGAAAGGGGGAGGAAATGGGGTCGATAGCTCCCGAACGCATCCTAGTGGTCTCGGGTCAACGGCCCTTCCTGATCCCTAACGCTCAGTGGGCCTCCATGGCCGGCTCCCAACAGGAAACCTCAACATGTTCAACTCACTTTTTGCTCTCATACTATATTTAACCAATCACCAAACCTATGGATTTAGTCTCCTGATTTGTTCTGAAATCTCTCCTTTTCTCTTAATTCCATTGCCAATTTTTACCCCTTTTCAATCCTTTTGCCCCTTTTCAATCCATTGCCTTCTGCTATGGCTTGGATGTTGGTTGCCTCTCCAAGTCTCATGTTGAAATTTGATCTCTAATGTGGCAATGCTGAGAGGTGGGTTCTGTTGGAGGTGCTTGGGTCATGGGGGGGGTCAGATCCCTCATGAATAGATTAATTTCCTCCCTCAGGGGTGAGTGCCAGTGAGTGCTGGTTGTTAAAAGAGCCTGGCACCTGCTACACCCTTGCTTCCTCTCTCATTATGTGATCTCTCTGCACATGCTGACTCCTCTTTGGCTTTCTGCCATGAGTTGGGACAGCCTTAGACCCTCACTAGATGCAAATGCCCCATCTTGAGCTTTCTAGCCATGAGGCAAACTTCTTGTCTTTATAAACTACCTAGTCTCAGGTGTTCTGAGACTAAGACACCCTCATTGTAGAAAAATTCCTTTTGCAAAAATATATATCTCACCTTATCTTTCATCTACTTGAATTATTTCAATAGCACCATTTTGCTCTTAATACAACAAAACCCAAATCTTTTAAATATAACTTACATATCTTTTTATGGCATAGGCCCTGACAATCCCTTCAGCTTGATCTTTCCAGTGATATCGTTTAGCATTCTCTGATCCCATATCTTGCTTAAATAACCCTTCTATTCACCACAGTCTACACTTCTCTTACTGTGGCTCCTACACAATATTCAAAATACATATGCACATATATATGCATATGTATATGCATATGCATATATTTTACTATATACAAATAAACAGGGACGTATGCTAATGTGGGTTGAATTGTGACCTCCTAAAATATATGCTGAAGTATAATCCCCTGGTGTCTGTGAGAGCGATCTTATTTGGAAATAGGGTCTTTGCAGTTGTAATCAAATTAAGATGAGGTCATACTTGATTTGGGTGGATGCTAATCCAATATCACTTGTGTCCTTACAAGAAAAGAGACACTAGGAAGAGAATGCTATGCAAAGATACAGAGACACACAAACACAGTGGAAAGATGGCCATGTGAAGAAGGAGGTAGGTATTGGAATTATGTTTCTATAAGTCAAAGAATGCCTGAAACTACCACAAGGTGGAATGGGCATGGCAAAATTTTTATTAGGCTTTGGACAGAGGATAGCCATGCCAACATCTTGATTTTAAACTTCTAGTCTCCAGAACTGTGAGAGAATAAATTTCTGTTGTTATAAGCCACCAAATATGTGGTAATTGTTACTGCAGCCCTGGAAAACTAATATAGATATGGTACCAAAAGTGTGGTGATGTTGTAGCAAATAATTATGGAAATGGCTTTGAAATTGGATAATGGGTAGAGATTGGAAGTATTTTGAGATGCTTCATAGAAAAAAAGTCTAGATTGAAGAGGTGGTTAGTAGAAATATAGATGTTGTCATAGTTTGTTTATGCTTCTATAACAAAACACCCAAGACAGGATAATAAAGAAAATATTATATCATTCTGGAGGCTGAGAAGTCTGAGATCATGCTGGTATCTGGTGAAGACCTTCTTGCCACATTCTCCATGGCAGAAGGCAAGTGGATGAGGGAGAGAAAGAGAGAGAGAGAGAGAGAGAGAGAGAGAGAGAATTTTCTCTCCTGCCTTTTTGCTCCTTCAGGTCCCAGTCAATGGATGGTGCCCACCCAAAGGGCAGATCTTCCTCACTTAGTCCGCTGAGATATGCCAATCTCCTCCAAAAACACCCTCACCAATATACAGAAACAATGTTTCACTGGCCATCAAGGCATCCCTCAATCCAGTGAAGCTGACACTTAATATTAACCATCAGACACATTAAAGGCAATTCTGGTAAGGCCTTGGAAGGAAATAATAAACATATTGTTGAATACTAGAGGAAAGGTAATACCTGTCTTAAAGGGGCAGAGAACTTGACTGAGTTATATTCTACCACTGAGTGAAAAGTAGAACTTGTAGTGATAAATTTGAATATTTAGCTGAGTAGATTTTCAAGCATACAGCCTGACTTCTCCTTGGTGCTTATAGTAAAATGTGAGAGGAAAGAGATGAATTGAGAGATTAATGAAGGTACCAACACTTGATGATGTGAAACACTTTCAACTTAGCCAGATTATGCGCTCTGCAAACAAGGTCAAGGGTGTGGCCAGACAACCATTTGCTAAATAAATAGGGCATGTGATTCACGAATCCAAACAACCATCTCAGCAGGAGTTAGGAATAGAGATGCAGTTATTCAGGAAAGAACTGTAGAGGACCCTTTGGTCTAATGGCTTGGACCTTTGTAAATTGCATAAGAGACTGACACGGTTTCTGCTAATTTTATAACAGCAGAAACGCTGATAGTCTGGAATAAATAGGAAGAGATGGGACAAAGTGAAAGAAGAATGACTCTTAGGTCAGAGCCACAGATGCAGAAGACGTCATCCTGCAGGGTGAGGCTCCCTCCCTGGTGGGCACATAGGGTGAAGCATCAAGTCACAAGGATTGTTCTCAGGCCTTGGCTTTTAGTGAAATTTGCCCTACTGAGTTTTGGACATGCTTGGGAACTGTGGTCCTTTTTTTTTTCCTTCTTATTTTTCCCTTTTGGAGTGGGAACATCTCCTATGCCAGGCCCATCTTTGTTGTTGTTATTGAGACAGTCTTGTTTTGTAACTCAGGCGGGAGTGCAGTGGTGTGATCATGGCTCACCACCGCCTTGCCCTCTTGGGCTAAAGCAGTGCTCCTGCCTCAGCCTCCCAGATAGCTAGGACTACAGGTGTGTACCCCAATGCCAGGCTAATTTTTATATTTTTGTAGAGATGGGGTCTCTCGATGTTTTTCAGGCTGGCCTTGACCACCTGGGCTCAAGCAATCTTCTTGCCTTGGCCTTTCAAAGTGCTGAGATTAAAGGTGAGTGCCACCAAGTCTGGTTCTCACCACTGTATTTTGGAAGGAGACAACTTGCTTTCCTGTTTCACAGGTAGAGAGGAACGGTGTTCCCGGATGTACCACACCTAAGTCTCACTAACAACTGATTTAGATGATGAAATTCACGGCTTTTTGAATTGGTATTTAGATGATATTTTGAGTTAGAGTCGTTGCTGGAATGGGTTAAAACTTTTGGGTGTTAGAATCAGGTGCGTATTTTTCACATGGGAAGGACTTGAATTAGGGGACTAGAGGGCAGGCGGTTATGGTTGAATTGTGTCCTTCCAGATGATAGGTTAAAGTCAAAACCTCTGATGCCTGTGAATGTGACCTTATTTGGAAATAGGATCTTTGCAGATATAATCAAATTAAAATGAATTCATAGTCCATTAGGGTGGACCCTAATTCAATATGATTGTTGCCCTTATGCGAAGAGATGAAGACACAGACTGGGGGGAGAATGTCACAGAGGCAGAGTTTGAAGAGACGCAGCTGTGATTTAAGCAATCCTGAGGTCTGATGGCTACTACTAGAAGTTAGCGAGAGGCAGAGAGGGATTCTATTCAGAGCCTCAGAGGAATCATTACACTGATGACACTCTGATTGTCCTTCTAGCCTCCAGAACCGTGAGAGAATAAACTTCGTGGTTTTAAGCTACCATGTATAGAAATTTGGACTTGCTTTAACCTAAAGGCAAAAGATTGCAATAGAAATGATTCAAGCAGATGATAAATGGAGTCAAATCTGTATTTAGAAAAAGCTCCTAATATACAATGATGGGAATGCAGTATAAGATACTTTCCGTGTAATTGTCATATCTCCTTCACAGTGTAAATTCTGGGAGGGCGGAGACTGTTGGTTTATTTTTGTCCCTCCATGAATTTCTAATATCTAGCAGACTGCTAATTCCTAAGTAACATTTGTTAAATGAATACATTTTTAAAATGTTTTTCACAATAACCCTACAAATGTATCATCCCTTAGGTCAAGAATCTTAATTTTGTATCATCAGTACCCAACAAATAGCAGATTATTGAAAAAACAAATAAACAGCGTTCCGAAACAAGGTAAATTCAACTGTTAAGTTTTATTTCTACTGTGTCACGCAATGAGGAGAATTAGAAAGAGTATGCATTAAATATTTTAGGCAACATCAAACTTCCATGTGGAATTAGATTATAAAACAGAGAAGAAAAAACGGCCAACTGCTTATTCCTGACATCACCACCTTTGGAATAACTGGTGGACATTTGATACTAGTGACTTAGGTCACAGAGAGAGATGGAGAAATAATCATTCCATTCAATTCATTTCAAACCACTCACCACAGGAATTATTACAAATGAAAAGAACTTCTTTGTTAGAAATATGGCTCATTTTAATGTTGCCAGAGTAAAGCATGGACATCGAAACTCCATGATCCAATTTATTGCTTATTTCTGTAGTGCATATTCATTTTAAAACAATATTATATACGGCATTACTTGAAAAGAATTCTCCTTTTCCTTTTTGAAAGACCTTATTTTCTAAAATAGCAATAAGCAATATAAATGTGCAGATTCATTATAAAAAGTCTTGTTTACAACCACATTTTTTTCTTTTTTTTTTTTTTTTGAGTTGGAGTCTCACTCTGTCGCCCAGACTGGAGTGCAGCGGCCACTCCCGGCCACCGCAGCCTCGACCTGCTGGGCTCCAGCGATCCCTCCGCCTCAGCCTTCCGAGGAGCCAGAATTACAGGCATGCGCTACCACGCCCGGCTGAATTTTTTGATGTATTGTAGAGATGAGGTCTCGCTGCCCAGGCGGGTATCGAACCTGCGGGCTCAGGCAATCCACTCACCTCGGCCTCCCAAAGGCGCGGGATTACAGGCTGAGCCACCGAGCCCGGCTTCACATTTTTTTCTTTTGATACACATCTATTCGGTAGCAAATGATGAATTCCCTTAATTATGAAAATAAAACGTAATTTTCTGTTTGCTTTCTGAATTACCTCAAAATTATTTTTAACAGTAGCACATGTTTACATACATATATTTAAAACAAAAACAGGCTTTGTACCTTACAACAAATATAAACGGGCAATTTGGATAATGAAAATAAATGAGTAACAGCGGTACTAACCGAGCTGATCCTATTTGTGATGAGTCATTAACTCTGTACAGGGTGCAATTCACTGCCCTGGAGGACTTGACAATGGCACAACGTGGAGCTATTTGCAAAAGATGGCTGCAGTAGGAAATTGACAGAAAGTCCGTTCATTCATGGGGAAGTCAGTATCCCTCTTGCATGTATAACTACATTAAACCATGCACTCAGCAAGGCTATAAGGATGAAAAGGTTAAAGACAAGAAATAACTTGGGTACAGCTAATACTAATAGCGAGTATTTACCAAGCTTATAGCAAGTGCTTTAAATGCATTTTGGTAAGGTATATAGGGCTGGGTGCGGTGGCTCACGTCTATAATCCCAGCACTTTGGGAGGCCAAGGCGAGAAGATTGCCTGAGCCCAGGGATTTGAGACCAGCCTGGGCAACATGGCGAGACCTCATCTCTACAGTAAATAAAAAAATTAGCCTGGTGTGGTGGCATGCACCTGTAGTTCCAGCTACTTGGAAGGCTGAAGCAGAAGGATCACCTGAGCCCAGCAGGTTGAGGCTGTGCTGGCTGTGAGCATGCCACTGCACTCCAGCTTGGGCAACAGAGACTCCAACTCAAAGAAAAAAAGAAAGTATATTCACTAAACCTATTGTTTTCATGATACTAATGACAGAATTAAAGCTGAATCAAATCTCAGCCCATGGGATATGCTAAAGAAATAATAGGGAGCAGCATCCCTAAGTGCAGGGATTAGAATTGTGAAAATGTTGATAAACACTGGCTGGCACTCTCTGACCTCCAGTCTACCATTAGCTAGCTGTAAGAGCTTGGGGAAAATCATACAATCTAGTGCAGCAATTCTGGGTCCAGGCAATCCTTCTGCCTCAGCCTCCCAAGTATCTGGGACTACAGGTACCTGCCATAACACCTGGCTAACTTTTTGTATTTTTGTAGAGACAGTCTCACTACGTTGCCCAGGCTGGTCTCAAACTCCTGAGCTCAAGCAATCCACCCGCCTTGATCTCCCTAAATGCTGGGATTGTGGGTGTGAGTCACTGTGCCCAGTCTGTCTTTCTTAATGTTCTCACCTAGGCAATTAAGAAGTTGGTTACTTTATCTCATTCTGTAAACTTTTTTGACAAGTTACAGGGTCATGAAATCTTATACAGAGAACCATTACTTTACTATATTTTCCAACTTAAAATTTTCAGTCTTCTACATTTCTACAGCACTTCACAGTTTGTTAAACATTTTCACATGCATTACCTCACTTGGTACACTATGGTCTGTGAGACAATCCCATTTTTTACAATTGAAAAATAGAGCTTAGGGAGGTTAAGATACTTGACTGAGATCACACAGTTTGCTATAGAAAAGCCAGATTCCAACTTGTATCTTTTGACTTTAAATCCTGTCTGTTTTCCAGTCCACAAGTGGTTCATGAATCTGGCCACAGTAGAAGCATAAGGAGAGTGTTTTAAATACAGACAATGAACACGTCTGAGTTTCTGGGGAGCAGAACCTTAGAACTGTGTCTTTTAAGGGCTCTCCAGGTGATTCTGGTATGCAGCTAAATTTGGGGACCACTACCAAATGGTAAAATGGTGCCTGCTTCTGTCTACATGGCCTCACCAGAAGAAGCGGGAGTTTTGGGTCAGGGAGAACTGAGTGTTCTGGGTACCCTGAGCCTCAACTTCCTCATCTGTGAAACACGGATAATGATGTCTACCATGCAGACTTGTAAATATTCAAAGATATATGTAAAATACCTAGATATGATAGTCAGTCGAAAATGGAAGCTATTATCATTAACACTACGATCAGAGAGAATAAATTATCCAGTAGGATGCTCCTTATTACTAGTAAGAATTAAGTATATATCATAAATAGCAATGATTTGAGAGTTTTCCTGAGGCAAATTTATCACAAATACAGGTAACCCAATTACTTGTGACCTTGGGGCAGTCTCTAGACCACAGTTTCCTTTTCTGTGAAACAGCAATATCTGGTAACTGCTAAGCTATTTTTGATTCTAAAAAGTCAAGGACTCTATGGTTCTACTTAAAAGTTAAAGGCTCAGACAGTTTTGAGAATGTGGCTCTTAGCAGAGTACTAAACAGGTATATCGGAAATAAATTGGTGCATGTAAATGACAAATCTCTATAGCTATGAGCTCATTTTCTATCAAGGCAAGACTATGTCCAAATCCAAATATTTTACAATTTATGATTTATACCTGCCTAGGCTCAGAGATGTTTGAAGCAGGCTACCAAAGAATTTATAATAGGACAAAAATAAAGTCAGAGAAACAGTAAAGATACCCAACAAATGGGATAGAAAAGGGCAAGAAGGGGAAAATAGGACAAGGAAAATGACTTTTTTTCTCCAGGAAACCAAGAGAAGCTATTTATAGAAACTGCATGTTTAAGTTAGTATTAAGATTCCCGACCATGTTTTAAAAAATATGAAAATTAGACTTTCTCTGGATGCTTCTTGTGAAAGACTGAAAATACTCTTCATCAACATATGGACGCAACATATATAAAATATTTTTTTCAGATTATAACTGCATTTATATATTAAAATTTTTTTTTTTGAGGCAAGTCTCACTCTGTTACCCTGGCTGGAGTGTAGCAGTGGCATGATCATGGCTCACCATAGCCTTGATCTCCTGGACTCAAATGATACTCTCTGCTCAGCCTCCCAAGAAGGGACTACAGGTGTGTGCCATCACGTCCAGCTAATTATTTGACTTATTGTAGAGATGGGATCTCTCTATGTTGTTCAGGCTGGTCTTGAACTCCCGGGCTTAAGCAATCCTACCACCTCAGCCTCCCAAAGTTCTGGGATTACAGGTGGGAGCCACCATGCCTGGCCTAAACTCTCTTTTGATACAGCAGTGAGTCCTTCAACTTTTCTTTTCTTGACTATCTTCCTTCTTGTTCTTCTGAAAAAGTATACACTACATTTATGCATTCCATTTTATTCCTCTATCATCTTGCCGTCCTCTGTTCCTCCACCCACTTGTTTTATAAAATTTAAGTAAACTGTAATGACAAAGACACAGACTCTGGTAGTAGTGGTAGAAAGAATTCAAAATGACATCCCTTACACATTCATGTTAAGTTGTAGTTTTTGATCCTCTGAGCATAATTAATTTGATGTATTGTTTCCCTCTCTACGCCTTAGTTATAATCAAAATGAAAACTCCTTCTTGGTTTTAGACTCAGTTTCCTTTCTGTTTTTGCTGTCATTGCCCTGGCCCAAGCTCATGTTTTGCCTCACTTTGGCTGCGATTAGAGCTTTATAACACCACAGCCCCAAATTTGAGAGGGTTTTTTTGAAATAAGGTTCCTTATTTCAAAAAAAGTCACCCAGCGGTCCAGCAAGGCAAGACATTGGTTTATTGGAACTTACAGGAGGCACCGATGGCGGCCGGTTGGTGAAGAAAGAATCTGCACGTTGGGACGGTACAGCAAAGCAGTTTTCTGGTCAAGCAAGTTAATTATTCAACTTGATACATGGTGGCTACAAGCACAGTGAGTAAGAGGGCCTCCCATGTTGTTCTCAGCTCTGCTCAATTACCCGTACCCCAGGAATTGTTACTGAGAATATGCATATCCTGCAGAGATCAACCTTGGCCAGAGGCTGCTCCCTGGGGGGATGAGGTGGGGGCAGCAGAAAGAAGACAGATATAGGGGGAAAGAGTCAATGTCTGGACAATTATCTCACAAGCCTCTGTGTTAGCCGGTCTCTGCTTCCAGAGCCTTCTACTTCACGCTTCGTATAACTGCAGCTGTAATGATCTTTCTAAAGCAATGTCTGATTATGTCTTGTCACCACGAAAGCTCCTTCTTGGCCACGCTGTTTACCATAGTCTTGTCTGCCAGTCAAGCCTCTAGGATTTTCTTCCAAATGACCTCCCACTTCTTACTGCATACCTGGCGCTTACTCTGCTCTCCAGCCAAACTAAACTACTTGTTAGTGCTTAAGTACGATTTTCCATCACTTTTACCACAGGATTGCCTCTAACAAGACAAATATATGAAGAAAATAATAATAACCAGTCATAATTCAGATATGTATAAGTCATAATGCTTTTCAAATATGGGATAATTTACATTTGCCCCCAAATCTGACAAGTCACACTCATAAGAATCTAAGTTAAGGCACGCTTATCCTAGTAACCCAAAGTCCAGAAAATCACTCTTTATTTACTATATATGAAATGTATTCTTTAGCTGCTGAGATGGGATTCTCTTTCGGCTGCCAAGGTGTACACAGCCAGCTGGCAGGATTAGTCTAGAAAAAATATGCCACGTTGAACTCTCATGCAACAGAAACAAATGAAACCCAATTTGCTGACCTGTCTTGTTTATTTTGGTTCATTTGACAGGGTAATATAGTAGAAACAACATTGAACTAGATCTCATGAGACCTGGAATTTAGTCCCCTTTCTGCCATGACCAACCTCACAACTTTGAGAAGATCATGCACATTTTCTGGTCCTTGGTTTTTTCACTTACAAAATGGAAATCTTTTTTGTTTTACTCAAACAGTGTACACACATAAGGAAGTACTATTCCTTCATGTGCTCTTCCCTATGACACAGCCCCTTTTCTATATCGGGTTTTAAATTCCTTACTACTCCCAAGACTTTTGTAGATTCCATAATTTCATTTCAACACCACCGAGAGTTCTAGAGGAGGGAGTACCTACCAAATATCACTGATGATGCTGTTTAAATATATGACTCTGTAGAACGTTGATTGAGTAATATCAAGGACTCTTTCTAGCTTTAAAATAGTAAAATTCTATATTCAGATTTGTATCTGAAATTCATATATCTCCTGTGTATAAGGAAACATTTAGGTATATATATGTATACACACACACACACACACACACACACACACACACACACACACACACACACACACACCCATCTCCATTTTCCTGTCTGACATTGGTTTCCTTGCCTTTTGATTTTAAACCTGATGAAGGTTTAGTGTGTCTGTTTTCCTCTTGTATATATAAAACTTTGCCTGACATCTCACAGCTCTTGTAGCAGTTTATACTACTGTTATCCTTTTACATTTAAATATAGATTTAAGGATTAAAGAAACATATACATTTGAAACAATGAATTACTAAAATGTATATTATATTTCTTGCTGTGGTATTACAGATCCTGAAGAGAAAAATTTCTACTGCTATTGTCTTGGGAAAGGCAAATGTTCTCAAAATTTTGTGTCTACTTTGTGAAGTATGCAGAAGAATAGTATGCAGACAAGTAATACTGACGACTTGCTCCAAAAACTAAGGTCCAAGATGTGGACCTAAAAACAGAGATGCAAGATACATGGCAAACATACAATCTCTTTCTCACCTCACTGACTTCCTGCTGAAAGTGGACAATGAAGAATGGATACCAGAAATCGAATCTCTTTACTATCCTGTTTTAAGGATTTACCTGCCTGGCACTTTCATGCCTTTCTCTGTAGTTTGTCTGAATTTTCAATACAATGAGAATTACAGTAAAGAAGCAACGAGTTCTTCCACAGTTTATTAGGGTATTTTAGGATTGGTCATCCCTGAGTTATTCTGAAGCTCTAAGTAAATGAAAATCAAAGCTTCCAAATACACACACACACACACACACACACACACATACACACACACACATATTTTAGGAACAACAAAGCTGAGGTAATTCCGAAGTCTAGTATATAATTGACACATAATACTCAAGAATTTTATTCTTCCATATTCAAATGCCACTCAAGGAAAGAAAAAAAAATTCACATACACTTTTTCATAACACATGTAACGCTTTTACTTTTCACTGAAATTAAACTCCGATTTTCAAATTTTTCGCCACTGATAAACTCCAGAAAGCGTTAAAAACTAGTGGTTCAGATGGTGGGACCATGTAAAACCTATTTACACAAAGGCATTCAAACCCTCTGGACAAATTGAACGTAAAGAAATCAGCACTTACTTGGCATAAACCACTAATGCACATATCCAAAGATTCTGTGTAGCAACGAGTTCCATCTAAGACCTTGGGTGCTAGTTCAACAACCAGGGTTGTTCCTTTGGCTTGGCACTTGAGTGAACAGGGATTGTCAGGGTCATTAGACACAGGAAGCCATTCATAAAACTGACCATGGTGCTTGACATCGTTATGAGCAGAGCATTGCTGAGCCCGGAAATCACCTGCTTCTGGTGGGCAGTCCTGGAGACAAAAAGGGGGTGGAACAAACACAGGTTAAGAGTTACCCCAAATAGAAAACTGGAGCAGTTATAGCCTGCCGAGGTTTCAGTAAACAAAGCAAATGTCCTGGTCATTATAGGTAAATCCTAACATATCATCTTAGAGGTTGTATGGTTATTTGACTCCCAAATTGTAGAAATCTGAGAAAGTAATCACCTCACAATACAGCTGCTGATTGAAGTCAAACTGGGAAAGTAACCAGCTTGAAATACATTTTCTGGGTCGGGCTCGGTGGCTCAGCCTGTAATCTCAGCGCTTTGGGAGGCCGAGGTGAGCGGATTGCCTGAGCCCGTGGGTTCGAGACCCGCCCCGGCAAATTGGCGAGACCTCATCTCTACAATAAATCAAAAATCAGCTGGGCGTGGTAGCGCGCGCCTGTAGTTCCAACTACTCGGAAGGCTGAAGCGGAAGGATCGCCAGAGCCCAGCAGGTCAAGGCTGCGGTGGCCGGGAGCAGCCACTGCACTTCAGTCTGGGCGACAGAGTGAGACTCCAACTCAAAAAAAAAAAAAAAACAAAGAATATATTTTCTGAAAGATGTACGTTGGTTCATGAATTCTTCCATATTATGATATCATTTTGACTTCCTAGTCACTTAATTAGAACCCAGTAAAGACCAAGGGTTCGTTAAATGCATTTCTTTCTCTTTCAGTTCTGATATTGAGAGCTATAATAATTTTTTATTTTAATAACTAGCAGTAAAAAAGTTGTGATAATTTTATTCAAAAAAATCTTTGTTTAGTTGCTTTTAATTTTTTTTTCTAGAATGTAAGTTGCATAGTATCTAGAATTAAATGTGGGGAACAAAAAAACAGGAGACATCTTTTATACGTGAATTGTTTTAGCGGAAGGTGGCAAGGCAGAGTGGGAAGAGCATGGGCTTCCTCCTCAGGTGGGTGGGTGGATGGGTGGCTGCTATTCGGTGGGTCTCCCTCAGCCTAAGTTTTTCTATGTTGAGAACAGAGGCAACAATACTGTACAGTTCTCAAGGTTGTGATAAGTTCATGAGCTCATGCAGGCCAAATAATGGTACGAGGAAGACACTTAGCACATGGTAGCTCTATGCCTATGCTTATTTCATGAGGTCACAGAAGGGAAAGAGTCGGAGAATTAGGAGATTCTCTCAGGTTGAATTTTAAATCATATTAGAGACCAATAGAAAATAAGAATCTTAGTGGACCTCGAGTAATTATCATAATACTGCAAAACTGCCAGGGGAGGGGAGTGGGATTGGCAGTTGAGAGAAACTGCCAGGGGAGCGGGGAGCACACCTCATCAACAAGGGTACCTGCATAATGAACATTTATATATCTAATCCTGAAATGTACCCCACATCTTTAAAATAAAAAAATTAAGAGTAAAAAAAAGGAAAAGAAAATAGAAATCTTTAAAAAATATATATATATATAAATTTTTTTTTTTTTGAGTTGGAGTCTCACTCGGTCACCCAGGCTGGAGTGCAGTGGCCGCTCCCGGCCACCGCAGCCTCGACCTGCTGGGCTCCGGCGATCCTTCCGCCTCAGTCTTCCGAGTAGCCGGAATTACAGGCATGCGCTACCACGCCCGGCTGATTTTTTGATTTATTGTAGAGATGAGGTCTCACTGCCCAGGTGGGTCTCGAACCCACGGGCTCAGGCAATCCACTCACCTCAGCCTCCCAAAGGCGCGGGATTACAGGCTGAGCCACCGAGCCCGGCTTAAATGTATATTTTATAAAGGGAAATTTTAAATGTAAAACTGGGACTAACAATGGCTGTTATCTAATAATTAATATAAACCTCAGTGAGAGTAAATAAAATCTAACTCCAAAAAGGCAAACATCGCCTATCCCTTGGAAAGGCCTTTGAACAGGTTGATTGTATTCCACATGTCTTTAGATGAGGATTTACTATGGAAGATTGTAGATTACCCAGCTGTGGAAAGGTTTTTATTTTATATATTGGTCTTAAATAAAGAATTTGCATGTGGCCTTAACAGTTCCCAGTTATGTTACTATTTTTAGAGTTTTCTCATAAAAGATTTCTTTCTCCGAAAAAATCTCTTTATATTTAAATATACATTCAGAGAAGAGCATTGCCCTTTATTTTATAAAATACAATTCTTGAGTCTTTTCTAGATGAGTCTTTTCTAAAACTTTAGTGCACCTATTTTTTTTTTAGTAGAAAACATAGTTTATTTAGAAAGCAAATTAGAAAAAGAGAGAGAAAAAGAGGAGATTCACCTCCCCAAGGCAGGGGAGGGGGCCAAGGCCAGGAAACATGGTGACAGCCATAGCTCAAAGTACACATTTCACACCAGAGTCTAGTAAGGCAAGGCCACAATGACCTGGCAGAGGCCAGTGGAACTATTAAGTAGCATATATGGCTCTGACATATGGGAGAACACACATTCTTTCTAGGCAAGGTGGGGTATAAACAATTAAATATTCATTTAGGATGAACATGAAATCGCTCAAAATACAATATAAAATCTCAAAGACTGTTAGTATTCTGTATGTTCTCAGAATGAATAAAACATAGTAAAGGAAAATAATAATTTATGTGACACAGGTCCAGATATATAGGTGCCTAACAAGGCTTAAGCAATTTTGAATATTGTCTGAAAAAGAATACGATAAAAATTCCTTACTCATTAATTTCTTAGATGATAGGGTATAGTTCGAATTTGTTTTGAGAGCCATAAATAAGTAGATAAACCATATAAGTGTATTATACAGGCTATTTACTTATTTGTTTTAAGATATAAACAAAAACCACTCACAGAAAAACTGTATTATGAATCACAACAAATTGCATCCAACCATGACAGGCAATGCAAACTAAATTACATGTTTTAATACCAGCTCCTTTCAGACCATAAATCTGTGTTCTAAGACAAGAGCACAGATAAAATGATCTCACATTAACTGTTCATGGACTCACATTCCAAAGACAAGTTCACAACTTGCCTAGTTTACAAATTCTACCAGTGTCTGCCTCAACCTCACTAACTTCTGCTCTAAAGCAACCCTCTCACTAACTACAGCCCCTAAACTCTACACATACTAAATTCTCTAAACTCTCCCACTGAGATATGACAATCTCTGTCAAGGTGCTGCTCTCCCTTGCTCAGCAAGTTCAATAACCCAGCTTTATATGACACACAAGTATGCCTGATGGTCATTGCAGAGGAGCTTCTACAGTTGAACTGAGAGTTTAATGATGTTTGAAGCATTTTCATTTGATAATACCTGCCATCCCAGGAGTCACTTGATTATTCAGCAGTACAGGAGAAATACTGTAAGTTGTACAGTACTTTATTATTATACTGAAATATAATAAAGCAGATCATTGAGGAAACTGTTTAGAATAGTCCCAAATCCCTTTTATAATTTTCTTTGCCTCCCTTTTCTATACAAGTGAACCAACTAGAAGGAAATTCAAGGGTAAGGTTGAATACCCCTACCTTAAAGAAATACAATATAATTAAGAGACCTCTTCATATGAACTAGAGATAATTTTCTGCATGTTTCTGATTCTGAAAAGAATGTCAACCATTTTAAAACTGATGATGCTATATCATCCTAGCACAGACATAAAACTCTCATAGAGCATCTTAGGCATCCCTTCTGGTCAACATAATGTGTGTTCCTACCTTTCCTAAAATGTTCATATAAGACTCAAAGGCAGTCAAAGGTAAGACTTGCAAAAGGTGAAGTTAAAACGTTAAGACCTCAGGTATTGCTTTTTTATGGCAAAAACAGGAGACGTTTAAACTCATCATAGGGAATCAGCACGCAGACAGATGTTCCTGTTTGCAATTCACCTGTATCAATTGGCTTCAAGAACACCTGTTATAGGTTTTATGAAATTTCACAACCAGAGAAATAACCGAGAATAACAGTGCGTGTAAATAACTTTACTCGCTTTTGTCACTACTGTCTTTCCTTCTGCCCATATTTTTGCAGGGGTGGGAAAATGTATTTTGCTAAATTGAGAATGCACTTAAAACCTGACGTTCAGAATTGGAAACTGAACTTGAACCTTTTTAATGTTTGAGTTTATTTGTACTTGGCAAAATGAACTTCCTGTTTTAAGGAAAAGGACTTAAGAGGACTTATAAAACAGGTTCAGAAAGCTTCTTGGACATCAAATAGCTCTTACAAAATAACATTTTGATGATTTAAGTGTAAATGAATCAGAAACATATGAATCAAATTTCCCTTGAAATACACATGTTTAAAAATTAAGGGAAGAAGGATTTGGCAAAACATTCTTTGTTTGAACCCAAAACATCTCAAACATAGTTCAAGACATCCATTGACCCATAATGCATCTGGGATCATCCAGCTGCAAAAGTGGAAACTCAAGCAAAGCCATTATGACCTCTTGTCCCACAAGTATTCTGATAATGATAATAATAATAATTTTTATCATAATAATAGACTAACTCTTATTTGTATAGAGATTTACCATCTACAAAGTTTTTAGTTTTGAATTATAATTTGTTCCATAAAACCACTATACTTCTTGGTCCCTTTAAAAGCCAGATTTAGAAGTCGATGACCTAACTGCTTTGAAAAATATGTAGCATCTTTTACTGGGAATCATCTTTGAGCCCATATCAGCTTTTAGAGAGATTATTTATGATACCACACATCATCAGTTTTAATTACGAGAGGTGGTCTTCCTTAGGGTATTCTGAATGAAGAATGTTTTGAACATATACAATAAGAAATGTCTGCTCTCATAAAACCCTACTGGTAAGGACAATAAGCTTTCAAATGGGACACTTAAAATGAGGAAGAAAACAAATGAATTATAGTTTATATGTGTGTGTATATATTTGTATATTTTGGCACCGAATTTGGTTCACAGGAAGTAATGATGAAGACAATTAAAATTACTAAAAAAGTCTAGAGGCTATCTGGACTCAACACATCCTACCCTCTCCCCCATCCCAAGAGCCTGGCAAGAAACATGGTGTGGAAGCATGTTTTGGACCAAAAACCTCCAACTTCCAGTCTCTCATACATTTCCAGAAACACTTTCAAGTAGAAACGAAGCAAGAGAAGCAATCTATTGTTTCCCCCCCCAGTCTCCTGCCTATTTCCGATAGACTCCAATACATCTGTGGATGGACAGCTCTGTGTCAGGTTACTGGGCTAAGACTGCCTCACTGTAAAAATCTAGTTTCTTTGAAATTGTCAGATGATCCCATGAATTACTCTATTTAGCCTTTTAATGCTATCATTTTTTTCTCCAGTTTTGAAGCACTCAATTCTAACCATATCAGAGCTTTCTTCTTTAAAAGCACAAAAATAAAATCTGACCTTTTATTTGCTCCCTTTATAATTCATAAAGTCCATGGAGTTGTGCCATATATGAATCCAATTCAAAACATTTTCTGATTAATCAACTATCCAGTGGGAAAGATAAGATGGATCCCAGATGTCCCCTGATGATGATAGGTAGATCAGATTACACTGTGAGACAAAAGAGGGTCAGGCTTCCCAGAGTTTACTCACTGGGTGAAATGTAAAAGATGATATCTCAGCAGCTAAGGTGGCAGCCTATGAAAGGCCTTCAAAATGGGCTTGAGAAAATATACAGGGTCAAGAAAAGCATTACTTTCTCTTTATTTTCATTCTTTTAAAAGAAGACATTTTCCTTCCAGAGAGACACCTCTCTGCTTTCCCTCTGCTCTTAAATATTCAGTGGTTGGCCTATCTTATTAATTTTGCTGCTTCATTTAACTTGTTATATGAGAGCCATGGTATAAATGCTTTTTTATGTATAGAATCAGTATGAATACCTGATAGTATCAAGACAACACTGGAAATTATAGTCAGATGAGCACATGATCTGTAGTAACTGAAAAAAGAATCTATACTTTTCTCCATATTTTCTTCTCTTAGAACTGTTCTTTTAAATCTCGTACAGCCCCCTCCATACTGGCCTAATCACTCACCCTCCATAAAGGTGACTCTGCTGGAAAATACAATTAAAATTGCTTAGTAAGGCATCTACTTCGTCCTCCAAAAATTTTGGATTACTATTTTATGACAAAAGCGTACATAGAAATTTACCAGCTACTTGATGACTTTAGAAAATCTTATCAGTTCTAAGATTTACCCTCATCATATCAGGAATCCTCAATTTACTGAGGGTAAAACAAGAAAAGATTACCATAATCTTACTCTACAACACATGGAGGGATGCTCTGGAATAGGCTCCCCGATTTCAAATCTCTTAGTACACTTAAGGAGATGGTGGGCTGCCCCTTTTATATATTCTGGTCTTTATTACTTGGCTTTCTGTTTCTTTTATTTGAAATTAAAATCCACAGTAAATATTCATTGATAAAATCCAATTAATATTAATATTTTGTTCTCAGAAAAAAAATCAATGTTTTGATTTCTTCTTTTTTTCTTTTCTTTCTTTTTTAAGAGACAGGGCCTTGATTTCTTGTCCAGGCTGGAGTGGAGTACAGTGGCATAATCTGTCTCATTACAGCCTAAAACTCCCGGGCTCAAGCAATCTTCCTGCCTCAGCATTCTGAAGTCATGGGATTATAGGCATAAGCATCGTCCCTGGGCTTCAGTGTTTCAATTTCTATTTCCAACTCAGACCTACTGTCTTGAACTACAGACTCATACACAGAAGTCCCCCCCAACCCCCGCCATGCTTAGTTCTGCTTTCTGAAGCTTTAGTTACTTGTGGTCAACCATGATCTGAAAATAGGTGAGTGCGGTACAATAAGATACTATGAGAGAGAAAAGAAGAGACTACATTCACATAACTTTTATGACAGTATATTACTATGATTGTTCTATTTAATTATTATTGTTGTTAATCTATCACTGTGCATGATTTATAAATTAAAGCTTGTCATGTGTATGTATAGGAAAAAAGAGCATTTATGGAGTTAGGTACTATCTGTGGATTCAGACACCCATTGGGGTTCTTGAAACATGTCCCCTGAGGATAAGGGGGACTGCCGTATACAACTGTCCTCTTGCCTTCTGGGTGTCTAAGACATACACACTCCTCATGTCCAAACCCGAACCCCTGATCCTCCTCCCACCCTCACGAAATCTGCACCTCCAGCAGTCTTCCCCATCCCAGTCAATGTCAACTCCATCTTTTTTCAACCCCCAAATCTTAGAGCAGTGGTCTTAAACTTAAATGTGCGTCCAAATCACCAGGAGGGCTTGCTAAAATGCAAGATTGTTGGGGCCCTGCTCTCCAAAGTTTGATTCAGTACATCTGGGGTAAGGTTCAAGAATTTGCGTTTTAAACAAGTTCCCAGGTGATGCTGATGTTGCTGCTTTGAGAACCACCTGCCTTATAGTCATCCAATCCATCAGGAAGTGTTGATTCTATCTACAAAAGTATTCAGAATCTGACCACAACCAAGTCCAAGGCGTCATCATGTCTTGCCTGAATTCCTGTAATTGTCTCCTAACTGACTCCCCCGCCCACTTTTTTTTTTAGTTGGAGTTTCACTCTGTCGCCCAGGCTGGAGTGCCATGGCACAGTCACGGCCACTCCAGCGTCGACCTGCTGGGCTCTGGTGATCCCTCCACCTAAGCCTTCCAAGTAGCCAGAATGACAGGCGTGCACTATCACTCCCGGCTAATTTTTGGTTTATTGTAGAGACAAGATCTTGCCAAGTTGCCCGGGCTGGTCTTGAACCCACGGACCCAGGCAGTCCACTCACTTCTGCCTCCCAAAGTGCTGGGATGACAGGCTGAACCACTAAGCTCAGCCCTGATTTCCCTCCTTCTGCCCTTGCTGTCCTAGAAACTTGTTTTAGCACAGCTGCCAGAATGATCTTAAAGCATAAAGCAGATCATGTCAACTTTCTGTGACAATGCCACTGTGACTTCCTACTTTACTTAGATTAGAAGCCAAAATCCTCATCTCAGAGCTAAAGATCTGACCTCATCATCCTTCTGGCCTATCACAGCCCACTGTTCTTACTTGGGTCCAATCACACTTGATTCCCTGCTACCTTTTGGGCACTCCAGCAACACTCTTACTCTAGGATGGGATACATCCCTTCTGCCTGAAATTCTCTTTGCCCAGATTCCAAGGAGCGAATCACCTCACCTCTATCAAGTGTTTGCTCAAATATCCCCTTCTCCACGAAGCCTACCCTAACCACTTTATGTAAAGTTGCAACCCCACTCCCACTACAAATTCCTCTTTATCTTGCTCAATTTTCGTTTTCATTATAATACTTAAATCACCTTCAAGTATACCACATAGTTTACTTATTTATTGTGCTTATTTTTCTATCATCTGTCTCCTTCCATTAAAACAGAGCCTCAGGGAGGATGGGAATCTCTGACTGTTTGGCTTGTTGTTTACCAGGTACTCAAACATTTGTTGAAAGAATGACTAACATTAAATAAATGAAGGAGAGGTCATATTTTTCATCGTGGAAACTCCACTTCTGCTTTCATAAGTCTTGTGGGAATTTAAATCTTGATCATTTTCTAATTGATGGAATATCTATTTCTTTCTTTCTTTTAAAAAAATTTACAAGAATAAATTTACAAGAATACTTACACATTTCAGACACTAGGAAAATTGAGTAGGGAGCCTTGCCTAGTTTCTGAATAGGCAGATTGATATTTTCTCTTCCATGTAAACAAATTTAACAGGCCAATATTAAGAAACATAAAATGTGCTGAAATCATTTATTGTTTAAAAAATAGCCAGACATTTATAAATTTTATATAACATTTAATATTACATGCATGCACTATAAAGTACTAATGTTAAGGTACCAAGCTTTATCCCCCCAATTTTGGCCACTTGCTTATACTAACATCAATATTATCATCAAAAGCATTTATTTGTGCAAGACTGTTAGCTGCTATGTAAAAAGAAATTAAACAGACATCGTCCCTGCCCTGTCTAGACAGTCTGTATGGAGACAATTCTACTATATCTTAAAAGCATAAAATGCAAATCTCTAACACATCACTATGAGTGCTAAGAACAGAAAATGGGGTTGATTTTGCAGGATGGTGCCCTGGTAGGTGAAAGTCATGTTTGGCTCACCTACCAGGGCATTGACCCTGGTTAATTAATCATTAACCATCTTAACGTCTTACAATGGGTCAGGTTCATTCTCAATAAAATAATACCTTTACAACTTTGTGACGCTGTAAAATAATACGAAACTCTTTCTAATTTATTCAAGCTTGAGGTGTGCTGTGCTACATGCCTACTAAGTGAACATTATTTACAGATACATTAAACAACTCTAAATTGTTCCAGTGTGTTCACTGGGTCCAGACAGAAGAGATACAAAACGTGTGATATGATAAGTCACCGGCCCCACCCTCCTTGCTCTGTGATAGCTTGTTATCTGAAAACAAATGCTTTGCCTGGCTAGTTTTTAATGCCTGCAGGCATCCGAGAGCCGATCTAAGTAAAAACATTTAGTTTTTAAAGTTCACTTTTTTTTCCTTTGGGTAGCTTTTATTTCAGTGCCTTTATTTTTTCTCCTTTGAACAATGTAGACTTTTGGAATCCAGTTCCCTAGAGGTATTTCTAAGACTGGTTGTAGTTTGTCATTTTAGACTCTTACATTCTCTCAATTTTGAAAATATTCATTCCTTGAGGCTTTTTATTATTTTTAGTCCCTTTCTTTGAATTAGCTCCAATTTAGTAGTATCTTTTCTTAAATCAGCATTTCTGACTTTTCACTATTTGTTTTATTATAGTCTAAAAATAAGTCCCCTTAAAATTAGCATATTTGAAGGAATAATTTGTAGTCCTTTTTGTAACACGACTTGCCGCTTCATTTTATAAGCATATAATTATACAGCATCTTGTTTTCAGGCTGCATTTACCAAAATATTTGTGGTGGCGAGTCAGGTTAGGGAAAGGACTAGCATAAGGAGATATTTTAGCACATACATTCCTAAGCTGTCACTACTGCTTGGGTCTGTTGCAAAACAAGTTCCTTATGTTTCTATTTACAAGTGAGAAAGGGAGGGTTTGATAGATTACAAAAGAGTGCAAATAACAGAGACTGAAATTGCTTCCTGGAAAATGAGGTTCTTATGCCAATGACTTTAAAAAATAATGGAAAAAGACACTTTCGAGAGCAATTCAAAGATAAATGCCATGTTAGACAACTTGGAGAAGACTCTAGCATTTCTTGTCACCTTCTCTTTCCCAGTTTCTAACAAACTACCTGACGTTGCCTGCAGGCTTAACTTCTTTGTGGTTGTCACTGAATCCTGACAACACTATATTTGTCCTGGCACTGTATCTAATCAATGATTCTTTTTTGGAGGCATACAACATAACACTAGGAATGACTTGAAATACCTCTGGACACTCTCTGGGTAACATTTTGTAGCACACAGTTTAAGGTTAACTTGGGTTAGTTCCTGCAAAGTCAAGATCAGGCTTTTTTGTTTTCCCCCCTCAGTCAGGGTCTCTCACTCTGTTCACCACAGTCTGACCTCCTGGGCTCAGGCGATCCTTCCACCAATCCTTCTACCTCAGACTCCTGAGTAGCTGGGACTACAGGCACACACTACCATGCCCAACTAATTTTTTGTAGAGATGAGGTTTTGCTATGTTGCCCAGGCTGCTCTCAAACTCCTGTACTCAAGCAATCCTCCTGCCTCAGCCTCCCAAAGTGCTGGAATTACAGTCGTGAGCCAGCATGCCTGGCCAGGCTCTTATTTTAATCAATAGCACCACTGAACCAGTTCACTGAAGAATGATTCTAGGACAGGAGACACTTCTCAGCTGAAAGACGTTTCCAGGTCTATGGGAAAGAGAGAAAGACATCTGTTTGCCAATAATGGAATAGAATAGAGGCTCTTCTTACCCGGATGCCTCTCCAAGTGGTAGATTCTAAGCCTGATCCCTAATGCAAGTCCTGGAAAGAGACAGAATGCTCTCTCAGGTCACATTTTCCAAAGAAAGAAAACAAGGTGTTCTCAGACTGTTCCACGATACCAGCGAAGATTCCTGGTTTTTCTCTTACAGACTTTGGAATGAAGGGTCAGAGGTAAGTTTACTATGGACAAAACGATGGAAACAGTTTAATGAACTTATCTCTTCATCTCCTAATCTATTTCCAACTTCTAGGTCAGAATTCCTCCTATAGACACTCAAGTTCATGGTTAATATGATATAAAATGATCCTGTAAAAGAAATATTCTCAGGTTTTGAAAACTTCATCTTAGATATAGTGACACTTTCCAAACTAAATGTTAAAACTCATGCCTTGCTGTCTCTAGAACCACTTTATTTAGTTGTTTAAATATAATTTTAATTACGGTGACATATGAATGTCTTAACATATGAGTCTAATCAAACAATATCACCTGCCAAATTTACTGGGTTATAAGTTTAATGGATGACAATTTTGTTCAACTTTGTTCATATGTGCTCATACTTCTTAGTTTGTTGATCTTGGAGCGTGGACATATTTTAAGAAACTAAAAAGAAAAAAATAGAGAAATTTATTTTCTGACCTCTAAAACTCAGTGTTTTTAGGTTGTCCCTTGAGGCTTAAAACACGATCTCTTAGCACCAACCTCATCCTGAATAACACTATGCTCCAAAGTTAATTTTCTTTTCTTCTTTCTATGAAAGTTCCATTTCCTTCAGTGGGCTACACTTAGGTAAAGAGGAAAGAAGACTGATTAAATGTAGCTAGAGTCAGGTTTGCATGACTAATAATACTTTCTACTTATTTATTCTCAATAACTGTCAGCTACGTATACTCAAAAACATAGAAACACTTCCCAAGCACTAAGCTAGAGCAAAAACTCAGTTTATAGTCCTTGTCTTCGTGGTACTTATAATATGAAGGAGGAGAACAGATGCCAAGACCATAAGTCAAGCTTTTATTCTATGCTAGAATTCCAGGCAGTGGCACAAACAATTGAAACCTGGAGGAATATTTTCGAACAGAGGCAACTTCCCTTCCTACTGTCTTCCTTTATTTGTATACCTATTCCTGCATTGTACTCCATATCTTAAAAAAAAGATTAGGAAACAATAGGAAAAAAGACTGAATCTATGCAAGGTAGTAATGGAAAAGAAATGCCAAACCTGTTTCTCACCCCCAGAAGTCATCAGTATTACTTACAGATATTGTGACTTGAGACATCTCCATCTGTTTTCTCCTTCCTATATGCTGTCGCACAGTAATGAATATCTTGGAAGGTTTTTGCGGGAAGTAGACCTAGCTTTGTCTGTTTTCTAGCCTAATTTCTCTCCATTCCACACTATCCAGCCCACATTTCACATTGGAACATTTGTTGTATTCTCTATGCTTTGCTCCTCTGGCTGACATTATCCAATATGCCCCTCCTCCCATTCACCTGGATGACTCCTCCAAAGCCCAAGTGTTGCTTCTTGGTCCCCTCTTTATCCTCACTGTGTGCGGGGCAACTCCCTCTGGGATGCCATGGTACCCTGGGTATACCTTCATCCTTCAGCTTACTATATTGTTGATTTTTCTGTCTGTCTCCCCTAAAACAATGAAAACATAAACGACTGTCACGTCCCAAGGGCCTAGGCTAAGCCTGGTACAAAATGAATGCTAAATAATACCTGTCAAGGAATGAATTAAAGATTTCTATTTGGAACGGTATACAGGACTGGATACTTTGAGAAAGCGCCCCACTACAGAATGACTGAAAAATACCAGATTTAAGTATAAATAAAAAAATGTAAAATTGTGAATGCACAGCTGAGCTGGCAAGGAAGTTTCCTTGGAGACCAAAACAATGAGAAGGCATAATTCCAGGGAGGAAGTTGATGGAAGTTGATTCGGAAAGGATTTGCTGGTTCCTGATGGTTTAGAACTTTGGTTCTAATAGCCTGTAAGAGCAGGGAACAGGGGATAAAGTCTATGAATTGAAAGTTGTGGAAGAGGAGAATCTGCTCATAATACCATGACTCTAAGGTAAAACCCTCAAAAAAAGAGAAAGCTAGGAAAAAACAAAACAAAACAAAACAAAACACTCAGCTCCTAGAAAAGCCCTAACCTAAGGACACAATAAAAAGACTGGTGATTGCTAGGAGCTGGGTGGAGGTATGGAAAAACAGGTTGAGCATCAGAAGATTTTTAGAGTAGTGAGATTATTATGTATGAAATTATAATGGTAGATAAATGTTGTAATACACCTGTGAAACCCCACAGAATATACAACATAAAAGTAAACCTTAATGTCAACTATGAGCTTTGGCTGATGATGTGTCAATGGAGGTTCATTGATTATAACAAATGATCTACTCTGGTGCAGGATATTGATTGTGGAGAAGACTGTGTGTGGTGGGCAGATGCATATGGAAACTTTCTCTATTTTCTGCTCAGTTTTACAGTGAACCTAAAACTATTTTAAAAAATGAAGTTAATTTACAAAAAAAAGATGCTATGAGCAAACAAAAAAATGCACTATGATCCATATACAGAAATGATAAGAAAAACTTGCTCATCTCAGGTTGGTTATGGGTAAAGGAACATAATAGACGTCTTCTTCAAAGTTCCTAATAATGGCGATCATGAGAGTTTGGGACACAATTCACTTGGTGTGGACAGTAGAGAATTTTGTTTAAAGTGGTCTTGGGTTAGTATTGGGTCCTCACCCTGTCCCAACATCTTCTTCCAGAAGTTAAATGTAAATTCTTTCAGAAAGTACACATCTTTACCCAGACTACAAGGAATTTCCTTTTAAATTCCAATAATCATGAAAGTACAGGCAGTTTATTTCACTCATGCCAGCTCTGGCATATCCCCCTTTCTTTCCTCTCTTCTTTCTCTAATGAACTTTGCTTGAAAACGTTAAAAAAAAAAAAAAAAAAAGAAAGTATATAGTATATTATAAAACATATGAGAAAACAGGGCAGCAAGAAACAAGAAAATCAGACCTACAAATAATTCTGATAGTGAAATTATTAGATACAGAATACAAAATATAAAATTTAATGTGCTTATGATAAGTGTAAAAAGAATGTTGAATGAGTAACCAAAGAATGTGTCATGATGTCGATTTTTAAAAAGAACCTAACAGAACTCATGTAAACAAAAATATGAATTTTTTTAGAAACTTCGATGAAATAAAAAGATATTAGATACAGCTGGGGAGAGAAATTGTTAAATGGAAGAAAGTGCTGAAAAAAATTATATAAAATCCAGCACAGAGAGACAGATATAAAATTATGAATACAATAAGAGATATGGATTATACAGGAAAAATAATTTTCTGATAACTTTGCAGAAATAACAAAAAATACAAATCCTCAGAGTCAGAGGTCTAATGAGAGTCAAATAAAATCAGTGATTCATTTTTACACAGATTATAGCTCACTACAAATAAAATTAGCCAGAAAGAAAAGATAGGAGAAGAACAATTAGAATGACAGTTGCCTTCTCAACAGCAGTAATCGAAGTTAGAGGCTAGTAGACAATTCTCTTTAAAGTATTAGGAGAAGATAATCGTCAACCTAGAATTAATTTCACAGCAAAACTAACTTTTAATAGAGAGCACCAAATATAAATATTTTAGACAAACAAAATACTAAAAAACCAAGAATGAATGCTCACTAAAAGAAAGTCTACTCTAGATTAGAATAGAAGAAAGTGATCCTCAAGGAAGATCTATGTTCTAAGAAAAGTGGGATCAAATAAAATGGAACGTTTTCAAGTATATGTAAATAAACTTTGACTATATAAAAAGTGTCTAATCTGCGGGGTTAATAAAAATAGAGTGAAAACACTTGACAACACTAGCATATAAGGCCAAAGTGGGGTCAGAGTTAAAATGTCCTAGGAGATATAAATTGTTTGATAGATATAGATACCATTTAGCTTTAAGAATGTATATTAAGGTGGCTCAGCCTGTAATTCCAGCACTTTGGGAGGCTGAGGCGGGCAACTTGGCGAGACCTTGTCTCTACAATAAATAAAAAATTAGCCAGGCGTGGTAGCGCGCACCTGTAGTTCTGGCTACTTGGAAGGCTGAGGTGGAAGGATAGCCTGAGTCCAGCAGGTCGATGCTGGGGTAGCCAGGAGCATGCCACTGCACTCCAGCCTGGGCAACAGAGTGAGAGTCAAACTCAAAAAAAAAAAAAAAAGAATGTATATTAAAATTTAGGGTAACCACTAAAAGAGTAGAAATAGATATACAACTTTTAAGTCAGTAGAGGAAAAAGTGCAATTTAAAAAGTCTCCTAAGTTCAAAGAAGGCAAAAACAAAAAGAGGAAACGTTGGGAAAGCAGAACAAACAGAGATCACATTATAAGATGGCAGAAATAAATTCAATTTTATCATTAATGAAAGTGAATAAAATATATTAAAAAAGCAAAGATCATCAGATTGAAATTTTAAAAATATGTGTACATTCAATACTTATAAATTTAAAGATAGAAAAGGTGGAAAGTTAAAAAAATAGAAAAAAATGTAAGAGACAAATTTAATCAAATGGAAGGTGGATAAATATTTAATATAATATAATATATATACCATCAAATGAAAGGTACATAAATATAAAATATCCACTTTATGAACTATAAATATATCAGACAAACTAGACTTTATAGCAAAATGCATTACTACTGATAAAAATGGTCACTAAATTATGGGGAAAAAAGAGGTTAACTTCCCTAGGAAGATAGAACAATTTTAAATTTATATTCACTTAATCAGACAGGTCCAAAATAATCCAAACAGAATACCAGGTGAAAATTACAAATTAATTAATAAAGTAGAAGATTTTAAACATCATTCTCTAAAGTAGGCTTTAAAAAAAATCACTGAAAAATGAGGGCATTTAAACAACACATTCAAAATGCTTAATATATTCATATATGGAAATGTATACTCTAGATCAGGAAATATATGTTCTCATCAAGAACACACAGATATTAGGCCATAAAGCAATGTCTAAACAAATTTCAAATAAATAGAAAAATCATTTTTAAAAATCATAGTTTAATTGTTAAAGATTAATAAAGAAAAATTTAAACACCTATACATTTAAAAGTTAATAAACAGATTTGTAACACATTTATGACTTGAAGAAATCATATGGAGATTTAAGAAATACCTAGAACTGATGATATTGAAAATTCTTCTTATCACATTGTAGAATGCAATGAAAACAGTATTTAATTAAATATTTCTATAAAAACAAGAAAGGCTGAAACTTAAAACACTAAACATCAAATCTAAGGAATTACAAAAAGCACTATAAAATAAGTCCAAAGAAAGTAGATGATAGAAAATAATATAAATATCAGCGAAACAGAAAATATAAAAACCACAGGCTCAATCAAAACCAAAGGTTACTACTTGGAAAGACTAGTAAAATAGTTAAACCTCTGACAAAACTTCATTAAATAATAATAATAACAGAAAGGAAATCTCAAACAGACACCGTTAGAGGTGCAGAAAGGGGAGACAAATGCAGATATGGCCAGAGTTAAAATGATGGTCACAGAAAAGTATAACCTCCTTGAAGCAAATGTATTTGAAAACAGTCTTATACAAGCGGGGGGTGGAGGGGGAGGGGAGGGAAGACTCAGAAGACAGAGAACAGGACAAGTAAAGGCATACATAGAATTTACTATGTGCCAGGCACTGCCCTACATGTTTGCATATATCAACTCATGGAATCCTTGCAACAACCCTATGCACCCCATTTTCCAAATGAGAAAACTGAGGCACGGTGAGCATAAAAGACTCGCCACAGAATTTGGAAATCCGAGCTGAGACTGAAACTAGACAGCTTGACTCCAAAGCTCACTCACGTTCAATGCTGTGGATAGCCTTTAAAAAAAAAAAAGTCAACTGGTAATTAACACTCTTCCTACAAAGAAAATACGTCCTTCATAATTTTACAAGCAAGGTCTACCAAACATAACAGGAACAGACAATTGCAACCTAAAATAAACTCTTCCAGAGACTAGAAAAAATAGGGAACATTTTCCGATTTTTTTTCTATTAAAATCAGATAAATATTATAGAAAAAAGAAAAATACTCATAAACACAGATGTAAATTAGTTCCAAACAAGTATTAGAAAACCAAAACCAGAAGTATGTAGGCAGTATAACATATTATGAGCAAGTTGGGTGTATTCCAGGAATGTACCCACAAGACTGGACAAAAATAAAAAGGTCTTATAATACCAATCATTGGCAAGAATATGGAGCAAAGAGAATATGTATAATTCTGGTGGAAGTGTGAATTGAAGCCAACGCTTTAGAAAACTTTGGTATTTTCTTGTAAGGTTTGATTCTTTTTTCTCCTTTCCTAATTTCTATCAATTTGGTAATATTCTCTTTATTTTTTTAGTATGTATTCTGCTAGTTTGGAAACTGTTATTGTATTTCTACTCTTAATGGATATTTTTAATTTTTTAATATACATCTCAACGTAAATTTCCTGAAAATCTAAATTTATCTTGTGTTTCTAGCTTTCTCCCAAATATAAGAGGGAATGTAACACACATGACATATTGGAATATTGTTACTATACAAATAGTAAATAAAAACAAAGTTATAGTCAACAGTTGGCTTATTAATTTTCTATTGCTACCATAACAAATCATCATCAACTTAGCTGCTTAAAACAATATAAATTTATTATCTCATAATTCTGTATGGAAGTCTAGGTCGAGCTTGGCTCAGTGGGCCCTTTGCTTAGACCTTCACAGGGCCAAAATTAAGGTGTTCAAAGGACTCAGCTACTTAAAAAAAAATTTTTATATTAAAGATGTGGGGTACAATTCAGGAGTAGGTATACAAATGGTCATTGTACAGTTAAACTTTGGGCCTCACTTTGGCCCCCATGTCACCTGATTTGAGATCAGGTCAGCTACTGTTTCAAGGTTCTGGAGATGAATCCACTTCCAAGATAATTTAGATTGCTGACCAAATTCACTTTTTGGAGTTGTAGAAAAATATCCCGCTTTCATTGTTAGCCATCAGTTGGGGGCCACCAACCTCTCTGCTGTTTTTGCTCATGGCCTCCTCTGTCTCAGAGCCTTCCTATGTTTGGAATCTGATTTCTTTTGCGACACCTTTTCTGCCTCCAGTTGAGGAAAGTGCTCTGCCTTAAAGGGTTCACGTGAATATATTAGGCCCATCTGGATAATCCAGGCTCTTCTTCCTGACCTAAGGTCTGCAATCTTAATTACATCAGTACATTCTTTTTTGCTATATAATGTAATATATTCACGAGTTCCAGCAACCAGGGCATAGATATCTTTAGGGGACCATTTCTGCTTACCATACTGACTGTAGTTGTCAAGATAGGGCAGGAGATTCTGAAAATGCAAACAATCTCTACAACCTCTTTGGTTCAACACAGGAAATATTTATTTCATATTCTTGCAATGGCGGACTTTCCAGAGCAGATGTTATCTATAGGATAACTCAGTGACCCAAGCTGAGGGAGGATGTACCATCTGATAGAACAGTGCTTCTCAATCTTTAATGGACTTATGAATCACCAGGGTCTTGTTAAACTGAAGACTGTGATTCTGCAGGTCCAGGATGAAACCTGAGATTCTTCCTTTTTTCACAAGAACCAGGCTAATATTGATACTGCTGGATGTCAAAAGTCCCTTTGAGAAGCAAAGGTTTAGGACAGATAAGTCTCCTTGGTCACTACAGCCAAGAAGAGAAAGCTTGAAGACTGTCACACTACCCTGGATGGCTCCCTCCATAAAATAACATAACTCACTTCAACTCACAGTTCAGTGGCCAGAGTACCACATGTGGGCATGCCTAATTTCTAGGAGTTGAAGAAGTTCAATAGTCCTAGATACTCACTCACACACGAGAACCAGAAATATTAGTGAAGGGCAGCCATGGAGCATGCTTACATAAGTATATACACACTCACACTCCTTTGGGCTCATCATTGTTATTATTATCATCATTGTTTTTGTTATTAAGCCCATCTCTCCTAGGGTTCACCTTTTTTTCCCCTTAGTAATTATGTTAGTGAAAGTCTGTGGGTAATAAACTCTTATCTTTGTATATCAGGACATGTTTTTATTTTGCCTATATTCTGCATTGATAGTTGAGGGTATAAGATTCTACACTAGCCGGGCTCGGTGGCTCAGCCTGTAATCCCGTGCCTTTGGGAGGCTGAGGTGAGTGGATTGCCTGAGCCTGCGGGTTCGAGACCCGCCTGGGCAGCGAGACCTCATCTCTACAATAAATCAAAAAATCAGCCGGGCGTGGTAGCACACTCCTGTAATTCCGGCTACTCGGAAGGCTGAGGTGGAAGGATCGCTGGAGCCCAGCAGGTCAAGGCTGCGGTGGCCGGGAGCAGCCACTGCACTCCAGTCTGGGCGACAGAGTGAGACTCCAACTCAAAAAAAAAAAAAAAGATTCTACACTGACAGTTATTTTCCGTTAGCATTTTAAAGATTTTAATCAATCATCTAGACTTCATGGTGACTGAGAATTTTTGGCATTTAGTCTGATTTTCTTTGTGTGTGGGTTCTCTGTCTTTTCTATGAGAGTTTTTCTTCTTTCCCCCTTATCCTAAAGGTTAGGGTCTCTTTCTGAAATTGGATTATAATATGTTTGGGTCTGTATTTTTATTTTTTCTGACCAGCATTTTCATTGCCATTCTAGTTTGATCCCTCTTGTCTTTTTTCCTTTCTGGCATATTCTAAATGTCATACCCCTCATTCTCTTTGGGAACTCCCATTTGATGTATGCTGGAACCTTTTATTCACTCGCTATATCACTTAAAAGTTCTTCTATATTATATATTTTGAACTTTTTGGTTGTATTTTGGGCAAAGTTTCTCATGGCTGTCTTCAAATTTTCACTAATTCTCTCTTTGTGTGTAGTCTAGAATTTATCCCAGAATATTGTTTTTGAAATTATTTTGAAATTTTTATTTCAATTACTAGATTTTTTAATTGCAAAATCCTAATACTTTCTTTAACAATTTATTTAATACTTTATTTCTGCCTTTATCTCCTGAATTTATTCTTTTTTTTGGAAAATTTGTTTTAAATTTGATTTTATTATAGAGATGTGGGGTCCAAGTAAGGATTAATTACACAAGTAGGCTGCATGCAGGTAAACTTTGGGCCTTCAACTGGCCCTCATTTCCCCTGGTTTGGGACCAGGCATCCTTTGTATTATTACGTGTATACCCTCCCAGCCTCCCTTCCGACAGTGCCCAGAGACTGTCAATCCCTTCCTTGTGCTAATGTAATTAATGTTCAGATCCTACTCATAAGTGAGAACATGCGGTATTCCGTTATTTGTTTCTGTGATAGATCACTAAGTATGATGGTCACCAACTCCATCCAATTTGCTGCGAAGTCCATGATTTTCTTGTTCTTTATGGCTGCGTAATGCTCCATTGTGAATATGTACCACGTTTTCTTTATCCAGTCCACTTTCTTTTTTTTTTGAATTGGAGTCTCACTCTGTCACCCAGACTGGAGTGCAGTGGCCGCTCCCGGCCACCGCAGCCTCGACCTGCTGGGCTCCGGCGATCCTTCCGCCTCAGCCTTCCAAGTAGCTGGAACTACAGGTACGCGCTACCACGCCCGGCTAATTTTTGATTTATTGTAGAGATGAGGTCTCGCCAAGTTGCCCAGGCGGGTCTCGAACCCGCAGGCTCAGGCAATCCACTCACCTCAGCCTCCCAAAGTGCTGGGATTACAGGCTGAGCCACCGAGCCCGGCTCCAGTCCACTTTCAATGGGCAGTAGGGTTGGTTACATGTTTTTGTTATTGTGAATAGTGTGGCTATAAACATGCGTGTGCAGGTGTCTTTTTTGTAGAAAAATTTCTCTTTCTAAAGGTATATTCCCAGGATATATTCCAGGCATTGCTGGATCACGTGGAAAATCAATTTTTAGTTTTTTTAGGAATTGCCACACTGCTTTCCATAGGAGTTGAACTAGCTTGCCCTCCCACTAACAGCGTAGAACGTTCCCTCTCCTCCACACCTGCACCAGCATTTGTTGTTTCTTGGCTTATTAATGATAGCCATCCTTACCAGAGTTAGGTGGTATCTCGTAATTTTGATTTGCATTTCTCTGATGATTAGTGAGGCTGAGCATTTTTTCATGTGTCTACTGGCTGCTTGTACGTCTTCTTTTGAAAAGTGTCTATTCATGTCTTTTTTTTTCCTGAGCTCCTTTGAATTCCTTGTAGATCCTAGATGTTAGGTCTTTGTCTGATATGTGATTAGCACATATTTTTTTTCCCATTCTGTGGGCTGATCTATGTTCTTATTCTTGTACCAATATCAGAATTTTGGTTACTGTAGCCTGTAGTAAAGTTTAAAATCTGGAAGTATGATACATCCTGCTTTTTTCCTTTTGTTGAGGATTGTTTCGGCTATTCGTTCTCTTTTTTGTTTACATATGAATTTCAGTATTGCTGTTACCTCTTAATGGGTTTCTTTTAAAAATACAGTCAAATTCTCATTATTTGTGGTCGTTATGTTCTAAAAAGTCACCACAGACACTGAATTAGTGAATACTGAATCCCTGCATTCAGGAGAAATACAGTTCCTTTGAGCCTCTGGTCACATTTTAATCAATTGATCAACAGATAGCCTTATTTTATGAGTGTTTCTGTTTAAAAACTCCTTATTTGATACTGTTAATTCATTAACATTAAACCCACATCCAATAGCACTTTAATTCATGCCTAAAGGAAGCTTATCTAATGCACATATTTTCTCCCTAAGGCACATGTCAGCCTTCTTGAGCTTAGAAACACTAGACATCGTTTCAGCGCTATGCTTGGGGGCCATTTTAAACAATGAAATCACACACACACACACACACACACACACACACACACACACACACACACAAAGCACAAAAATAAACGTGAAAAACTTGATACTAAATAGACCACGAAGAGGAGCCTTGTTTATAGTATGAGAGCTGAATCAAGAAGGCAGAGTGTCACCTTGTTCAACAATAGCTGGGATCATAATCATTAGGTGACTCAAATATGTCACTGCTTTTCACAAGTATTTTCATGAGGTCATCATGAATGACCACAAAAGCACAAGTATTGATTTGGATGTTACAAATAAATTGTAGTGAGTAGACAAATTCACAATTACCAGAGTCCGGGAATAATGAGAATCGACTTTATCAATTTTAAAGTCTTTGTCAAGCTGTTTCACAAAATTTAATCTGGAGGGACCGCTGATTTTGTTGGCTTTCTTGGGATTACATTTCTTTCACATATTTTGGAATTTTTATTTGCAGGCTCATTTTTAGTGGAATACTTTTGGGATTTTTCTCCCTGTCTTTGCCTGTTCTAATGATTTTATGATTATCTCCAAGTGGCTCACACAGACCCCAGTCCAAAATCAGATACTAGACTGAAATTTTGAGTTTTAATCCATAATGAGAAATTGCAAATCCAGTCCCAGAGTAAAAGTATAACTTGACAGAATTTCAATTCGTGATATGATATCTATGTCCACCAGCCAAACTCTCTTAGACCCACAATTTCAGATAAAGCTCTCATCACAGGCAACAGTCAATTAAAAAAAAATTTTTTTCAGTTTTTCTTCTCAACAGAGAGCCCCATCCAAGCTCCTGACATTGAGTTCCCTACCTGACTTAGGTCCCATGAAATAAATTTAGTCTTGGTATCCTATAGGAGTTGCGCTACTACCAATCTTTGCTTTCTTCCGGTGTTGGAGCCAAAAAGCCCATGATATCACCACTGTTCACCATTCTGCATTTATGCTCCATTTTTGGTTCATGGACATTTTTGTCTTCCTTTTGAATCTGGCTATGCTATCGGTTTTATCATTTATATTTTATCTGTGATTGCTGCTTGTTTGGAAAAGTCAGGATTAATAGATTGCATAGAAACTCTCTGAGCTCTTACCTTATACTTTTCTTTAATAATTTATCTTATTCTGCATTGGATTATAACTAGCCATATTTTTGTCTTTCTTCTCTTCCTTCCGATTAAAAATATCTGAGGGTACAAACTCTTATACAAATCTTTTTATTTTAATTTGCTTCTAGGGTGATGTCTTGCCCATAGTCAAAAACTATCTATTGTGTTCAATTCAACAGTAATAGGAATAATCACACAGAAGCTAGAAGACCTTTTGGGAAGGATATCATAAAGCAGAGATTTTCTAACTTTTGTTTTGTTGTTGCTGCAGAACTGTTTTCTTCCCAAAGGAAACTTATACAGGATGCTAATAAGTATAGCAGTTAACAGCAGAGCTCTTCTGGATGAAACGGGGGTGGTGTGTCAAGGTGGCTACACAGAAAGAAGTTTGAAAATTGTTTTTCAAACCACAGTCCTGTACAAATGGAGAGATTTGTCTGAATTACTTCTAATATCTACAATAATTCAAAGCAAATGGTTTCTAGTAATATTTTAACAGAAGAAAAAAATAAAGTTGTAAATTACATATTATGAAATATAGTGTTTTTTTGTCTTTTTTAAAGAAAACTTCTATTTCGGGAAGTTAGGAGTTTTTTGTAATGAATATACTACTTGGGAAAAGGAGGCTGGTATGTTATAGGATATGGGTGTTCAAGAGCTCTAAAGCATAATTGCTCAGTGAAGAGTCAAAGGAAAATGAACCTAAATAATGCCTCATTACCCTCTGTGATGACTATATTTCACTTAAAACCCTTAACTGAATTGGAAACCCCAACTAAATACTCTCCAACAGCCATGGGTAGCTACTGCTCACAGCAAGATTATAAAGAAAAATATAGCCAAACCTCAAAGATAACCTCTTTAAATTTCACAATTTCCTCTGAAAAGGAAGAGAATGTTTAAAATGCAAAGAAAAACATATGAAGGACAAGATTTCTAGAATTATAATACAGTACAAAATTAGTTAACTAATTAAATAATGGCACTCGCTCATAGTATTCAGCACAAAGGTCTGTGAGTGAGCTCTCAAAGGGAAAAAAAAACTCAGAGTTTATGTTGCTTGAGTTTCAACACATCTTGGTGTTAATCAGAAGATTTGATGCTACTTATCATTTCTAGGCTCATGGAAGCCAGGCTGAGTGCAGGCAAGTATTTGCACGTTAGCAACCTAGGCATGGCAGCTTGTTTGGTTTCATTCCATGGGGCACTCTGCCAAGAGATGAACTGCAGTAGTAATTTCTTTCTAAATCATTCTCAAATCCTCGCTTCAAGCTTCTATCTGGTTCACTAGAGACCGTCTTATGAAATTCAGAAACTAGGAATTGGAAAAGTAGATTCTGAGGAGTATTGAACTAATCAATTTATGTCCTCTCGACAGACAGAGAGGCTCAAAGGGGAGGGAATTAGGGATGTTTTCAGCAAGAATTCTTGGATTTGCTTTTTCTGCTGTATTTAATTTGCACTTTAAAAAATTCTCAGCGGTTCGTGTATGACTAGTCTTAAAGAGTTATAATTGCTACAGTAAACTTGTTTGGGTATCTCTTTATAAAAAAACATTTATTATAAAAATGCTTGAGTTTTAAACTTTTTGTATCCCAGTTTTGTTATTTGCTAAATGAAAGTCTAGATCATCTATACATTCTCTGGTGTTATGGTGAAATGAGTCTGTGCCTTGTCATTTACAAACCTCACTGGATCACTCTTTAGCTGTATGACCCAGATAAGGCATTTCATCTCTTTAAATGTGCTAATTTCTTTATTCATGAAATCGAGGTAATGCCCGCTTTTTAAGGTGGTTGTGAGAATTCAATGAGTTGTGGTTGAAAAGTCATTAGGTATCTTGACTGGTACATGTTTAAAATGCAAAGGAAAACACACGAAGGACAAGATTTCTAGAATTACAGCAAAGTACAAAAAAAGTTAACTAATTAACGACACCCACTCATAGTACTCAGCACAAAGGCCTAATATACACAAAATATACTGTTTTAATTCTCTATGAATCTATGACTTTGCTGGAATCCTTTTGAGGTATATGATCCGTCTTTATCCACCATGTTCAATGACAAGGATTGTGGCACTGAGAGGTTAAAGCTGTCTGCCCAAGCTCATAGAGATAGCTGGGAGATAGGGCTCATATTAGCTTTTCTCAATCAGTTCCTAACACACTTGAAAATGATACACTCATCCTTTAATCCTCTACTTCAGTTGAAAGTTGAACTGATGAAAGATTTTTCTTTTCTGCAAACATCTATCAAGTCAGTACTGTACCATTAACAACAAGACATACACCTACTAAATGTCTAGCTAGACTAGGTGCAGTGGCTCATGCCTGTAATCTCAGCACTTTGAGAGGCTGAGGTGGAAGGATTGCTTGAGCCCAGGAGTCTGAGACCAGCCTAGGCAACATAGTGAGACCTTGTCTTTACAAAAAAAATTTAAAAATTAGCCAGACATGGTGGAACGTGCGTGTGGTCCCAGCTACGTGGGAGGTGAAAGAATCACCTGAGCCCAGGAGGTCGAGACTACAGTGAGCCATGATCACGTCACTGCACTCCAGTCTGGGCGACAGAGTGAGACCTCAACTCAACTCAAAACAAAACAAAACAAAAAACAAAGGCTAGTTGATTTTTCCTCCCAGAGAGTTTCAATATGGCAACCAACTATGGCTATACTGAAGGAAACCAATTCTGTGTTGACCAAGTCGCCTTCCTGTTCATACTATGAGCGTTTGGAAAGTAGATGCTTGATATTAGCTATCGACTCACAAAAAAATAACATAGCTGCTATAGGAGGTACTCTGATTGCTCGCCAGTCAGTATCACACAAATGAGTAAGAAGATGTGACTCTCCAGGCCAGGAAAGCCAGCTCCCATCATGCAAAGCCTGTTAACAACTATTGCCAACACTCCCTTTGGCAGTCTCCATGGAATGATGCTGGCTTAGCAGAAAATTACGATTAACTTAGGAAAAATATCTCAGATGGCCCTTTAAATATAACAGAAGGATGCTATCCAGCAGAATCAGTCATACCAATGTATTCTCTTTTCTATCTTCCCCCAACAACTTGGAGTTCTTCATATTACCGTGAGTTATGGAGAAGCGTGAAATTGTCCTTAGCAAGGAAATTTCGTTTTTCTGGAAGAAATTATTTAATGCTGATGTGATTCTGTGGGCTGTTGTCCCACTGGGCTCTGTCTCCTATAAGACTGTCACTTACTTAACTTTACCAAGGTAATGTGGAAGAAAGGACTAAAATCTATCCTCCATCATCCTCCACACAGTATCCTCCATGTAGTTCCACGATTGCACTAACTCCTGTAAAGGAATACTGTAAAGTGAGCATTACTGGGATTGCTACTTTATGACTGAGGAAACTGAGACTACGAGAAATTAAAGAGTTAGCCCAAACCATAAAGTCAGTGAGTAACAGAGCTCCCAAGACTGTGTTCTTTCCACTGAGCCCTGTTCACACCAGACCCCTCTCCCCAGACAGTAAGAGTTGAGGCAGAGGATGAGAAATTGAGGACAAATTCAGGACAAAGGAAAAGTAGAGAGAATTAGGAGGAGTTTAATAAAGACATGTCAGAAAAAGCATTAAAAAAGAAATGTATACAGCAGTCAGGAGAAGGCTGAGGGGAGAAGAAAAGCAGGAGGCCCAGCCCACTGGGGGTGGGGAGACACCCAGGGAACTTGGCCAGCTGCCTGGCAGCCAGCACTGCAGAGAGATCTATAGCCACCAGATCCACCAAACCAAGGAATCTGTGAATCATTAAAAAATGTTTATTTCTTTATGCCACAAATGATAAAACAGTTAGTCATAAAATACGAGGGGTTTTTTTTCCCAGAGTAATTGCTGCAAATATTTTCAGCCATGATCCTAAATGCTCAGTGTTTAACTAGTGAAAAAAGAAATAATGTGTTTTGAACCAAAATCAACCTCCAGTTGTCCACATGGCATGCTGTGTACTTGCATTTAAAGATTTGTTTATTTGCAAGATACTCAAAGCTTATTTGGCACTGATGCTATCATAGGTTGGACAGGGGCTCTGTCCTCAGAGAAACGGTAAAAGTCACTTGTCATTTCTCTCTTCTGAAACATTGTTTCCCTTTGTTATCTAATTTTAGCATAAATGATAATTTAAAAAAACTATAGACCAAATCAGAGAAATTAAGATGTTTTTGAAAATACGTCCTCTCAACACCAAAAAGAAGAAATATACACTCAAACCACAGAGTCCTATAACTAGTTTAGTCACCATTCTACATGCGTCCTAGCTTTGTGGTAAATCAGACTTTTTTTTTTTTTTTTTTGAAGCAGGATTTATTAAGACAGAAAAGCTCCCACAGTGGGAGGGGACCCAAGGGGGTTGCCCAAATCAGACTTTTTATGGTGGCTATTGATTGGTCCCTTGCAATATGATTCTGAGAAGATAAAGCAATTCCAACCAAGTCTGGCTAAAGAACAGCCAAGCAGGGACCCGAATGTCCAGCCTAAGAACGGGTGTCGTATAGAAAGTCTGTCTATAGTTTATCCAAAGGAAGGGGCAGTATAACCTGCAGTTTTGCCAGAGATGAGGTCTAACCTTCCAGAATGCCTGGAACTTGTCACTTGGTAAAACAATCAGAAATTGCCCATGATCCTACAGAATAAGGCTGATCTTTGGTAAAGCAATCTAATTTTCACTTTTTAAAAGCAATGTAGTCTCCCAGAAAGAGTACTTGGTCAGAAGAGGTGGAAGTTGAAGAAAGGTAGTGGACAAGTTTGCTAGGACCGCCACGTACTATAGAGTAGGTGGGTTAAACAACAGAAATGGATTTCCTCATAGTTCTGGAGTCCAGAAGTCTAACATCAAGGTTTCAGCAGGGCTGGTTTGTTCTGAGGTCTCTCTCCTTGGCTTGAGGATAACTACCTTCTCCCTGTGACTCCATGTGTCTCCTCTGTATATGTCTGTATCATAATCTCTTCTTAAAGGAACAACAGTCATATTGGATTAGGACTCATCCTAATAACTTTATTTTTAACTTAATTATCTCTGTAAAGACACTATCCTCAAATATAATCACGTTTTGAGATAATGAGGGCTAGAACTCTGACACACAATTGGGCTGTAGGGGGTGTGGTACAGGTCAGGGGAACGGACACAATTCAAGCCATAAAAAGTAATGAGGAAAAGCAGAACCAGCATTATTAAGTCAGGTATCATGCTGAGTCCTTTCTAGATAATTTCTCATGGAAGCCTCAGGAAAACTCTTCAAGGAGCTGTTTTCAATGTTTTGAAAACAAATATAACTCCAATGACTTTTAAAATATTTTATTCTAGCCACATTTTCTTTTTTCTATTTTATTTTTCAAATTATACTTACCAATATAGGAATATATGTTCGTTGTTTAAAAAATATGTGAACCCTACAAAAGTATATAGAATAAAAAAAATGAACATCCCCCTAATTCATTCAATCCCTCCCTGTTCTGTGTTAGGTAATCACTGTGATCAGTTTGATGTGTGTCTTTCAAGACCTTGTGATGGCGCTACACACCCAGACACACTTTAGGGATTTTTAAAAACTGAGTTCAACTGGGCTCGGTGGCTCAGCCTGTAATCCCGCGCCTTTGGGAGGCTGGGGTGAGTGGATTGCCTGAGTCCGCGGGTTCGAGACCTGCCTGGGCAGCGAGACCTCATCTCTACAATAAGTCAAAAATGAGCCGGGTGTTGTAGTGCGTGCCTGTAATTCCGGCTACTCAGAAGGCTGAGGCGGAAGGATCGCCGGAGCCCAGCAGGTCGAGGCTGCGGTGGCCGGGAGCAGCCACTGCACTCCAGTCTGGGCGACAGAGTGAGACTCCAACTCAAAAAACAAAACAAAAAACAACAAAAAAAGTTGAGGTCATATTATAGGTGATACTCCACAACTTGCTTTTTTAACACTTAACAAGATAACTTGGAAGAATTTTACAGGTTTGTGCATGTAGATTCCCCTTACTCTGTTTAAAGATTGCATAGTGAGTGTTTCACATGGTGGACACACCACACCTTATTTAACCAGCTACCCTCCACTTGTTTCCAATGTTAAAACTGCCATACACATTGTATTAACATTCTCTGTACATATAAGAAGGGCATTTTTAAAGGTAAGAAAGCTGAGATTGAGAGACGTTAATAAAATTGCTTGAAAGCACATAGCTAGTAAGTGACAGCCCCAGGACTTGGGAAACCCACGTCCTTTCTGTTGTACAGTGCTGCCTGAAGGATTGTGCTGTCCATGGGATTGAGACGTGAAGAATATGTCCTTTAGATCACCCATACATCTTGATGGCCTCTCAGAGACTTCTTAAATGCAAAATTCATGTGGACTCTAAAAGATAGGAGAGCCTGGTCTCAATTTTGTGATATTGGGCTACGAATGAAGTCTTAAAGCTACTAAAAAAAAGGCACGTCCTACCAGACTTTAAAATGAGAACAGTCTCTTTCTCAGTGAAGACTGCAGTGTAAGGAAAAGTCCTGTTTTTCAGCTGGACTGATCAATAACCATGGAAGCCTGGGTGGATCTGGGAGAAGCACATGTCTTTGGCCCACTGCTGGAAAGAGTTGGCAGCCAAGATGCCTAGGGTGGTCCTTGGACGCCCCCTCTGGTAGGCAGGGGATTTTGAATACTTATTAAGAAGAAGCCAACATCCTCTCACTCAAAAGCCCTTTCCCACTTGAGACTTTCCCCGTGAAGATAAGAAATCCCTCTACTGCCTAGTATATATTTCATCTGAGAAGGGCTGACTCTGGATCTGGGGGAAGAGAAAGCACAAAAAGTGTAGTTAGAGCAACACGGTTTTCTGTCATTTCCTGTTCTTCCAAACAAAGCTCGTCACCCTGAGTGCAAGGCTAGGAGTGCCTCTGATGAAATAACGTTCATTGGTAAGATTCTTTGGCACAGATAAATATGCCACTTATTTTCCCACAATATACCTTGTTCTGTGCCTCATAAAATGGCCCACCAGGCTCAAAATTAGCTGGGTTCCTTCACTCCTCACCCTTCACACGTACTAATGATGCTCAAACGTCCACCTCAGAATTTTCTGACCAGACAGGCCAGCTCCTCGACTCTCCTGTGTCACTATACTACTACCCTGCCTTATTCTTTATTAATCTTTCACTATCTGAAATTGTCATCTTTTATCTATGTATATATCATCTGGCTTCTCCCTCTATAACCTAAGCTTCGCAAGGGACATTATCTTTCTCTGTTACTGTTATACTCTAGTACCTAGAAAAAGTGCCCGGCACATAACAGATCCCAGTGGAAATTGTTCAATGAATTCCATTCCTATTTTTCAAAACACTCTCTTTCTCTTTGTAGCCTGAAAAAGTCCCTCATCTTTCAAAGCTCAGCACAAATGTTCCCTTATTTAGAATGTCATTCATTCAATCATCATATGTGTTGACTGCCTATAATTGTGTTAGATCTGGGGTTCCCAAACTCTGTTTACAGCATCGTTTATGTGTCAGTAATTTTTTTTATGGCATCCTTAGGCAAAAAGGAATATCTAAGAGTTCCAGTTATTAAGCAGTTAGGTCTAAACAGTTTAATAAATATTTGTGTTCTAATGACTTACTAGGCATTTGAAAAAAACAATATGTATAACTTGAAAGAAAGATAGTATTTTATTTCATTTATAAATAATATTTAGTTACTAATGAGATGTGTGTGACTGCACAACTTCTCAAAGCCTGAAATTAGATTGGACAATGCTACCTTCACTTCCTATTCCATGTTGATTTCATCTCAGTACTTGCTTTCCATCAAAGCAAACCCAACTTTGTAAAGATAAGACATTATGGAAAGGAATACAGCATGATCTAGTAGTTCACAAAAGGTGCAACTAATGTCAAGTTTTGTTGTGTTTCCCTCAAATATTTAAAATATCCTGAGGCAGCTCTGTGAGTTTGTTGTGGCCCTTCCATGACATCTCAGCACTTGGCGTTCACCTCCATATTGATAGTGTGCATCACACTTTATTTAGATGATTTATTGAGTTGGGTGCTCAATAAATGTTGCTTAAATAAATGATTAAACAAGAGAATAAATAAGTGAACAAGTTACCAAGCAAATGACCTTGACAAATAAGTAGTGTCATGTCTTCTTTTCAATTACTAGAATAATAAGGACTAGATTATGAGAAAATTAACCTTCCCATCTTTGAGTGCCTCTTCGTGGGAAGTAGTCTGGCATGCAGGCTTGATGACCACCTCCTGAAGTTGCCATTATTTACTACAGCATCTGTCTAGACTACAGGAGTATTTCATTGGTGAGAATGTTGTTTCAATAATTTCTTTCAAATTTTGACCAAGGGAGACCCATAGCAATTATCATTTCTTCCATATACTACTATCTGACCCTTGACATAAAGCAGTAAATGTTCCCCGACTTTATACTGTACAAAGGCCCTATGAGAAAAATGGACAGACAGGCCAAATGGGAATTTACTTTATGCCCACCATTAATAACCATGTGAACAACTCTGTGAATGCTATGAATTGTCACAACCTCAATGATGAGAATTACCGGCCAAGATGAACAGTCAAGGTATACAGCAAGGTGTACAGCTTTGCTTCTGCTCTCCACATCAGCTCTTCTTGCCCTGACACCACTTTGTCACTGGCTATAAATCTGTTCATTACAGTATTGCTAGTCACTAAACTAATACAGATTATCTTCACTGATCTGCATTCAGATTCAAGTTCAGTATAGCCCAGATTCGACACGTCTTAAGAATTACAGGATTTCAGAATAGAAAGGCACTTTGATGTTATTCACTTCAAATATCTCATTAAGAGTAAAAATTGAGACCAAAGAAGATAAACTCGCCACGATCATTCTGTTCCCTCTGGCCATAATGCTGCTGTTTTTGGCATTCCACAGCCATAGTGCTGGAGACCATGACAATGAACTGTATCAAACTGAGGATGGGGCAGAGTGGCTTAGGAAGAGGCATTCTGCCTTTGGAACATCCCAAATCTTCCTGCCAGTGCCACTCTAGTTCATGCAACTATTAGCATTCACCTGAACTACTGCAGAGCTCTGCTAACTGGTGTCTTTACTTCTAGCCCATACTTTGCCATCCATTCTCCAAAATGAGCCTACAGCCAAACCTATCTTTTAAAATCAGAGGTCCAGTTCTATTCACCCCTGCTTAAAATTCTCCAGTAGTTGGCTGGGCTCGATGTCTCAGTCTGTCATCCCAGCACTTTGGGAGGCTGAGGCAAGTGGATTGTCTGAGCCCACAGGTTCGAGACCAGCCTGGGCACTTTGGCAAGACCATGTCTCTACAACAAAATAAAAAAATCAGTCGGGCATGGTAGCGTGCACCTGTAGTTCCAACTACTTGGAAGGTTGAAGCAGAAGGATCATCGGAGCTCAGTAGGGCGACGCTGGGGTGGCCATGAGTATGCCACTGCACTCCAGCCTGGGCGACAGAGAGAGACTCCATCTCAAAAATAAAATAAAAATAAAAATAAAATTCTCCAGTAGCTTCTTTTTTCACTTAGATTGCAATCTAAGTATTTTCCAGTGTCCTGTATTGTCTAGTTTCTGCCTATTTTCAGTTTTTATTTTTATCTCCCAATACTCTTTCTCTTGCCCATTAGACTCTAGATACGCTGGCTTTATCCTTTCTTTGAACACACCAAGTTCTTTCACACTTCAAAGTCTTTGCACTAGGTGTTCTTTCTATCTGGATTGCTCCTTCCCTGTATTTAGATAGCAGGTTTTTTTCTTCCCAAATGACACCCCTCAAGTGAGCTTCCAGATGATCCAGTCTGGGATAGCTACCAATCACTTAATTTTCTGCATAGCACTGATCACTGTGTGTTCTTTTTTTCTTTTAAAATGATTTGTTTGCTTGCTTGTTTTCCTCTATTGGGAGGACAGCTTCAAGAGAACTAGGTCTTGGTTTTATTTACCAATGAATCCCACGATCGAGAACAATTCTCATGCTGAACACATATTTTTGTTTTAAGAACAGCAAAATGTTGCAGAGAAACAATAAAGAAATTAATAAAGAATTTGAGAGCACCACCAGATATACCAGAAGCAGGGAGGCCTATTATGCTGCTAATTATGGTCACTGTCCCCTAAATGCCAACTCATGTTAAGGATAGTGAAGAAAAAACAGCTTATAAGTAACACAAAAGTACTCTGAACACTGTGGAAGTCAATTTAAAACAGTTATTTAATAGGCCAGGCATGGTGGCTCATGCCTATAATCCCAGCACTTTGGGAGGCCAAGATAAAAGGATTGCCTGAGCCTACATGCTCAAGACTAGCCTGGGCAATTTGGCGAGACCTCATCTCTACAATAAATCAAAAAATTAGCTGGGCATGGTGGTGCATACCTGTAGTTCCCGCTACTTGTAAGGCTGAGGTGGAAGGCACCTGAACTCTGCAGGTTAAGGCTGCAGTGGCCATGAGCATGCCCCTGCACTCCAGCCTGGGCAACAGAGTGAGACTCCGACTCAAAAAAAAAAAAAAAAAAAAAAGGCCATTTAAGTTCAAGGGGTTCAGATTTGAGATTTAATTTGGATAAACATGAAGATATGACCTAAGGAGACCTTTCTGAGGGCCTCCTGGATTCACTCTTTTGAGGTGAAATCTTTGAGACCTAAATGATTGGTTTGTTAGTTCATACCTATTGTTTCTCCCAAGAATGTCTTTAGTCTTTTCTTCCAGAGAGGAAGGGCCTTGCAGCTTCCTTAGGAAAGAGCAGGGAACTGTAAGACGGGAAAGATTAGGTAAACTATATCCTTAGGAAGAAAAATAATCTTCTTGAATCACCTGGAAATAGTGTAAGAAGGTACCATGACAATGAGAACGATGCAAACATGGGGACTCCATCTTTGTTGTGTTGACATATTTATTTGTAGAGGAATTGGCAATACATTTTTAAAGTCTGTGAGCTGATTTTTCAGGAAAATCAGAAAAATTGGGAAACTGGGGAGATGCTTTCTACTCTTCAGCTTGCCTTGGCGAATAAGAACCCAAAGAAATGTTTTATTAGCAGCTCTATAAAAAATAGGAAAAAAGGTTGGATCTTTGGGAGCAAAATGGTTCAAAAGTGTCCCAAGAAGCTGCCCAGGGATTAAAGAGTGACCCTGGAAACTTAGCCAAAAACACTCTAGTTTTTCCAAATCAAGTATCCAAGAAAGAATATTGAGCTGAATTGTCTTGAACTTCCTAGTTTGAAAACTGGAATGTGATATGAAAATTGTTTTTCTTACACTTTTTTTTTTTTTTTGGCAACGTTGCTTCTGTCATGGCCAAAAGCCAAGCAAAAAAAAAAAAAAGCTTCAAATTATTTGAAGAATCTAGATTCTCATAGAAATTCAGTGTCAGTTTGGTTCCAGAAGCTGTAAAGATTTGGGTCATGTAATGGTATGAGTTTTAAGCAATATCAGGCCAGAGTCTTAGCTTGTATCTGTCCATGAAAATGTTCATCATAACAAAGAAGTTGTCGGCTGTTTCCAAAGAACTTTCAGGAAAGTGTAGACAGATATCTACTCATGAAGCTTTAGGTAATCATGTATTTAGGATAGTTTAGACCCTTTCTAAATTCTAAACACTAAAAAGAAAAGGACTAGAAGTTAAGGAGATTCTGTAACATGGTGTGATTTTAAAAATAGATAATCGAGATATCACTACAATAAAGAGGATAGTAAAAAAACTGAGTAGTTCCATCAAAAAATCTTTTCATACCATTTCTAAATCAGACTGTCAATATCATTTTTTGAAATATTAAAAACTATAGCTATCTGATTTTTTAACCAGTCAATAGTTGAGTGAGGTGTGGGAGAGGTGGAGAACGCAGTGATATGAGCTGGAGTATTTGGGACATAGTATCCTCAGTGGAAATAGAAAAATGAACAAGGCAAAGTTTTTTACTGAACAATTATTTTTTCCTGAAGACCATGCCTTCTAGCTGCTTGCAATTTCCCTGTTCAGGCTCCTAAAAATAGAGACTTTTCATTAGTTTTAGTCTCACTCATCTCATCTTTACTCTGACCTTGGGTCACCTCCATCCAATGTTCATCTTCCCTATCCCTGCTTCAGTGCTTCTCAGTATTGGTACTAGGTCTTAAAACCCTGCCGATCATGTCTTCTGTACAATCAAGCTGTTTCAGCTCCGCCGAGCTCTCTTTGCTCCCCAATATATATAGATTTTTATTGCTTGCTGGTTTTTACAAATTTTCCCAGTGGCTCTTCTGAACCTTCATGCTTGCTTTCCGATGTCCAACTCACCTCCTTTACTTTCAGCAAATGACTTGGACAATTTCCCAACAGAGACTATTGCCCCTGTATCTTATGAGCAGCTTCCACTTTTCTTCACAAAGCTTTCCATATCCTCATCTTTCTTCCTGCAATTTGCTCTGTCTTCTAAGAATGAATTAGGTACCCATTTCCTTTATCAAGATTATTCTTCTTCTTGTCACCTACTGTCTACCCTGGGACTTGTGGCATCAAGTACACACTTACCTCCGCACAGCATCCATTTCTCCTCTGGCAACTCATCTCTCAGTGGTTTCTCATTTTAAACAAACACACACCAAAAAACCTTTTTATGACTCCACAAATGATTAATTTTCTCTGTTAAACACTACATAAGAATAGCAGCACTCATCCACGCCATTTCCTCGTTAACACACTTCTTTTCTTCCTCCAATACTGCTTTTGTTCTCACAAGCTATAGAAACTACTCTTCCAACAAACATATGGACTTCGCAGCAACTTGGATGGATTTAGAGTCTATTATACGCAATGATCTATCACAGAAACAAAGAACAGAGTACCACATGTTCTCACTCATAAGCGGACCCTGAACACTTACCATCATACTCTAAGAAAGGGATTGGCAGTGGCGGGATACTGCCGGGTTGGGGGTGTGAGAACACAACATCAATAAGGGTACCTGATCTCAAACCAGGCCAAGTGGGGACCAAAGGGAGGTCCAAACTTTACCTGTACGATGTCTGCTTGTATACCTAATCCTGAATTGTGCCACGTCTTAAATAAAATGAAACCCTTCTGTTGGCCTTCTCTCAGTCTTCAACCTCTTGGCAACATGCGTCCTGTTAAACATCTTCTAGGAATTCTCTCACCTCTTCTTCTGTCTCTCACATGGTCCTTTTTGTAGCTTATCTCTCTCTGTTTTTTTTCTCTCTGAATTCAGACATTCAACAAAGGTCCAAAGTTCCCTTCTCTCATCATTCTATACTCTCCACCTAACAAACTGCTTCTAAATCCTCAAACTTTGTGTTTCCTATTTTGTGTATCCATGACTTGAGCCCTGACCTTTTCCCCAGACCCAAATTCCCACTGCCTAGTTGAAGGTATCAATTATAAGTCCTGCCTGCATGCCAAACTCAATAATGTCCCCAAGTCAAGCTTATCATTTTTCTCTCCCCAAACTCCTCCCAACTTTATTATTTCTGATAATGGCATTTACCATAGTTTCAGAATCCTGGATACTCATTTTGCATTCAACAAGTATCTACCGTGTGCTTAATATGTGATAGTAAACAGTTCTAGACACAAGGAGTTAACAAGATGAATGGGCTCTTGCCCTCATGGAGTTTACATTTTAAAGTGGGGAAATGGAAATAAGCAAGTAAGCAAATAAGATAAATTTTGGAGAGAGAAGTGCTGTAAAGAAAGTAAAATGTGAATGACTATTGTGAGGGACAGGGTTGGGCTGTAGGACAAGTACATTAGACACGGGGGGCAAGGAAGCTACTTTGAAAATATCAGTCATGATATTTTCTTCCTCATTCGTTTCCTGTTCCAATGCAACCCTCAACTACAACATCACACTCTCGCTGCAAAACCTCCAGTGACTCCAGTTATTCACTGAACTAATATAAACTTGGAAGCCCAATATGCAAATCTCTTTAGGGTGTGATCTCAAACATTTCAATCCTTTAATACCGCTGTGTTCGGGTCTATTGAAATTAGTGCCCAGAACACACTTTCAACATTCCTGTCCGCAAAGTTGCCCATCATGTCCTCTTCATAACTTGGACTGATTACCATGCACTCACATCCAGTACAGGCCAGCCATAGTCCTCTGAGCCTTATCTCAAATCACCTTGTCCTTTAAGATCCTTCAGTTTTTCGTTTTAACCCACAAAAAAACTTTCTTTCTTATAGCATTTGTCATATTTTGCCCTAGCATGTGGTGTCATGTACACACTGCTCTTCTATCTAGCCCTTACTATATTACACATATTTAAAGATAGGGGCCAGCCGGGCTTGGTGGCTCAGCCTGTAATCCCAGCACTTTGGGAGGTCAAGGTGAGTGCACTGCCTGAGCCCACGAGTTGGAGACCAGCCTGGGCAACTTGGCAAGACCTCGTCTCTACAATAAAATAAAAAATAGCTGGGTGTGGTAGCGCGCGTCTGTAGTTCCGACTATTTGGAAGGCTGAAGTGGAAGGATCGCTGGAGCCCAGCAAGTCAACGCTAGGGTGGCCATGAGCGTGCGTGCCACTGCACTCCAGCCTGGGCAAAGCAGTGAGACTCCAACTCAAAAAAAAAAAAAGAAAAAAGAAAAAAAGACAGGGGTCACATATCTTTGTCCTTGTACTAGTATAGTGCCTCACACAGAATTGGCCCTGCATAATGTTTGTTGAGTGAATGAACAAGTTTGTCAAATCTACATTTTATTCACTAATGTTCATAGTACCCCACGTGGTTTATCTTTGGTTGTTCCTCTTACCCAATCTCATGAGACCTACATGTGAAAAGGCAGAAAGCAGAGAGGAAATGCAGAAGAGTCCTTGTTTTGAAACAGTCTAGTTACTTTCAAGCTGGTCAAATCATTAAAAGTTTATTGAGGAACATTAAAAATACCATTGTAATCCATTTTTAAAAATCCATTATAATCAGAGTAGTATAAAAATAACTCTTAGTAAGATACTGATTGATTTCCTGCACAGAATGTAACACTGCTTAGCATTATTCAGTGCTAAAAATAGACATTATCCGTGGTGGTTTAAGCCTGTAATCCCAGCACTTTGGGAGGCCAAGGTGAGAAGATTGCCTAAGCCAGGGGTTTGAGGCCCCAGCCTGGCCAACATGGCGAGACCTTGTCTCTGTAATAAATTAAATAAGCCGGGCATGGTATCGTGCACCTGTGGTTCCAGCTACTTGGAAGGCTGAGGCGGAAGAATCACCTGAGCCCAGCAGGCCGAGGTTGTGGTGGCTGTGAGAATGTCAGTGCACTCCAGCCTGGGCGATAAAGTGAGACTCCAACTCAAAAAAAAAACAAAAACAAAAACACATGATCACAATTACAGAACATCATACTTACCACATTACTGCATGTTCTATAGCGAATGTTTCTCCCTTCACAGCTCCTAGGTCACAAAAATGAAAAAAAAAACTCATTATGAGAGGCTCAACATTTTAAATTTTTTAATAAAAGTAATTTAATTTTAATATTAGTGAGAGGGTTTCTCTTTTCTTCTAAGTATGTTCTTAAACAAGTTGCTATTAAAAACTAAATTGTGTTGATCTAAAGACGTTATATATGCAAATTGCTTTCTCTATCAACATTAAAACTAACTCTTCATCTTGCTTCAAAGAAGTTTTCAGAATGCCTACTTAGTATATATTTAACTAGATAAAGGTTTTTTGAAAATATAGCATTGTTCACAATAGCAAGAACCTGGAAGCAACCATGCTGCCCATCAAAAGAGGACTGGATTAAAAAAATGTGACACATATACACGATGGAATACTACGCAGCCATAAAAAAGAACAAAATCATGAATTTTGCAGCAACCTGGATGGAACTAGAGTCTATAATACTGAGTGATCTCTCACAAAAACAAAGGTTCGAGTATCACATGTTCTCACTCATATAATGGACCTTGAACATCCAACCTAATACTATAAGAAAATGACCGACAGTAGTGGGAAACTATGGGCGGGGGAGGGAGATGGGATTAATGAGCAAATATCTGTCTGGGGATGGGAAAGCACCTCTTATCAATAAGGTGCCTGAATGAAATGCATCTGTATACCTAACCCTTAACTGTACCCCACAACATCATAATAAAAATATTGATTTAAAAAAAAAGTAAAAAAAAGAAACCTGTCTTAATTATTTCTGAGATAAAAGTGAAGAGATATTTCACTGAAAAACTTAGGTCTTGAATATAATAAAAACTGGACTTACTATTGATATCTTACAAATCATACTTCTAAGGACATGAAAAGTCATAATTCTTAAAAAATTATTTTTATTTCTAAATTGCAGGTAGAGGCTTTGCAGTTGTCTCATCTAAAGATAATTACTATCATTTAATTTACTTATCCCTTCCCAGCCCGAAGGAAATCACATCACTTATACAATTTTGTAACCTGTGTTTTTTCCATTGAAAAGTTTTTGGGCCAGGCTTGGTGGCTCAGCCTGTCATTCCAGCACTTTGGGAGGCCGAGGTGAGTGGATTGCCTGAGCCCGCGGGTTCAAGATCCACCCAGGTAACTTGGCGAGACCTCATCTCTACAATACATCAAAAAATTGGCCAGGTGTGGTAGTGTGTGCCTATAGTTCTGGCACCTTGGAAGGCTGAGACAGAAGGATCACCGGAGCCCAGCAGGTCGAGGCTGCGGTGGCTGGGAGCGTGCCACTGCACTCCAGTCTGGGTGACAGAATGAGACTCCAACTCAAAAAAAAAAAAAAAGAAAGAAAGAAAACAAAAGTTTTTGAAGATATTTTCTCACATTATGAAGGCACTTTAAAGACACCATTTTGAGAGCTAAATAATATTCCATCAAATTACACAATAATTTGCATAATCACTCCTCCATTGCTTGTCATATATGCCATTTTCAATTTGGGTTTTTGATAAATGGCGGTGTGTTAAACCATCTCCATGCATATGTTTTATCCAAGTTTCTGACTGTGGCTTTAGAATAGGTAAATCTCTAGAAGGAGAATTACTGGACTAAATGGAATTAACTTTTATAAGGCTCTCACAAAATGCATTCCACAGAAACTGTGCCATTACATACTTCCACCAGCAATATATGAGAGCTTCCATTTTACTGAATTCTCGTGAACAAAAACAATCACGTTTTGATAAAACATTGTTGACACTTGACTTCAATCAATTGACATCGATTTAGGTGATGATGCTCAACTCATGAACAACGATACTCCTTTTTTCAAAATAAGTCACACTTGAAGCCAAAATATACTATAAATTTCTGAAAGAATGATTACACTAATAACTTTAGAATTCCAGGTACATGTCTAAGTCTGTTACTTGTATTAATTTATTTGATCTTCTAAAAATCCCTGAGAGATAGGATACCATCATTGTATCCATTTTACAGATGAGAAAACTGAAACTTAGGAAGGTTACATAACTTGCCAAAATTACACAACCAGTAAGTTGAAGAACTGAAATTTGAAACTGGAATATCTGGCTTCAGAGATCACATCCTTAATCATAATGCTTGAACGCCTCTAATTCACTTTTTGTTCACTAAACGTCCATAAAACTGTCATATGCTGGGCAATGAAATTACTATGAAGAGTACAAAGAAGAAAGAATGTGACTTGGTATTTGTTATTAAGAAAATTAAACATATAATTATAATTCAGTGTAAGAAATGCTACATAGCATTTGTGTTAGGTCTTGGAATGTTAACAGAAAGGCAATGCCATCTGAAAACATAGTTATATAAAGTCTATCTTAAAAAGACAGAAACGGCCTAAAGACTTGACTGTAACCAGATTGACTGTATCACTATCTATTAAAAATAGAAAAGGAAAACCTGGCCAGGCTTTGGAATCATAGAAACAAGAAGCATGACTAAAGGCACATGTTTGTCAGTGTCCAGCCCAACAATGTCCCGGACAACGGGCCAATGAAATTCAAGTCCTTCATGTCCCATTGGCAAGACTGCTGCAATCTCCACATAGATGACTCACTCTAACCTAGCTGATGCCAACGTACGTTCAGCTTATCCAAGGAACACCCCTCACTACGATGCCATGTTGACCAAGGTACTTGCCAAGAGTGAGCTGGATTTTCATGACTGCTGAGAGTCTGGGAGCGCTGGCCTTGCTGGCATGCGTATTCCAGTCTACGTGACAGACAGTTCTATTCCTCATTGTAAATTAATCAACTGGCATTCTAGTTTGAAATTTTTTATCTCATGGGTCAAGCCATTACGAGTCCAAGCCCAAGAGAAGGATGAGTTCTTGGTGCTGTGCCTAAAACTATCAGCTTTCCGACTCTAGAACATTGAGAGTTAGGCTCCAGATGATGGTACATTTACAAAGTAATGAATTCTACAACTGGGAGGCCTTTGGTAGCACGCCATCTAGACATTGGTGTTTTGCTGGATGTGATCTGTTTTTCAATTTTGAAATTCCTGTTCTATACAGACCACATTGTGGCGGTTAAGGGCACCCACCTTGAAACCAGACTGCTTTCTGGAATCTTAACTCTATAGCTCAGTTTCATCATCTATAAAATGGGATAATATTACTAATTTCCTGGAAATCTGGGGATTAACTGAGTTAATATTTGTGAATTGCTTCACATAGTGCCTAGTACATAGTAAATATTATGTAGGCATTTGATAAGTCAATTAAGTGTGCAATAGATCTAAAATTATAATAGTTATTTAAAAGGAGGTCAAGTATAGATTTGGTATGTTTGCAAAGTTTCAAACAGCTCTGGTTTTTGGGAATTCAGGGTTTACGTGGGGAATCGGACTAGAAGAGTGAAGTACCTTCTAATTTTAAACTTTGTAATAAGCAAAAGGGGAACCACCAGAGGCTTAAAAGCAGAGGAGATTCAGTGATGAGTTTTTCTTTAAATTCCAAACCCTGGTGTTAATCCTGGAGACCTTAATGCTCTAAGCTTTTCACTCCCCCTTTTCTCCTTTTTCCTAACCTCATGTCTGTGAACAGAACAATGAAGTCAATTCTGAATCGGGAATTGGAAGGTCTAGGTTGTAGATTTGTTCTTCTTCTGCTTGCATTAGCCTCTTGCCCTCTCAGAGTCTTAGTCTCCTCATCTGTCAATTGAATATAGGAATGTTGTTACACAGAGTTACAATCCTCAACAGAGATAATGTACAAAAAGCTCTATTCAAACACCAAGAGGTTATTACAGAGATATTGCTTACTAACCAAAACAAAGCAGAAAAATACTTGCTTCAGTAATTTAAATGAGCCTTTCCCCAGGTATTTTAAACTATAAATACTTATATAAGCAACCTTGGATAAGAGGAGTTATACCCTGAACATTTACCATAATATTATAAGAAAGGGATTGGCAGTAGCCAGAAACTGCCAGGTCAGTGGAGGGAAGGGGTGACATATAATATCAATAAGGGTACCTGATCTCAAACCAGGCAAAGTGGGGACCAATGGGAGACCCACATTTTACCTGTATGATGACTGCTTGTATATCTAATCTTGAATTACACCCCGCATCTTTAAAGTAGAAATTTAAAAAAAAAACACATTATTTAGGAAAAGCAAAACAAAGCAAAGAAAAAAAAAACCATTTGTCATAACTTCTGAAGAATAGCTTGCCGTTGTCTCAGACTTAATATCTATTTACAAATAATTTATTTGTGCCGCTGAACTAGCGACCCTTTACTATACTGCTTTTTAAAATTGAGAGTCTGTCTAATTTGACTTAAATATGATCTTTAAGTGGTCATGCTCAAATGTGGCAAAGTGATCATTATTGAAAGACGCTGTCAAATTGTGAATAACAATAGAAATACAAGTCTCTACTATATATTCCGTGCCTGCTATAGGCACCTGGTCTCATGTTAGGTATTCTATGCATATTATCTCATATCTTCCCACAACTCGGCAAAAGTTTTATTATTCTTATTTAGTAGATGAGAAAATGGAGGTTGGAGAAAGCCGAGGAAGCTTAAAGCTACGTACACACACAAGAGAGGACTGGAGATTGATTTCCTGATCTGACAAACTCCTAAGTATATCAAACAATAAGAAAAGGAATAGGATGCACTCAAGATGTGTAGCATACTAACGCTAGACTAAAAATCTGGAAGCTGAGCCAGGGGTTGGCCTGGGGTTAACTGTACTTTACTGTTACTATTTCAATTTATCAGCTACGTCTCAATTCTGGTAAATCCGCTTCTAGAAAAGCATACCTAGACACAAACTGGAACATCTCCAGGAAAACCCCACTCATCAGTAAAATGTAATGTGAAAGAACTTCAGTGCAGGGAAGCTTATAATTTTAAAAAGACTAAATTTATTAAATTTGAATATAAATATTACATAAGTAGCAAAGTGACTATTCCACCACAAGAATTTCATTCCTGCCAAGTGTGAATGTCTTCATCCAAGGCATTTATCTGGGCATACGATCCTCATCTGAGAATTAAGTAGTAAAAAATATTTTCTTTCTTTTTTTTTTAAAACAGGTTGTTAATATAAAACAGCTGAGTGGTTTCTTTCACATTTAAACAAAGTGAAATTCACCTCTGGGGCTGAAAACAAATATTAGAGATGTCAGTCCAAAACGATGTCTAAAGAAAGTTATAGACAATTGCTGATAACAGAGGATTTAAGTAATGTTCCCCCTCAGCGCAAACTATAAAAATAGTTACAAGACTGTGCTTAGCGAGTTAAGAACTAGGACCAACTATGGACTCAGAAACTGGCCCAAGTATGAAAGAACAAAATATAAATATTAAAATATATTCCAATCCAAATTTGTATAGAAAGTTCCCCATTTGTTTATTTCAGCACTTTACTCCTGGCCAGTCACTTATTAATTTTTACTTAATTCCTTCTCTCAAAAATGGAAATCATCTCAATCACAAGCTATTACTTATGAATTATTCAGACCAGTTCACTTATGAGATGGGTATGAACTTGATGCATACTTTGTCTCCCATTAACATGTAACACACATCTAAACTCTTCCAATTCTTCAAATCTTGATGTTACCTTAGTTTAAAATGATCATCATTTAATGACCTTGAAAGAGAGCAATTGCCACAGAAAATTAAAAGTTCTTTTTCTAGGCTTTAGCAATCTGTTGGATTTTTCTTCCTTATCCTCCTTCTCACGTAAGTCTTTAAAAAAGGGAGATATATTTGATACATCTTTCTTTTACCTTAAAATTCTTCTTATCTCCTTACTAAGCAAAAGTATTCTTTTGGTGACATAGCCAGACTTATATCTCGTGTCAGTAAATAGTTTATAAGAAAATCTGGTAACTGTGTATTTAAAACTTCAGAGTTCTTAAGGACAGCTGTACTTGTATTAGATTCATGACACCCCAGCCTTTATCTTTGATTTCCAAAAAGTGAAGGGCTGAGCAAGATCAGGTTATTGTATTTCCCTGACTATCACCTGCCTTTCAATTATGAACTCATAGGCAAACAATTTCAAAATAGGACAGTGCCTTTGCTTTAATCTCCTCCATCCTCTCTCTCTCCCCCACCCCCTACTCTTCACCCCCCTTTCTCTACCTCCCTTCCTCTCTCTTTCTCTTTCTCTCTGACACAGGGTCTTGTTCTGTGTTCCAGGCTGGAGTGCAGTGGCATGATCATAGCTCACTGTAACCTTGAATCCCATGGCTCAACTGATCTTCTTGCTCTGAATAGCAGGGGCAGGTGCATACCACCATGCCTGGTTAACTTTTTCTATTAAAAATTTTTTTTTGTAAATATAGGATCTCACTGTGTTGCCCTGGCTGATCTCAAACTCCTGGTCTCAAGCCATTCTCCCGCCTCAGCTTCCCAAAGCACAGGCATTATAGGCATATCTCTTTTTGCTTAGTCATCTCCCAAAAAACCATGAGCTTTCTTTTTTTTTTTAAAGAAAAGTTTATTTAAAAGTAAATTAAAGAGAAAAAGAGAAGTGAGAGAAAAGATTCACCTCCCCAAGGTGGGGGAGGGGGCCAAAGCCGGGAAGCATGGCGACAGCCATAGCTCAAAGAGCACGTGGCCACACCAGAGTCTATGGTGTGGCAATGGTCCTTGGCTGCTTGTGGTTGAGTCCTTTGAACCATTCCCCTTGATGGGGGAAGATCATTAAGGTGATTGGGTGGTGGTCTGCTCCACGCCATCACGAAGGGGCAGGCAAGTGTAGGTACTGATGTCAGGTGATGGACAGAAGGCAGATGGGTGGGTCAGTCACATCACTGCTGCCATGGTGGGATTTATTCGTGTCATGTAGGTCACAAAGAGCTATGAGGTTAACTTGGGGAGTTGGGCCTGGAGGAAAACTATGCGCTCTTTACAAGAGAACAGACATGAATCCATGCCAGCAATCCAAGCCAGAAGGGACCCTGAGCCATTTAGATTGTGGATCCTAGAGTGACCACAAATTAGACAAGACAAGCAGATGTGGAGTCACAGAAAGGGACTGCATGTAGAACCGGAGTGCTGTTTTCCTCCTTCACTTCCGATGGTCATTTCAGTGCTCACTGGAGCTATATAGCCAAAGTTTGCCCCCAAAGAGCCAGTTAAGACTTCTACATTTCTGGGGGCTTTTACAAAAACCTCAGGAGGATAACAGTTCTGAGACCGACTGAGAAAACCAAGAGGAAGCGTACTGTCAGCTTCTTTTCATTTTCCACAGACATGTTATTGTAAGAGGTTCTTCCAGGAAACACTTGATACCAATCCACTTAGCCATTGAAAAGGAAACTGTAGGAACCTCTGGACCGCATGTGTGAAGCTCGTCTCAGGTGCTCACTGTCCTCGCCTATGGTTCACACTGGATGCTGAAAACCTCAAGCCTGGAACTGGAGAGAGTGAGCTGTGGTCTTCCCTTACACGAGAGAGAAAGGGGAGTTAGAAGACATGCCATCCTGTGGGCTGCATAGGTCTCATGTTCTGATCATTCCCTCAGCTCTGCTTTATGCATGTGCGTCAAAAAGTCATTCTCTGGTGCTCCACATTTCATGCCACATTTCAAATAATTATTATTTAACTGAATTTATAGTGTCTTAAACAAAAATCACAATGACCCTTGTTTATATGGAAATATTATTTGTTCCCAACAAATGGAATCAATTCAGCACTGTCTTTTTAAAAAAAAAATGTCTACTGTAGAGTAACAGAAACCTGTATACCACTAAAATAAATGAACAAACAAAATCAATAAAAATACAAGGGGGGGGAACCCCCCAAATCCTGGAATTTATTTATAAAGATAGTGCATTTCTTCTTACATGTTTAAACTTCAGTCACCTTCAAAGTACTCTCCATCTGATGCAATACACTCGTCAAAATGCTTTTTCCACTGCTCAAGACAGTTTTTGGACTCGTCAATTTTGATGTCTTTTAGTGCTTCTGATGTTTTTTGTTTCACCTCTTCCATCTCGGCAAAACATTTTCCTTTGAGGACTTTTTTCATCCGGGAAAACAAAAAGAAGTCGCTCAGGGTGAGATTGGGTGAATGAGGAAGGTAGGCCCTGGGGGTCATGTCATTTTTGGTCAAAAACTGCTGAACACTTAGCATGGTGTAGTCAGGTGCACTTTAAATCACCCATCATGAAACGGGCAAATGTGTTGAAAGAATCTCCAAAAAAAAAAAAAAATTAACTGGAGCCAAACGCAGCCTCTCACAACAATGCTAGCTGGTACACTGATGCCAATGGGTTCCTAGAACACTCACCTAGCAGGGGAAGCCGGTACTACAAGGGACCCACCCTCCAAAAGATAATTCCGTTTTTGGGGGGATCTCGCCTCATGTCTACAGATAACCATGCTTAAACTGCATCATTATTATTATTATTATTTTTTGAGTTGGAGTCTCACTCTGTCGCCCAGACTGGAGTGTAGTGGCCGCTCCCGGCCACTGCAGCCTCGACCTGCTGGGCTCTGGTGATCCTTCTGCCTCAGCCTTCCGAGTAGCCGGAATTACAGGCGCGCGCTACCATGCCCAGCTGATTTTTTTTGATTTATTGTAGAGATGAGGTCTCGCTGCCCAGGCGGGTCTCGAACCCGCGGGCTCAGGCAATCCACTCACCTCAGCCTCCCAAAGGCGCGGGATTACAGGCTGAGCCACCGAGCCCGGCTAAACTGCATCATTATTATATGCTATACCTAAATAGTTGGGAGATGTTCTTGTATGCATCCATAGTGAGGACTTCATCAATATGAATAGAGTTAAATTGTTTTTAACAAACATCTAATGAAGGTATATTTACTCTGGACAATGATTTGGAGTCCCTTCCCCTCTTCCATGTGCTTCCAGACAACCCTCCACCTCAAATAATAAGAAATTTGCTTACAGGTCTCTCTATAGCAAGTAACACTTAATCTGGTAACCCCTGACTATGAAAAACTGACCTTGAACATTAAGGTGTGTTTTTGCAACCCCATTACAAAGTGGGCAAAAGATATGAATAGATACTTCTCAGTAGAAGACATACAAGCAGCCAACAGAGACATGAGAAAATGCTCAGCCTCACTAGTCATCAAAGAAATGCAAATTAAAACAACACTGAGATACCACCTAACTCCAGTCAGGATGATCATCAACAATAACTTAAAAAACAACAGATGCTGGAGAGGATGTGGCGAAAAGGGAACACTTCTACACCATTGGTGGGAGCGCAAATTAATACAACCTCCGTGGAAAACAGTTTGGCAATTCCTAAAAGATATAAAAATCAACCTTCCATATGACCCCACAACTCCGCTACTGGGAATATACCTGGAGGAACTCAAATCATTCTGTGAAAAAGACACCTGCACACGTATGTTTATCGCAGCATTGTTCACAATAGCAAGATCATGGAACCAGCCATGCTGTCCACCAAAAGAGAACTGGATTAAAAAAATACATACATACACAGGATGGAATATTACGCAGCCATAAAGAAGGACAAAATTATGAACTTCAGAGCAACCTGGATGGACTTAGAATCTGTAATGCTGAGTGACCTATCACAGAAACAAAAAATTGAGTATTACAAGTTCTCACTTTTAAGTGGACCTTGAACAATTATCTTAATACTATAAGAAAAGGATTGGCAGTAGTGGGAAACTGCCAGGGGAGGGGGGGGTACACCTCATCAACAAGGGTACCTGCATAATGAACATTTGTATACCTAACCCTGAATTGTACCCCACAACTTTAAAATAAAAAAAGTTACCTGTAAAATAAAATTTAAAAATGTGTTTTTGTCCTTCTGTGTAGCTACACTTCACAGTTTTTCCCCATTTGAGGTTATATTTCCTTCATTAGAAACAGCCACTAAAATTCTAAAAATAATGCATCCCAGTACATACCACCACCACCAATGTAAAGGTCCTTGGTGCTTTGGATTTTCAAAAGCATTCATAAAAAAATATCTCTTTCCCCAAAGCATTGAGCTGAAAGGTCCCTGAATCCCATGCAGAAGCCGTTTTCCACGGCTTCTTCTGCACGTGATATAGGACATGGCTCAAACAGATTAGTGGTAAGGGAGAGATTTTTTTTTCCTGAATAGACGGATATACAGGCCAAACGATTATGACAACATGATAAATGTAGCTTTTTGAAAATGCTTTCTGTTGTACTAATACAACAAACAACAAGGTGGCATGCTGCCAGGCATCATTCATCAATAGGTGAGCTGGCTGGGAACAGAGGTAGCCCCGGTGCCAAGCTAGCTCCCCAGATCTGCCAGCCACTCCTCACTGGGCCTAAGAAGTCAATAGAAGAGTCGGCCTTAAAGCCACACTTTCAAAGCAATTTTACGATGATTAGAGGAGAGTGGAGGCCCAGATTTTAAAATGGTGCCGTGAATTGTGAACTAGCCTTAAAAAGGTTTCTCGGGCATAGATAACATTTTTGTGACCTCAGTTTTATAACTCAACACTTCTGCTCTATCCTAATCTATCATTATAAAAATGTTCTGAGTGCAGTGCCAACTTGGAAACTCTAATTTATATATACAGAGAGAGTTACTTGAACTGCATGTGGAGACCCAATTTGACATAAATGGAAATTATGCAGGTTTGGGGAAAACATTCTCAGATGACATCCTCTCTGGTTGTTTGAGCGTCTCTTGACCAGATGGAACTAAGGAAAGGGTCTCTGTGCTTCTAGAGATTTTAAAGCAATAGTTAGGCGTTTTCTGTATTCTGTTTTTTCTCCCCCACATATGAAGGTATAGACCTGGAGGTCTATTATTTAATAACTAGGTAAATATATAGGAGAAGGCATGGATATCAAACATAATCCCCTGTCCTTGAAGGAGTTTAAAACCTATCCAGGAAAACAAAATAAAAACTTGAAAGCTTGAGTAAACAAAGGATTAAATAACAATTTGAGATTCAGATTAAATAACAATTTGAGATTTACTAACAATTTGAGATGTCATAGGGTACTCTAGCTCAAGGTGAAGGAACAACAGACTTCTTAATGTCACTAGAGTATACGCTACTACATCCCTCTCCATCTAGTGAATCTCCCCTCTCTTATTCTGGGAGCTGATAGAGAATCTGGAATGTATGTGATCCAGCACCTGCCTTTGCCTGGATGTGAACTAACTGGACTTACAAACATGCTCTCAGAATGGAACCTGTTCATATGTAGGGGATTTACTGTAATCCACTAATCCATGAATGGATTAATCTACTCATGAGGACAGAGCCCTCATGACTCAATCCTGTCTTAAACATCTTACTTCTCAACACCGTCACGTTAGGGATAAAGTCTCCACGTGAGTTTCAGAGGGAACAAACATTCAAACTATAGTAGATGGATAGATGATAGATTAGATAGATAGATAAATGATAGACACACAGATACATAGATACTAGACGAATGATAGACAGATACATGATAGACATGATAGACAGATGTGTGTTGTACATGGCCCAGTATAAACACATACATTTTCTAGCTCTGTCCACTAAGAGGACCTAGAAGGAGGGACACCCAGAAGCGCTGAGCACGCTTCATGCCCAGATCTTGGCTTCCAAATACCACTGTCCAGTCAAAGAAACCAGGCTTCCTAGTGAAATGTCTGAGGCTAAGTCTTGGGGCAGAAAAATATAAGATGAGCTTAAAGCATCTTGGGGTGCCAGAAAGTAAGGAATAGCTTCAAAACAAAGGAAGGATGGAAAGAAGGGAGGGAGGGAGAGAAGTAAGCTAGGCGTTTTCAAGTTTGTTAAATTAACATTTAGACCCATATGAGAATATTATAGGATGAATTCTGGCGTTTGTCCTGAGTTTCAAATTGGTTTATTTGCCATTACGAGTGTTTGGTATGTTCTTAATTACAACTAGAAAAATCACTGCCAAATTTTTCCAGACCAGTATGATTTTACATATCTTTGCCTGTTCTTCAAAGAAAGATGCTACCACAAAGCATCAGGGTTTCACAAATATGGGCTAGGCTTATGAAAATGAGGAGTATACTTATATAATAAAAAAAAAAAACCAACAAGAATGGTGACATTGTAAGCCATAAAGATCATGCCCAGGTTCTAATGAAGCCAGAAACCGTTCTGAGCATATTGCTCAGACAATCTAATGAGACAATGTACAATAAGCACTCCGACAGGGAAAATGAGCCCCTGGGCAGTGCTTCCTAGTTAACAAGCTTTTGTATAATGCTTTCTGATTTACAGTCACTTAACACAATCATTGAGTGTCCAATTTCAACGAGTACTAAGCGAGGCACTGAGAAAGACACAGAAATGATGACTTCCTGACTCTTATCAACGTTATTTACTTGGAACAAATTCACATGAATCAGAATAGAACACATAACAGTATAACGCCTAGTGAACAACTCATGGGTATGGTCTGAATACTAAATACAGAAAGAATTTGCAAAAGGGAGAGGTTGAAGAGAGGGCAGTGACTTACAAAGAAAATATCTTAGGTAGAATGCCCTATATGGGCCACCGGACTCCCAAGAATGGGATGGGAGAAAGGAGAATTCGAGATTCAGCCCTCCCTTCCTAAAGTAACAGTAGGTTCCTTGTCCTGTGTTTCATTCAGTAAATTCACCCAACACTGACTTGATACCTACTTAATGCAAGGCAGAAAGATACAAAGAAAAGTAAGATAAAAATCTGTGACCACAGCACTGATAGTCTAAGGAGGGAGGGTATCATACAAATTACCATAATATAGCCAGACTATGTAAAAGTGACTTAAAAGTGGAGCAAACAAAATGCTAATACTTCACATATATAGCACGGTGAGGCTTAGGGGTGCAGGTGATGGTGGCTTTAAATAGCACTTAGGATTTTGATAAGTGGGCATGGGAAAGGAGGGGCACTGTAGGTGGAGAGCTCATTGGGAGAGGAGGCAGAGACAGCAAAGGGTCTAGCATTTAGAGGATTCGGACACAGTTCTAGATGACCAGGCCTTTTTAAATTCTACCAAACCACGTTTTGTCCCCTGCAGTCTATGTGCTTGCTCACTGAACCGCAGTGCCTAACAAAGCGCCTGGTATACTATTAGAACTTTACAAGCATTTCATATGAAAGGGAGGGAAGGGCGGGGGGAGACAGGCAGGGAGGGAGGGAGAAAGAAAAGGGAGGAGGAAAAGAGGAAGGGAGGGAGGAAGAACTAATGATTAAAGGAAGAAAGAAGGAACAAAACAGGAGGAAATGCTACAAAGATACTCTCGGGCCATGAAGAACTTTCAGCCTCACTGTTCTAATTTTTGAACCCTGAAACCCGATTAAATCACTCTATAACAAGCTGAAGATGAAAAGTTTAAAATGAAACTAAATAGCTACCAAAGAAAATAAACATTTGACTCTTTTTTTTTAATGGACATGTTTATTTTCGCATGTTTACTCAAAGTTGTGTTTGTCATTACAATGCATGTACTCCCTCTGAAAGATGGCTAGGGGTGGAGGCCGGGGGATTGCTGCCTTTGGCTCACAATCCACTAGCAGGAAGGACATGCACTTTATAGTGCATACACACATGCCATAAGGTTTGCAAATGATCTTATATTTGCTCAGTAGCCAAAAGAGGCAAAGAATGAGAATAAAAACAAATGTGTTTTAGCAACATCAAGTCCAACTTTTCCATCTTCCCCATGAGGAAAATGTATATTATGAAACGCTAGGACTCTAACAACCTCACCCGATACAACCCTTGAGTTGGGAATTTATGAATTATTTTGGCTAGACACAGAGGTTCTCCGATCCTTCCATGTCACCCAGATGTTCATTGCAAAGTGGGGGTCTGGAGAATCACATTTTTCTTTAAAACCAATTATATTGAGAGCAGTCTTTGCTGCACTTCCCATGCAGCAGGAAAATGGGCTTTGACCGTGAATCTGGAGGAGAAAGGGTCTCTTTCTCATGGTCATGCATTTCAATTTTAGAGTTGAAGGGCACCTCGGACATTCGTTCAACAAATATGGAACACACGTTCTGTTCCATGCACTGCACATATGACTTCATAGATGAGTAAACTAAACCCAGAGAAACTAGTATCTCATCCAATGTCACCCAGTTAGAAAATTGTAGTGCCAAGATATAAAATCAGTAGTTGGATTTTTAAAAAATAGAATAAATAATCCACAAAGTAGGCAATGAAACTCACTGTTGAGTTCTGGTTCCCACAACATGTGGCTGTCTCCCCCTAGAGAAGGATCTTTATTCTGACCAAGGAGTCCTAACCTTGGTTAGGTAGAGATTGGCTCAGCTGCTAGCTTTGGTTGGTATATGCAGTTATGGACTTTGGTTAATGATCACGTACAAATATGACACCACCTAGTGTTTTATAGTTATTCTTCCTGCTTCAAGGTGAAGCAACCATCTCCACTGTATATGATTTTGATCTCCCTCTTTTGTTCTTAATATACAGTCTCTGTCTCTGTCTCTCTAATGGACACTAAGCAAAATAGAGTTACATAACTCTCCTACTTTTTATAAATTGGGCCCAAACAGAGGAAATCACACAATTCAAGTTGTATTAGGAAGCTTTTCCTTGTTTTAGCAGTTGAGGGGAAGGAAGAGCTGGTGGGAAATTGAAGGTAGAAAGTTAAACTCAACCCTCTGGATAAAAAGTTTAATAATTAAAAAACAAATTAGCAGCCGGGCTCGGTGGCTCAGCCTGTAATCCCGTGCCTTTGGGAGGCTGAGGTGAGTGGATTGCCTGAACCCACGGGTTCGAGACCCGCCTGGGCAGCGAGACCTCATCTCTACAATAAATCAAAAAATCAGCCGGGCGTGGTAGTGCATGCCTGTAATTCCGGCTATTCGGAAGGCTGAGGTGGAAGGATCACCTGAGCCCAGCAGGTCGAGGCTGCGGTGGCCGGGAGTGGCCACTGCACTCCAGTCTGGGCGACAGAGTGAGACTCCAACTCAAAACAAAAACAAAAACAAAAAACAAATTAGCCAGGCATGGTGGTATGTGCCTGTAGTCCCAGCTACTTGGGAGGTTGAGATGGGAGGATCGCTTGAGCTCAGGAGTTTGAGGCTGCAGTGAACCGTGATCAGGTTGTGATCATGCCACTGTACTCCAGCCTGAGCAACAGAATGAGACCCCGGCTCAAAAATAAAAATTGCGGGCTTGGCAGTAGTGGGATTCTGCCGGGGAGGGGAGGCACACCTCATCCACAAGAGTACCTGCATAATGAACATTTGTATACTTAACCCTGAATTGTACCCCACATCTTTAAAAAAAAAAAAAAACTTTAAAAAATAAAAATAAATAAATAAAAATTAAAAAATTAAAAGAGAAGTTCAATGATTTTAAGGGGAAGTGAGTCTCAGATAATTTGCATAAACTCCCTAAGAATCACTGGGACGTTAACCTGGTCATTCCAGCTGGAAGCTTAAAGGATCATATTTATAGATTCGCTTAATAATGGGATGAAAGGAATTGTCAGAAATCACTTAGTACATTGACCACTTTGGACAAGGCGGATCTTGACTACTACTGCACAACTACTCCACTGTGGGGCTCACAGTAGTACCTGGGGCAATCACCACGTTTATGTCTTGACATGTTACTCATGACTTCCTCCCACATAGCAGACTGGATCATTTCACAGAAACTTGAATGAGGAATTTTGACATAAAGAAGATTCTTTATCGGAAAATTCCTTATTTTCTTTATTACCCTAACCTTTAAACTCCCAGGGAGCTGGAGACAAGCCTCATCATTTCACTCTCATTCCTTTCAACAGAATAGCAGTTCTAACCCTGGCTACATATTAAAATCATTTGGAGAGCTTTGAAAAAACTACTGATGTCAAAGATCCACCCTCAAAGACTCTAATTTAATTGGTCTTTGGTGGAGTCCAGATATTCATGCATTTTTTTAAAGCTTTCCAGGTGATTCTAAGATGCAGCTAGTTTTAAGAACGACTTCCATAATAGAAGAAAGAATAAAAACCACATGATATCTCAATAGATGCAGAAAAAGCATTTGGCAAAATTTAACAACTTTAATGATATGAATTCTCAAGAAGCTAGAAATAGAAGAAAATTTCCTCAAAATAAAAAAGGCCATATGTGAAAAGCCCACAGCTAATACCACACTCAATGATTTTCCTCCAAGATCATTGATAAGGCAAGGATGCCCACTCTTGCTACTTCTGTTCAACATAGTACTGAAAGTCTTAGCTAGGACAGTTAGGCAAGGAAAAAAAGGCACACAAATAGGAAAGGAAGAAGTAATATTGTCTCTGTTTGCAGATGATATTGTCTTATATGTAGATAACCTTAAAGACTCCACAAAAAACTTAGAACTCATTTTAAAACTCAGTAAAATTGTGGGATACAGAATCAACATAACAATAAATTGCATTTCTATACATAAACAACAAACTGTCCAAAAAAGAATTTAAGAAAATAAGCCAATTTACAACAGCATAAAAAAGAATATGATACTTAGGAATAAACTTAACTAAGGAGATGAAAGACTTGTACACTGAAAACTGAAAAATATTACTGAAAGAAAAGATAATGCAAATAAATGGTAAAATATTTTGTGCTCAGGGAGCAGAAGACCTAATGCTGTTAAGATGTTCACACTACCCAAAGTTATCTACAGATCAAATGCAATTCTTATCAATGATATTTACAAAAATTAAAAGCCATATGAAACCAAAAGGAACACTGAATAGTCAAAACAGTCTTGAAAAAGAACAAAGCTGGAGGTATCATACTTCCTGATTTCAAAATATTTTACAAAGCTACAAAAATTAAAACAGTATGGTAGTGGTGTTTTACCATATAGATCAATGGGACAGAATAGGGCATCCAGAAATAAAACCTTACATATACAGTCAACTGATCTTTGACAAGGGTGCCAAGAATATACAATGAGGAAAGATAGTGTCTTCAACAAAGCTGGGAAAACTGGATATTCATATACAAAAGAGTAAAGTTATTATCTTTCATCATATAAAAAAATTAACTAAAAATAGATTAAAGACTTAAATGTAAGATCTGATCTTAAATGTAACATTCCTGCAAGAAAAACTAAGGGTAAACTTTCATGATACTGTTTTTGATGATGATTTATTTGATATAACACCAAAAGTACAGGCAACAAAAACAAAAGTTTACGTGTAGACTCATAACAAACTAAAAAGATTCTGTTCAGCAAAGGAAATAATACACAATTAAAAATCAACCTATACCGAGGAAGAAAATATTTTTGAACCATATAGAGTATCTGATAAGGGGTTAATATCTAAAATATAAAAAGAACAACTTCAAATCAACAGCAAAAAACTCCCAAATAACCCAATTTAAAAACAGTAAAGAATTTGAATGGACATTACTCAAAAGAAGACATACAAATGGCCAACAGGTATATGAAAAGATGTTCAATATTACTAATAATCAGAAAAATGCAATTAAAACCACAATGAGATATCACCTCACATCTGTTAGAATGGCCATTAACAGAAAAATGAAAGATAACAAGTGATGGTGAGGATATGGGGATATTGGAACACTTGAAGACGGTTGGTGTTTTCCATAATATCTAATAGCAAAGAGGTTCCTTAAAAAATTAAAAATAAATATATTATATGATCTAGCAATACCACTTCTGGGTACTTATCCATGAGAATTGAAATCGAGATTTCAAAGATATATGTGCATACTCATGTTCATTGCAGCATTATTCACAACAGCCAAGATACAGAAGCAACCTAAATGTCCATCAATGGATGAATGGATTTTTTAAAATATGCACATCATACAATGGAATATTATTATGCCTGAAAAAAAGAAGGAAATCTTGTCATATGCAGCAACATGGATGAACTTTGAGGCCATTATCCTCAGTGAAGTTAGTCAGACCCAAAGGATAAATACTGCATGATTCCACTGATATAAAGTATCTAGAATAGTTAAATACGTAGAAGCAGAGAGTATAATGGAAGTTGTAGGGGCTGCAGAGAGAGAGAAATAGATGTTGGTATTCAAAGGGTATCATTTGAGTCGTGCAAGATGAATAGCTTGTAGGTATCTGCTGTACAAGATTTTTGGTACAGGTAACAGTCCTGTTTTCTGCCCTTCAAATTTTGTTAAGATGGTAGATCTCATGTTAAATTTTCTTATGACATACACAAAAAAGCGGAAGGGTAACAACAACGCTATGGAAGAGGTTATCTCTAAGACCCCTCCCGGCTCAGGCTAGGTCTAAGTCTGAAATATTTTCTCCATTCTGTAGAAGCACAATGGCTTCCACCAAACTTGGTTCTGTGGTATATAGAGATTAGGCTCTGATTCTGCTGTGTGCTAAGCAGCAGGTAAAACAAAAAAGGACGAGTTCATATAACTTAATTAGGAAAATAAAGCATTAATGTGTAAAATGATGCTACCAGAATAAAATAATAATATAAAGATACTTAAAAAACCCGATTTTACAGATGTATTGTTTATAGAATAGGGGAACATTTTCTTTGTTCTTAAAATATCTTGCAACCATAGTCAGTAGAAACTCAGGGGAAAATTAATAATTTGATAAATTCTTGACCCTGGTCACTTGGAGTTTCTTTCTTTTTTTTTTTTTTTTGAGTTGGAGTCTCACTCTGTCACCCAGACTGGAGTGCAGTGGCCACTCCCGGCCACCGCAGTGTCGACCTGCTGGGCTCCGGCGATCCTTCTGCCTCAGCCTTCCAAATAGCTGGAACTACAGGTGCGTGCTACCACGCCTGGCTAATTTTTGACTTATTATAGAGATGAGGTCTCGCCAAGTTGCCTGGGCGGGTCTCGAACCCATGGGCTCAGGCAATCCACTCACCTCAGCCTCCCAAAGCACGGGATTACAGGCTGAGCCACTGAGCCCAGCTCACCTGGAGTTTCTATCCTTAAAGTTATACCTACCAACTTGCCTAATACAAGGTAAGCATTCAATAAATATTTATTGAATTAATGAATTGAAGTTGAGGACAAATACATATTTGTATGGGCTACTGAACAAGTCAAATGAGGAATTTTTTAGATAAACAGAAAAATAAAGTGAAGAGTTTCAGATTCCTGATATGGCAAGTAAAGGACACCAAACACATTTCCAACTATCTTTTACTCCAACAAACTGGTTTATCAGATAAATCAGGCTATAAATTGGTCCTAAACATTCAGTCATTAGACTTGGTGAATCCTCTTTCTGAAAGGAGATCAGATATTAGAACAAGATATATGACCTACAATATTAGAAGTCCTGGTAATACATTTAGCCTAGGCTTTGACCCAAAAGTAAAAGAAAGGTAACCACAAGCTCTTAAACATATGTCCCAAAATGTGCACTCTTCCCCAACAAAACAAAAAACCACCTCATTCAAATGACATGAGAAGTCAGACCCACTCTAAACTTGTATATCTTTCTTTTAAACAAAAACTCAAACATTTCCAAGAAAAACAGGGCTGATAACATACTACATTAGATGAAGAATAACAGATAAATCTTGCTTTGGGGCTCACTTGAGCTGAAAGTTCCAAAACCTCTTAAAACACGTCCTGCGAGCCTTAATTGGATGTTACGATAGAGATGAGATGCCTTTAAAAGAAAAAAAAATATTTGTTTAAGAAGCCAAATCTTAACATTGCAAATTTTCTTTTGGTATTTATTATTATATGGTACAGAAATTAATTGCCAATTAAAGTCTATATGAGTGTATCAATATTTTCATGGGAGAACATCTGTGTTTGCAATTAAAAATCAGAGACGTTGGCTTACTTTTCCTCAGCACAATGATTATGAAATGAGAAATTTAGAAAGATCTTCCCCATTCCTGTGAAATAAGGCTCCTTGGGGCTATTTATTTTAATTTTTCTGTGTTTATGTTGACACCATTCTGGCAGCCACATATCTTTGGAATAATATTATAATCTTACTTCTTTTAGGCACCCCCACAGTGTGATGATTTTTATCTCTTGTTCATCTAATAATCTTATTCAAGTCAAAAAATTGTTATTCAACTCAAATATTTTATTCAAAATTTATTAACTCTTTAAAAATGCTGCCAGCCTTTATAAGTAGACTGTTTTTTGCTACTTGGACACATGTGAATCAGTTGGGATTTAACAAGATATTCATACTCTTGATGCATTAAGTATAGTATTCATCTAGCAATTCATTCTATTAATTAGATTCACTGGCAATTCAGGAAGTAAAAAAGGTCATAAAAGACCTTTACATCTTCCTTGACCATCAGCACAAAGGTTAACGTCATATGTAAGAACATCCAGCTGTCTGACGCATTGCCATCTCAAGCAAGTTGCAGTTCCTCCCTTTGAACCTGGTCTTGGCATTGACCTGACACGGAGGTACACACAATGTTACAGATCATATTAAGTGCCTTATGCACTTGGAATCCCTTATGAGCAAAGCTAAATTAATTGGCTGAAGACAAACTTAGAGCTCTGTGAGACAGATCTCTAATATCAGAAAAACTTTAAAGGCTAAACAAATGAGTCCGCTATAAGTATTATTTCAAAGTATTTAGTGGGAGGAGTGAAGAAATGGAGCGAGAAAGAGCAGCTTGTTAAGGTAGTTGGTCCATGGTTTAATTCACCTGAAATAAAATAAAGGACCATTATCAAGCACAAGTATGTATAGTCTCTTTTCTAATCAATGAAAAACAAAAGCAGATGTTATATTCCACTTGGTGATGTAAGATTAGTAACAATTTATTATCAGAGGTACTCAATGAAACCTAATATGATCTTACAGAAATCATAAAGTGGTAGACAATATTTGCATAGTGTCTTCCTTTGTTGCTCAAACCAGGGTTTCAGGTAAAGGAAATTATCAGTGTTCCGCTACCATAAATTGGGAAAATCAAGCACCACCTACTTTCTGCCAGCCTCAGAAAAAGGATGTGGGGGAAGCCAAGGCAAGGATTCTGTCCAGTATCTCCATGGATTAGGGCTTTTTTTCCCCAGCCTCAAGCACTGCTAGTTGGGAATGAAGGCTTTTCTATTTAACACCTGTTTATGTTTTTATTCTTCTTTGCCTCCATTTAATTTTATTTCTACTATCTTCAAAAGATAAATCAGAGAGGATGTTCTGTAATCAGAAGGTGACCCAAGTCTCTTTACAAGCTTCAAATCCATCAAGGAACAAAATTAACTTCAGAAGTCGAAATGATCATTTATTCCATAAAATCTGGGTATTCTAGCACCCTTTATTGGGAATAGAATCACTATTAGCTGATGGGCTTTTTAAAAAAATCAGACCTGAAAGTCACCTAAGAGATCATATTACCAGGGCTGAAAAATTGGCCTGGCAGGCTAATTCACCAGGTAGATGGAATTTATTTGGACTGAATTTAAATGCTTACCATTAGACTACAACAACACACAATTAGTTACCTGCTGGGTCTCTAAGGATATATACACTTATCACCCCGATCGTTTCTAAGAGTATAAGATGACTGAATTGAATTCAGATGCCTAGATTTGGAGTGGAGAGATGAGAGAGAACACCTTCAGTTCATTAGCTTATCAAAAATGAGTAAGAAAGCCATAGAAGAAACATTCATGGCAGAGTGCAAAAATGGTCACAATTTTGAACCTTCCCTATATCTCATGCGTTTCCAGTTTGGCTATCACAGTCTGACTCTGAGTTTGGCATGTGGCTTATTTTGACCAGTGAGATACTAACAAACATGACACAGAGGATTGAAGTGGACTTAGTATGCATTGGGAATCATTCTCTCTGCTGTCACCATGGGAACCTGCCTAGGCTAGCTGCTGGCGAATGAAGGACACGTGGAACACAACTGAGTTGCCTAAGATGGCCCAGATGAAACCAGCCTGGATCAGCCAAGAGCCAACCAGCCCTAGGTTTATAACCATGACCATTCATAATCATCAGAGCCACCCAGCCAAGCAATAATCCCTTATCTAACATTTCAGCGATGTTTAGAGGTTGTTAGACAACATTATTGTGGAACTAGATACTTACTACAACAACAATTAGAGCTTCTGTTAGAGCAAAGGCTCTAAGGAGAGTCAATGAATAGATTTTAGCTGGTACTTGAATAGGCGGACCTGGATGTTGAGGGGAAAAAACTGGAAAACTTTTGTTGTTGCTGTTGTTGCTTTTAGAAAATAGGATTTATTGAGAAGACAGTGGGAGGGGGCCTGAGGGGGTTGCCCAAAAACTTTTAATAGCAAATTGATTTTATGTTTTAAAGCTAAACACAAATCTTAGAACATATCTATTTCTAAATTACAAGAGTCAAATATATTCTGAACTTTCTAAATCCAGCATAAAGATAGATCTAAGGCCATATTTAAGCAATGATTGAATTACAGTTAAGTGTTAAGGAGAAAAATGTTAGAATATATTTCATTAACATTACATTTTGATTTCAAAAGTATACTTATTCAATATTTCATATTGCTTAGAGTTACCTATTCTAATGAAAATTAAAAATATGATACCAGAATATAACTGAAAAATTCAATACTAGGTCTCTCCATTAACTCTGATTGCTGAAAGCTTAGGTTTTTGAAACATGTGGCTGTAACCCAGGAATTGCGAAAGAAGATCTTGATTGCAAACAAAACAAAAACCCAAGAAAACAAATAGCTTCTTAGATGCTTGACAACTTAAAAGATAATGAAGACTATTAAACGTCCTTCTAAGATCCTGAGCAGATGCATTCAAACTATACAGGGAGAAGAACAAAAATCATCCAAAATGAATGTTTGATTCTTTTGAGATACCAAAGAGGATTTTCATTCCACATAAAAAAGAGAAAATAGGGGGATAAAATCCTATTTATAAAACTTGCGACGTGACACGGAGTGACAGAGAAAGTCAAGCAGACACAAACATTTGGGAATCTCTGATTTCAAACATAATAATCTCATCGTAAAACAAAACAAAACAAACCATTGAATTCTGATTGTGGACCAGTGACGCTTAGGATAAGAACTCCTCCTGGGTAATTGAATGTGATCAGTGTCCATAAAGGTCCCCTGCCAGGATGAGTTCTCTGCAACACCAGCTTTTAGACACTTTTGAAATCATATATATTTTCTGTCACAGCCCAACACAGACACACACACACACACACATGCATACATGTATGTGTCAGTGTGTATGAGGACATGTTTTGAAAAATGCAATATACACAGGGGTCTTGAATCATAGCAGAAACTACCCAAGCTGTTTGATAATAGCATATTTTGTGTCTAAATCAAGTGCTTTCTAGAAAGTAAGTGTACAGTTTCCAAGTTGTTTTGAAGTCAGAATCACAGCATCTCTGATCATTCAATGGTACAACATACTTATTTGGTATTATTACAAAGGCATTTACTTGGTCACTGTGGACCTTTAAATTATCCTTGGAGATGCAAATTTTCTAGAATCAATACTCCTTCAGACACAATAACTCAGTTATGCTTCTTAAAATCTGTAGATGGGAGTTTAACTCCTTAGGGCACAGAGGTAATAAACTAATGAGGTCATAACATGGGATGTAGTCTCCAGAAAGCTCACTACAATCTCAGACTAAACGGCTGAGTCAACTTACACGTTGTCTCCCTCAAAATGATTAGAATTCAGTACAGTTCAGCCTAAACTCACTTCACAACACAAATCTTCTCAAAGAATAGTGTCAAAATACGCAGTAGGGAATATATAAATAGTTCTTTCACAATTTAAAAAAATGTAGCCGGGCTCGGTGGCTCAGCCTGTAATCCCGCGCCTTTGGGAGGCTGAGGTGAGTGGATTGCCTGAGCCCGCGGGGTCGAGACCCACCTGGGCAACTTAGCGAGACCTCATCTCTACAATAAATCAAAATGAGCCGGGCGTGGTAGCGCACGCCTGTAGTTCCAGCTACTTGGAAGGTTGAGGCGGAAGGATCGCCGGAGCCCAGCAGGTCGAGGCTGCGGTGGCCGGGAGCGGCCACTGAACTCCAGTCTGAGTGACAGAGTGAGACTCCAACTCAAAAAAATAAAAAATAAAAAAAATTTAAAAATGTACACTTTGTTTATACCCAGATTGTTCCAGAGTTTAATGATGGCAGCAAGTTTTGATTTGCTAAAGAATGACTGGAATTCTTTGAGAGTATGTAATACATAATATATCTGTCCACATGAAGCACCAGCTTTCTACAAGTTAATATTGCTTTATATTCTTGTTGGATTTGGAAGTGCCATCTATTTGGAGGCTTTTTTCTTCTTCAAATTCCTAAAGAATGAGTGTTTCACTCCAGCCCCATTTTTCAGGGTTCTTGTCCAGCTTCATATGAGTTTATTGAATATATTTTTTTCAATATTTGAAAGTAAAATCGGAACACATCTCTTTTTTTTTTTTTTTTTTTGAGTTGGAGTCTCACTCTGTCGCCCAGACTGGAGAGCAGTGGCCGCTCCCGGTCACTGCAGCCTCGCCTACTGGGCTCCGGCGATCCTTCCGCCTCAGCCTTCCAAGTAGCCGGAATTACTGGCATGCGCTACCACGCCCGGCTGATTTTTTAATTTATTGTAGAGATGAGGTCTCGCTGCCCAGGCGGGTCTCGAACCCGCGGGCTCAGGCAATCCACTCACCTCAGCCTCCCGAAGGCGCGGGATTACAGGCTGAGCCACCGAGCCCGGCGGAACACATCTCTTAAATGTTTATAATTTTAGCATTTACATTCTAGTTTTTCAACACATTTTCAGTAAGACAATTGCTAACCTCTATAGTATCACAATGAAAACAACTGAAGCCTTAGTTTACTAGGTGGAAAAATTGTTATTTTTGAATTCATATAGCATCAATATTTGATTATTTGCTGAATGACAACTTTATTTGTGATTTTAACTGATTCCTTACTGCTTCTCGCTCAGTAAAAGATCCGACCACAATGCAAGATTCACATCACTGAGACAATATGAAAATTCCCACTCATTTCTTACTAGTTTTGAGAGACACATGTTTTGGCTTATCCCTATGAAATATTCAGGGATGCTAATTGAGAAAATAGATAACAAGAACATTCCAAATTTGTACACTTTGGCTTTACTGATGTATGATTATTATCAGTTATACTATCACTATGTAGCATCATGTTTTGCAGATTTTGGAAGTTTTTTAGATTCGAGATTAAGAGAGCAGGTGAATCATAAAGAGAAAAAAAAATATCATCATTCTTATCAGTTTGAGGTTCTGGCTGATATGAAGCTGACCTCAAAAGAAGACAAACAAGCTTTCTGGAGGACACAGTCCCACAGACCCATCTTCAGTGCAGACTCAAATGCCAGAATGGCCCCGAATCAGAATTGATCTGATATCTTGCAGGCTAGTTCTCAGGGTACAACATTTCCAGCGGGACCTGTCTGAGACCAAAACAGTGTCTAGCTATCAGCAGATTCAGTGAAGGATCATCTACAGAGCTCCTAATATCTGTCAGACCCTGTGCAGGCTTTGGGCAAATGTAAAGGAGTAAGAGCCCGATTTCAAGAAATTCTCGGTCTCATTAAAGTAAGTTGACATTCTGCTGAACCTACATCTTACCACTTTCTGCCATTTATTTATGCAAAGTCTAGAACTCTTTTTCTGTTTCATGTTTTATAATATGGTGTATAGTGATTGTGATCAAACCTCCTACTTGCTGCATATAACACTTTTCACTGGCAAATAAAATCTTTCATTAAAATATTACTATGGTACTTTATTTTGTAGTCTGGAGACAAATCTAGTCATAGACCACACAGCTCAAGAAGCAGTTTTAAGTTATTATTACTCTAAGTAAAAATTTCCATTCTAAGTCCCCAGTTTTTTCCTGTTAGCTTAGAAGCCATTAGACACTCCAACTCTGCCTTCTTCGATCTTCTCACTCTTCACAACCCAATTCCCACCAAAGTTTATATTCTTTGAAACCTCTTTATGCTTCAAATTCATCACTCTTTGAACTGAATGACCTTGGAAATCTTCTGCCTATAAAAACACCTACAAAGCTAAACTAATATATCATTCACTTGCAAAATATTTGGTAGCCCTGGAATTCCAATATGCCATAAACATTAATATTGTTGCTACGATTGCCACCAAAATTTTTTTGTTATTGTTGTTGTTGTTTTTTTGAGTTAGAGTCTCACTTCGTCGCCCAGACTGGAGTGTAGTGGCCGCTCCTGGCCACCGCAGCCTCGACCTGCTGGGCTCCGGCGAGCCTTCCGCCTCAGCCTTCCGAGTAGCTGGAATTACAGGCATGCGCTACTACGCCCGGCTGATTTTTTTGATTTTTATTGTAGAGATGAGGTCTCGCCAAGTTGCCCAGGCGGGTCTCGAACCCGCGGGCTCAGGCAATCCACTCACCTCAGCCTCCCAAAGCGCTGGGATTACAGGCTGAGCCACCGAGCCCGGCTGATTGTCACCAAAATTATTAGGATGACACAAAAAGTGCCATACATTACAGCGCTAATGATTCCAGAACCATTTCTAATAATCAATTATCCTTTCGGACTGAACGTGAAAACAGATAAAATTTGCTTAGTAAGATAAATCATCTGTTGTTTATCATGCAAGAGTTTATACATACCCGGCTAGAGACAGACATAAGAAAAAAAACCACAAATTTAATTCCTTATGCCTTCCTTCCATTTCTTTCCTTTATCTGGATCCATGAGCAACAAACATAACCCCAACCACCATCGTAGGCTTCCAATCTGCCACCTCTGGCTCTCGCTAAGACCCTCGGAGGGTGCAGAACTTACTGGCTGCTGAGGCAGCGTCTCAGGGAGTAGGAGGCCCCTCCTCCACACGTTCGTGAGCACTCGCTCCACGGGCCCCAGGCATCCCACAGGCCGTCCCTGTCCTCCTCGGAGCGTGCTGTCCTGGAGCTCTGTGAGAAAGGAGACAAGGGTCATCAGCACATCCCCATCGAACCCTGACACGAGTCCTGAAGTGACCAGGTCTCAATGTTGCACATCATAGTCCTAATGGAGAAGAGATCAAGATAAAATCGGTGCTATCCTTAAGAGAACGGACTCTGGAGTTAGAAAGTAGCTGGGTTTGGATACACATTGTTTTTTTTACTATGGGTCCTTGAACATGTAACTTACTACCTTCCCAATGTCCCAGTTTCCCTTTCTATAAAATGGGGATATTACAACCATGCCACTACACACACGCACATGTACACACACATACAAACTATAGGAGGATTGATTTAGCCCCAAACTAGTGCCGGACTAATTATTTTTTTTATTTTGCAGTAATGGGGTCCTTTATAAATCAGTTGCTATCAGGGCCTCAGTTATTAAACTGACTGTTCCTTCGAACTTTTGAAACTTAAACAAATGGAGTCAAAAACCCGGCTCAGAATCTTATACAAATAATTTTCTAACTCATAGATGCTACATTTAGATTCCTAAGTCATTTGAAAGGGGAAACAGGACAGCATAGTGATTTTTATTTTGAGTTGGAGTCTCTGTCACCCAAACTGGAGTGCAGTGGCTGTTCCCAGCCACTGCAGCCTCAACCTGCTGGGCTCCAGTGATCCTTCCGCCTCAGCCTTCCAAGTAGCTGGAACTACAGGCGCGTACTACCATGCCCAGTAGTATTTTTGATTTATTGTAGAGACGAGGTCTCGCTAAGTTGCCCAGGTGGGTCTTGAACCCGCAGGCTCAGGCAATCCACTCACCTCGGCCTCCCAAAGTACTGGGATTACAGGCTGGGCCACCGAGCCCAGCCAGCATAGTGATTAAAAGCAGGAGTTGTGGGCCTACGTAGCCTGGGATAGAATACTGGCTTCAGAGCTTCTTAACCGTGTAACCTAGACACATACATAAGCTCTTTATGCTTCAGTTGTCTCATCATAAAATGGAAGAAAGTGAAAATTCCTGTGTCAATGAATCACTGTGAAGACTGCAAGAATTAATATATACATAAAGCACACAAAGTGGAAATTAATGTTCATGGGTGGATAAATAGACAAACAAAATGTGGTACATATATACAATGAATTATTATTCAGCCTTAAAAAGGAAGAACATTTCAACACATGCTACAACATGGATGAACTTTGAAGACATTACACTAAGTGAAATGAGTCAGACACAAAAGAACAAATATTGCACGGTTCCACTTATATGAGTTACCTAGCATAGTCATAGTCATAGACATAGAAAATAGAATAGTGGTTACCAGGGGCCTGGGGGAGGCAAATGGGAAGTTGTTTAATGGACACACCATTTCAGTTATGGAAGATGAAACGAGTTCTGGAAATGGTTGGTAATGAAGGTCCCGCAACAATGTGAACGTACTTAATGTCACTGAAGTATAAGGTTAAAAATGATGAAATTTTGTGTTAAGTACATTTCATCAGAAAAATAAACATACGTACACATTTTTTTTTTAAAGTGAGAAAGCAGGATTTATCGAGAGGACAGAAAAGCTCCCACAGTTGGAGGGGACCCCAAGGGGTTGTGCCACATACACTTTTTATAAAAGCACAATGGGCCTAAAAAACAATCCCACTATACTGTATACACATTTGTGCCGTTGCTATTATTATTATTATTATTATTATTATTATTATTATTATCATAGTTGAGGTCTGTCACCCAGGCTGGAAGTGCAGTGGCACAATCATGGCTTACTGCAGCCTCAACCTCCTGGGTTCAGGCGATCCTCCCACCTCAGCCTCCTGAGTGGCTGGGACGACAGGTGCACATCACCATGTCTGGCTAATTGTTTGAAGTTGTGGGTTTTTAAAAATTTTTCGGTAGAGACAAGGTCATGCTATGTTGCCCAGGCTGCTTCAGTAATCTGCCCACCTTGGCCTCCCAAAGTTATAGGATGACTGGCATGAGACACTGTACTTGTTAAGTATCACTTCCCTGAAATCCCTGACTTTTCGACGGTAGAACCTTACAATCACCTGCCATATTGGATCTGTCTGGTGGTGAAATCTGCCAGAAGTTTTAGGTTTCTATAAAATGGGGTATGACATGGGGAACAGAACCACATTGGTAACCCCACAGTCTGTACTTTTTTTTTTTTTTGAGTTGGAGTCTCACTCAGTTGTCCAGACTGGAGTGCAGTGGCCGCTCCTGGACACCGCAGCCTTCAACCTACTGGGCTCCAGCGATCCTTCCGCCTCAGCCTTCCGAGCAGCTGGAGCTACAGGCGCGCGCTACCACGCCCGTCTGATTTTTCTTTTATTTATTGTAGAGATGAGGTCTCACCAAGTTGCCCAGGCGGGTCTCGAACCCACGGGCTCAGGTAATCCACTCACCTCAGCCTCCCAAAGGCGCCGGATTACAGGCTGAGCCACCGAGTCCAGCTCAGTCTGTACTTTCTAAAGGAAGTACGTATTGAGCTCCAAAGCCTGGTTTTTGAGATTAATAAAACCAATCTTTAATCACTGCAATATGAGGTACACTATACTCAGAACTTACACAGTGAGAGAGAACGACTCATTGCCACTGAAGTACACATACCCTGGTCGTTTCTCCATAGTCCACTAAATTCATCCCTCAGATTTTTAAAAGTTTACTCTGGGGCCGGGTGCAATGGCTCAGCCTGTAATCCTAGTACTTTGGGAGACCGAGGTGAGAGGATTGCCTGACCCCGAGGTTTCGAGACCTGCCTGGGCAACTTGGTGAGCCCTTGTCTCTACAATAAATGACAAAAACTAGCCAGATGTGGTGGCATCCGTCTGCAGTTCCAGCTACTTGGAAGGCTGAGGTGGAAGGATCGCCTAAGCCCAGCAGGTCGAGGCTGCGGTGACTGTGAGTGTGCCATTGCACTCTAGCCTGGGTGACAGAGTGAAACTCCTAATCAAAAAAATAAAAAGAAGTTTACTATGCATCACCTCATTCTTTTTTTGTTTACTTTGTGTGAGTGGAAGATAGGACTTCTGAGAGTGGTGCAGTCTTTTCCTGATGCAGTTTCTATTTGTGACAAATATACATGTGTACAATGCAATTTCTCTCATTTTATTCAAATTCAGTATGACTGTGATGAAAACCAGTCTCACAAATGCTAGGATTCGTGCAGTAACTGAAATTGTGAAATGAGCGATTACAAACTTTGATGCTATCCAATTACTACAACTGCAAAAAAAAAAAAAAAAAAAAAAAACTTGCACGCAGTACTCACATGTGAGCCGCATTTCCGTGTGAGATAAGAACACCAGAATGCTAAATCCTTAGGGGGTTTCCCTCTGGCTGCTCTCTGGGTAAGATAATTAGAAAATAATGTATGGTTGTGATTTTGTTTTTCTAGAAAAACAAATTGTTTCAAACTCTGTGCTAAAGTTGCTTGATATCTTTCATATGCCTTGTCTAAAGAGGCACTAAAAAGCCTCAATGGTGAGGTTTCACTGCTAAGCCCCTTACCTCATTACAAGTTGCACATTTCAGCACAACTATGCATATTGCATGCCCATGTTGTCTCTGAAACAGACCTCATGCTAACCCAAGAACAAGTCATGGGTCTATTTCTCAAAGCCAAACAAACTCCAAGTTGTCTTTTAGCAAGTAGAACAAACATAATGCATTTCAACTGAATCCATGTTTAATGTTGGACAAAGTGATTTTTCTCCTTTTTAACTGTGCCAGACTTTTACATCTATAACCAGAAATGACACTTTAGCAAGCCCTTCAGATCATTTAAAGTCTAGAGGTATCTGCTTGTTGCAGTTTTTAAGACTTTTCTTCAATAGAAACAACTTTTGTGTCTGGCCCGGGTAGAACACGTTTATTTCTCTCTTTTGAATGTTCAGTCCTTTTGACCTTACAGCTGCGTTCTTTATTTATTTATGTTTATTTTTATTTTTTTTTGAGTTGGAGTCTCACTCGGTCGCCCAGACTGGAGTGCAGTGGCTGCTCCCGGCCACCGCAGCCTCACCTGCTGGGCTCCAGCAATCCTTCCGCCTCAACCTTCCGAGTAGCCGGAATTACAGTCATGCGCTACCACGCCTGGCTGATTTTTTTGATTTTATTGTAGAGATGAGGTCTCGCTGCCCAGGTGGGTCTCGAACCCTCGGGCTCAGGCAATCACACTCACCTCAGCCTCCCAAAGGCGCGGGATTACAGGCTGAGCCACCGAGCCCGGCGTCAGCTGCCTTCTTTAAAAGGGTAAACTTTGAATCAGCCGAGTGTGGTAGCGCACACCTGTAGTTCCAGCTACTCGGAAGGCTGAGGTGGAAGGATCGCCGGAGCCCAGCAGTTCGAGGCTGCGGTGGCTGGGAGCAGCCACTGCACTCCAGTCTGGGCGACAGAGTGAGACTCCAACTCAAAAAAAAAATAAAAGGGTAAACTTTGAATTGCTTCTAACAAGGGAAACTGAGGCAGAAGAAAACTATGAAATAGGTAACGGGCTACCTAAAAAGCAAGGTTGTTTGCTTCGTAAACACAAAATAATAATAATTCAAAACTTTTCGACATGGCTCAGTCAATGATTTTCTATTTGTTTTTCATCACATAAATGTGATATTTTAATTTCAAGGTCTCAGAAACAAGGCCATAGATGCTGTTGAACACAGGGATCAAGAGATTATCTATAGATGACCCCTTCAGGTCCCCTCCCACTGAGGGAGCTTTTCCGTCCTCTCAATAAATCCTGCTTTCTAACAAAAAAAGAAAAAAGAAAAAGAGAGAGAGAGATTATCTCTGCCCCTACTGCAGGAAATGTCAGCAACAGTGTCAGGTGGGATGATGCTCTTTAACTATTAATATCAATGACAGAGAACGAAGGAACAACTATCACATTATTTATGTAAGCCAATGTTGTACTAGTAGGGGATTGATCATAAATAGTCAAAAGTGCATCTGATATTGAACTTGAGAAAAGACCATTAGAAAGTCCTCTCTTAGAGCATTTATTTTACTGTATAGTCACTGGATGGGTGAAAAAGAACAATTGGCACCTGTTCTGAGCTGGCATTTGAGAAATCCAGTAAACACCGAGAGAAGAAAAGCCTTTCTTGGCCCTACAATTTGGTGAAAATTGAATATTCCCCTTGAGCTATTCAACTTAGGAAAAGTCTTGCCATTTCTAGATCTTTGGTGTCCCATGTTGACCTTCAAATGTACTGTTGATGAAAACTCCTGGATCAATTGCTTTCTTGTCAGAAAACTCAGCAAATTAGGCCCCCAACTCCATTGATCCACTGCTCCTGGCCAGTCGAGAGTCTCTTAGCCTTAGTTAATTCCAATCGCATAGAATACAGATTGTGCTTACAGATCATTATATACCTCCTGTGAATATTAGAAAAGCTCTCCTACATCCATCAACCTCAGAATGGTGTCATTTTCTCGCCATTACTGGCTTATCTAAATGTGGTTTTCATCTGATAGTTTTGCGGTTGATTCCCGAGCCAAATGCAGCAACAAAGTCTCAGGTGAACAGCTCCAAGCCTGACAGCTACAAGTAGTTAAACACTTTGAGTCATCACATGAAGCAATATTTTCCCTGCATCTCACTGCCCAATAGACACTTAACCTTAGAATGACCTCCTACGTACCACTTTATCCAGAAACCTCTTTCTTTGGAAACTAGACAGGTTATCAAAGACATGAAAGATGTAGGATGAAGCACAAATTAGCAATAAAAGACTCTAGAGTTATATTTGCTCAGAAACACACAGATGCAGGGTACTTGGAAAATATTTTTTCCAAATGTTATAACAAAAGGTCAAGCTCTGCCGAAACCAAACGAAAACAGAAATAGGTGCTGAGGAAATGGTTGATAGGTTTTTGTAAAATTGAAGTCCGGTAACAGCTGAAGTTATAAGTGAAGTGTTTTTCAGACACCAATAGATTCGCAGAAGAGTCACAAAATGGGTTATATGGGATGAGGCAAAGAGTTGTACTTACAATGGTAAGATCAGCAAGGAGGTACCTGAGTTTCTGGTTTTCTTCCCCAAGACAGACAGCGTTTGGCTTAAGCCATCTGGAGCTGGGTATATGGCTGTGTAAAACGGACGTCGCACACCTCTAAATGAAAGAGGGGCAACTTCTCCAGTGATGAGAGAACCATTTTTCCTGTGGTGTGCCCAGGCGAAGTGGAGCAATCTGTACACAGACACATCCTGTCCATGTACAAAGCTTTGGAAACGAATCTGCAGATTCCATTTTTAGCTGCCCTACACACATCAGGTCTCTATAAATCTTATCTAATCCTTGGCCTCTTTAACAACTTGGAATACCGGTTCGGCCGCCAACTGTACGTGGTAGGGGTTGTGATTCCCTGCTCCTGAGAGCTTACGGGCATTAAGCAGTAACTGGGCTCTTGTAAAAGTCCATTAGCTTTTTGATGTACTTTCTTAAAGAGCTTGGTGTGTGGATACTGAGGCCTGCGCCTTCCCAGATGATATTTGCTGCTGGCTTTGCTTAGGAAATTTGGATCATCTGGTTCTTATCACAGCTGCACTGTTGGGCGAAATGATGAACTGCCAGTGACACAGTGCATGGTCTTGCAGAGGCCACTGCGTGAAGCCTGTCCCTTGCTACCGAAGAGAAAAGCCAATTCTGGAACAGGGTGTAAACGCTACACAGACCAAGGAGGACTTTTGGGTACCTGCCTTTCTTTTTCTTTTGCTGGGTCTAAACACACATTGGACCACACTTTTTCACATTCCTATCAAGGCGCCTCACTACACCTAAGCCTGGAAGGTTGGCGATGAGGGAAGCCTGGGACTTATCCAGGACCTACATGCCAGGAAGCACGCCAGGATTTACACAAGTAGTTGTGTGTAAGCCTCACAAAGAGCCAAGTCAGGTGGGAAGTGTTTTCTTCCCTATTTTACAAATAACAGCATTGAGGCTAGGGAAGGCTGAGCAACCTGCACACACCATGTTGTAAGAGAAAAAGCACAGACTTGGGAGTCAGACACATTTTATCAGTCGTATACTAATAAGTTTGACTTAGACGAGGTGACAGAGCTCTTTGAGCCAGAGTCTTTTCACTTATTGATCGGGAACACTGATACTTCTCTTACTAGGGTGATTGTGAGAATTAGCAGAGAGAACGTAGGCGAGGTACCTCATGTAGTTTCTGGTATATTAGCACTAATATTTCCTTCCATGAGTCACAAATATACATGCGCTCTCATGGCACACAGCTTGATACCTGGTAAGGCCAGGTTTGTTATCTATATCTGATCTTTTTTTTTTTTCTGCCTAGCTTCAAATTTGAACTTTTCCTTCCTTTTCAAACGGCATTTATCAGTAAGTGAATTTACTATAAAATGATAAAACGAATGCTGTTGCTTCTCTTTTAAAAAGCTATTTTGTTCTTAGCATTCCTTCTCAACCTGAGAATAACAATTTGGACATGAAATTAAGATAGCTTCATCACTTTTTAGGAAACAAAAAACCTGACTCTGCTCAATGTCAAATGCTTCAGTAAGATTTTAATTTCAGAACTATGGTAACTTGATTTTTTTTTGCATTCTATCCCAAAACAGGGCTGGATTACAGCTCATCTAGGAAACTGCTGAGAAACCTCTGGAAAGCTCTACCAGAACACAATTTCACAGCCAGTTGAATTAAAATCGATACTCACTGATATGGACAAAGCTTAGTATTCAGGAAATTTGCAACTGGCCACAGATTATTCTGAATCAGTTTATCTCAAGGAAAAGCATATTCTGTCACAGTGATATTCTATTGCTGCCAGTTTCTATTACTTTAAAAACATAAACTTAGCAAATAGGAACACTCTAACTGCTTGGTCAGAATACTGATAGGGTATTAATATTACAATACATTTTTTGATAGAGATTTTGAACTCTGTAAGTTTTAAAGACACACACACAGACACACACACACACACATATACATACATATATATATATATATATATATACATATATATATATATATATATATATGCATGCATATATATGGTCTGGAAGACTTAAAGAGATTTTCCACTAGAAAGAGCCTGCTAGTCTGTTATTCTTTTTCCACCATAATAATATGCTTTATAATAACAATGATAATAGCTGAACTTCTAAACCCAGGGATGGCTCAATTAGAAGTAGAAAGCTGAAGCTAGTAATTTCATTTTTTTCACAAAGGAAAAGTGGACAATAGAAGGACTGTATCCTTTAGAAACTACAGTCATTTAAAAACTCATTTATTCCCATGTCTGTGCTCAAAGTCACCGCTTTCCTGACCCTTGCACTGTAGTTTAAAGCCTTAGCATTATTCTAGCTCAGGTATGAGACCTTAGCCATTTTACCTGGAATTCTAAAAATGAAGCAACTCTTCCCGGTTGCTGTTATTGCTTTTTGTTTTGTTTCTACTTCCCCTATACTAAGAATGAAAAAAATAAAAAAATCAACCTCCAGTGGAAAATAATATGTAGGCCCAACACCAAGGAAAACAGTGAAGAATCACCTCCTGGGGCTTCCACACCCTCCACTCCCCAAAACAGGCATGTTTGAAACACCCCCTCCAACAAAATTCCTTCTCTGCCCTTTTCATGAATTCCTGACTTCCTGGTGAGCCAGTTAGAAGTTTTCGTTTCCATCTCCATCTAATCTAACTCGAGCTCTGTCCAAACTGCAACTCCAATCAGCCATAGATACTTTTTGCAGCACTGGCAAATTTCGCTGAAATGAATTTACAAAACATCTGTAGAACTAAGGAAACATCTGAGGCTCTGGAGAGCACATGTTGGGGTTTGGAATCATAGAGAAAGAATTCCTGTTGGAGAAAAATCTAGTTTTGCGATTTGTGAGGAAACTGGAACGTTAATAAATTAATAGGGCTTAGGGTTTGATGGACAAAAACAAACAAACAAATTATAATTGATAGAAGAGAGACTGGAAGAACTGACTAGTTAACTTCATGTCACTACCAAATCAGCTTTTGGCTTTAGCAGAACTTTCTCAGCTCCTCTTTGGTTGACCATTGTGCCATCTGAGCCAAGAAAAAAAAAAATGCGGTGTGATGGTTCTGAATGAAGCTCCGCGGGTTGCTGGATGTGTTTTAAGCTCTGTTCAAAAACACTCGTGATCAGACACTTCTCTCTCAAGTACCATTCAGCTGTTATGGGACAAATGTTTGGAACTGAAATCTAAAACATTCTCCCTGACTCAGTATTATGTTTCCTTTTTTTCCCTACGTTCTCATTTCTACTTTTGCTCACATTAAATTCTCTTTACTCAGAAGCAGCAGAGGAATGACAAGCTATTAGCACTGCAATATTCTGCTTATCCTGAAATTACTTGCTGTCCCATCGTGAAACCTCAGCTTGAAAAGATTCAGTATAGGATAAATGGAAAGAAGACTTTGTAGCGCTTCAGGATTTTTACGCTGCATAATGATTATCTTTCTAACTAGACTGCAAACCATTTGAGGGCAGGGGTTGTGCTTTCTATTTTTTCAGTTACCTACAGTTATCACTGAAATGAATTATTATGAATGTCATTTCAAAGAAAATCGAAGAGATTTCAACAAATATTTATTCAAGGATGAAATACTTTGGAAGTATGCCTTGTTTCAGTCTGATTACTTGTTCGTTGTTTGTTTCTCAAAAACATTCATAGGGCATAGAATAAATATGATAGAGAGTGAGAGAGAGAAAGAGAGAGAGCAAGAAATATCTAGTTATTTAAAACTTCCAAGTGATTTCAGTTTCATTGCCTTTCTTCTGTTCTTCAGCTTAAATATGTACTGAGATGAATCCCTTCCAAAACTTTTCACCTGTAACGCAGATGAGTTCATTTTAAAAAGCAGAACTCTCAGTCAGGCACAGTGACTCATGCCTATAATCCCAATACTTTGGGAGGCTGAGGCAAGAAGATTGCCTGAGTCCAGGGGTTCGAGACCACCCCAGGCAACTTAGCAAGACCTCGTCTGTTCAAAAAAATAAAAAAGCATGGTGGTGTGGGCCTGTAGTGCCAGCTATTTGGAAGGCCGAAATGGAAGGATCACCTGAGACCAGATAGAAGCTATGGTGGTGGTGAGCGTGCAACTGCACTCCAGCCTGGGTGACACAGTGAGACTTCAATTCAAACAAACAAGCAAACAAAAACACTCAGTTGCCGTATCTTTGTGCCTTCAATAGATTACATTTTCCCCAAAAATATATATTTCCCTGAATTATATTTTAATTTAAGGAAATTGCAGCACCAATGCAATCTTCTAGAATGTCCTCTAATTTCCAGGTAGAATCAATCAGTTACTGCCTCTCCTGTGCGTTTTGAGCATATTGCTAGGATTAATACATACATGTGACTGTTTTCGCATTTTCCAGCCACTGCACTGTAGTCACGTGTTTACACATCCACCCCCAGAAATGGACTCTGTGCTTCTTAAAGGCTGTGACAAAAATGCATATGTCTTTGAATATGCCCGGTGCCTTATGGAACACTGCATATGTAACTGGTCTCGGTGAATATTCATTGAATGAATAATTAACACAAGGCAGGCAGGCTAGGACAAGTTGTAGTTGAGTGTGTATAATTCATAATGGCTGCCAGCTTTCGCTCTTGTTCATATATATTCCAGTTTTCTAAAGCCAGAGGGGGGGAAAATATATATGCATAAGTCGCCGATAAGCGAGGAAAAGGAAGAGGACTAAAAGAAATCTGACCCATAGGAAAAAAGAGGACCACATTTCTGCTTACTCACATGTCTTTTTATGCCAACTCTAAATTTACCCAAAATGTGTAAAGCTGAAAGATTATTAAACTGTCACATCTTGCCTTCGTCTAGCCTAATCCAAGCCCTAAATGCTTGTCTGCCAAAGCACCCTCATCTCTGAGTAAACCATCGGCGGTCTCTTTGCAACCCAAGAAAGCAGTGCTGGTGGAGATGAGTGTGTCAGGATTCAGAGGGGTGACATAATGGGAAGGAAGAAAGTGAGGGGGTCCTGCCTTAATTAAAGGCTTAGGACTCTACCAATTCCAAGTGAAGAACACTTACGAAATTGTATTTTAGCAAGTCCGAAAGTCAGTACAGTAAAAATAACCATAGATCATAGAAAGATGTAAAGTTGAGCAGAATGAATCAGGAAAAATGATGTGGAAGAAGCACATTTTGATACATCTTTTAAAGTAAGAGTCTGTGACTAGGGAGAATATATTTGCATTAGATTCTATATAAAAATAAACCTTAAAATGCAAATGGCAGAGCTCTGATATGAAAGAAATTAATAGAGGAAAAATATCAACATGAAGCTTTTTGAAGATAGGGAAAGAGGTGATATTCACTTTTTTTTCCCCTAACATCTAACAGAGGGCTTGATACAGAGTCTAATGTTCAGTGGATGTTTAGTGTTCAACTGATTTTTTTGTGACTATTTTTAGCTTTAACATGTTTCAGAAAGTGTAGGTAGATATTATTGATGCCAAAGACTTATAAATAGCGACAGGGACTGGATAACAGGATTTGGCCGTTGTGGTATTTTGTTACATATTGACTTTGCCACTGTGGCATTTTAGGCAACTGAGTTCTCTGTGCCTCAGCTTAGTTACTTCCACAAGAAGAAATTTTGACCAGATAATTTCTAAAACACCTTTAGCTATAAAAATGCCCAGGCAGGAGGATTATTTGAGCCCAGGAGTTCAAGACCAGCCTGGGCAGCACAGTAAGACCTTGTCTCTACAAAAAAATAAATAATTAGTCAAAAAAATTTTTTTAAATGCCTAGGATTCTAGATTAGCCAGTTTTAATTAAGCATATTATGAATCAATTTTCTAATCTGTAAAGTGGGATATGAGCATTTGTTCAATTTGAAAATTTAAAAAAGTAAAAATGCTAATATAAGAAAGAGTATTGAGTAGGACAGTGACTAAGAAACTCTAGCAGAGGTAGTTTTATTGCTTCAGCCCTAAGAATTGTTTTATTAAAAAGCAACTAATTCTTGAAACAGAGAATCTCTATTTGGAACTTCCTTTCTTTGCTAACACAATGACCACATCCAGAACCTATGGCAAATCCTAAAGTGACTTCTGTCTAATATAAGAAATGCTAATTATCGTAATACTACAAGAAAAGGATTGGCAGTAGTGGGAAACTGCCAGGGGAGGGGGGGGCACACCTCATCAACAAGGGTACCTGCATGATGAACATTTGTATACCTAACCCTGAATCGCACCCCACATCTTTAAAATTAAAAAAAAAAAGAAATGCTAAATTATACCCTGTACTTTTTATCAATAAAGACTTTGAAAAATCAGTAAGTACTTGTAAGAAAAGGTGTTTCAAATAATGGTATAAAAGCCAGCTTTATTTGATGGTTTGCAGTTTCTATATTTGCTGAATTCCTATCCAAGTTTAAGAGAATCATGCATTTTTTTCCTAAGATGTTTCTTCTATAATGACTATGTCAGTAATTTTCATGACATACTTTGTTTTGTATCAGAACAGAAACTGTTATTGTGGTTCTCCTCTGTATACCTTTTAGTGGTTTTAAAAATTTAGATTTACAGTTATGTTTTTCTACATGCTAAGTTGTTTATCAATAATTGAGAGTCAGTTGCTATTTTCTAATATAGTTTTTGTTGTATACTATAGCAATCAAGTCATGCATTCTCTAGTATTTTTCAAAAACATAATAGCTTACAATGTTTTCTACGAAATCATGTGCAGAATAGACTGTAGTATGTTTCTTACTTTAAATCACTGCAGGACAGACTTTGGCTATCTAAAAGAACTTCTCTTTCTCAGTCCATTATAATTTGTCATCATTACCTATAAACAGTGCAGATTTACTTGCATTGAGATGGTAATAATAATGGTGAGTAGAGACAAATGTACCAGTCATTTCTTCCTATCTTCCCGGCAAGTTCCTTGGAAGTATTTATGCTTTTCAGTTGGCTAAATTCCTTGTACTGTTATCATTTTACAGGCATCATTGAAAAATATCATTCAGGAGTGTGTATATGGGAATTTGTAAATTAACTGACACTGTCAAGGAGCCATTAGCAAAACCACTTATTGAATATTTATTAGCATATAAAACGTAAGATTTTTGTGATTCTTGTGAGTCCTCTCTGACTCTCAATGCTTGTAAAGTAGAAGCAGATACTTTGAGAATTTACAAAGTTTAATTTTTGCTTTCAACGTGTAGCCATTTTGAATGTCACCTTTTTGTTTTCAGCAAGCAGAGTTCTTCCACATCATTCACTCTTACTTAATGGAGGCGTATTTAAAGGCACTGCATTAACATGCTTAGCAATGTGAAAAGTTAATAGGTTAACGTCTCAAGTAGCGTTATAATCACTAAAATGCCTCGGGAATATATTAAAATGGATCTTGGCTGCAGACAATATCGAGATTGCTGAGGCACACCACAGGCCTCTCTTTTAAAGCCTATTTTGTAATAAGCAGAGAAAGCGAAGGTGCTAAATCATGGTTTACTACTCTATTTGCCTCATAGCTTGTCTGTCTCTAGGGCTGGGCCTCAGAAATCAATTTCACCCACGGTTGCTATCAGCATTCTTCAAGCTATTAAGACAAAAGCACTTTCTCCTCTTTTTATTAAAGCCAAGCTCACTTTTATCTCACAGCCCCCACTTTGTGCTTTCCTGCCTTTGCTCCTCACTTTGTCAGGGGTGAAGGCTCAACTGTCTCCTGCCGCCTCTTTCTTTCACTTCGAAACTTCTTGAAAGGCTAATCTGTGTTCACTGCACCCACTTCCTCCACCCCCCCAAATTCCTTAACGCTTTGCAATGCAGTTTCTGTCCACCCCCTGGCTGACTGACATGGCACCTCTGAAGTTCATCAGGGACCTGTCATTCACCACATCCCGTGACCTGTCCTCATGTCTTGCTGTGTGACATGCTCCCCTGGCTTTTCCGGCAGTGGGTACTAGCCTGTTCCTCCTCCTGTCTCTTCTTACTCATCCTGACTAGCAAATGCCATCAGCCCCGAGGTTCTTTCTTTGGGTCCCTTCTCTTCTCTCTACATGCCTGCTGATCTCACCCACTTTCCCTCACTTGAGCTGTTTCGCTGTCTTCTCTGCGGAAGACTTACAGATCGACATCTCTTCCCCTCTCCAGGCTTCTACTTCCAAGCACCTGGACACCTTGTCAGTACTTTAAACTCAACACGTCCGAAGCCAGACTCAATGCTTGGGGTCCCAATCTTTTAGAAGCCCTTTCCCCCACTCAGTGCTAACCATATACACATTGTTATAAAACATTTCCCTTTTCTCCAATCTCGTCTGTCCTCCATCTCACCCCATCCATTCAACCCTCCCCCAGTCAATTTCCTGTACTGCCGATTGCACTTCTGTACTGCTTCTCCTTTCTGTTCCCTCTATCTGCTAATGCCCTAATTTGGGATCTTCTTACTGTGGTCATCGGCTTGATACACAACTGGTATCCCGGCCTGCTTCCAGCTCTGACCAGGTCAGTTCCTCTGTGGCATGGCTCTCAGCGTGCCAGGACACATGCAGTAAGATAGCTGAAAGTCATCTCGGAATGGTGGTCTGGATTGGTCTTGCGTAGACTGACAGCTAAGCAGGGCAGGATATGATTGGAGTTTTGTAGTTTACAAAGTATTTTACGCATATTTATCTGATCCCCATAAACCAACAAAGGTTTATGTGCATTTTAGAAACAAAAGGGGAGTGGAGAGTTACTGTCAAAAGAATAAGAGAGAAATCTAACTTACAATCTTTTCTCCAACAGATAAGAAGAATGCAGAATCTCTTTACATCTAATTAAGTAAGTGGGATATGGATGGCTAAGAGTAAGCCAGCCATCCAGATAGCAATTAAACTTAGCCTTCTTAGGAAAACAGTAGGAACAACAACCAAATCCTTGATCTGACACAGTGGTCCCTCAGAAAAAGAAAAATTAAGAAAATAAAAGATTAGATGAGTAATTTAAGCATTAGACTGGATATCCTCAGAGAATCTGTTTTGCTTTATTTTGTCACTTCAAATCGGGCTCAGGAAGGTACTAATTCTGTCTTGTACAGAATGATTTAACATGTTCGTGGTTTCTAGTTTCAAAAACAGAAATAAAAAGTGTATACGTTCAGGTAGATGGTAGATTACACCTCAGGTTATACTATGCCCTACTAACGAGAAGATTTCTGAATCTCTTTGTCCACATTATGCAACAAAATAAAAACCTAAAGAGGTTTTTATGCCATTTGCAGTCAATTTCAGGGAAGGAGGAAGGAAAGTAAGAATGGTCGATGTTCAAAATTAGAATGAAAGTCAGAAGGACCATATAATGTAAAGCATAAATACCCATTTGATGCTGTTCCAAAGCAAATCTTCACATTATGCACCATAACGTTTCTCTCCTCTCCTCCACACACTTGCCATATACAAAGTGCATTCACAGAAACGATATGAACTTTTGGAACAAATATATTACCCCAATTTTAGAGAAAAGGGGGTTTCTAAATTTTGGGGTTTTTTTGTGTGGGGAACAGGGATTTACAAAACTTCTTTAAAATAATAGATATGTGCCCTAACAGGTAAGAGGTTTTGAGAACCGTTTTAATATTCAATTAGATCAGGGGTTATCAACTTGGTCTGTACATTCAAATTACCTGGAAATGTAAGAAAATTGCCAATGTCAGGGCCCCTCCCCAGGCCAATTGTCTCTGACTATCTTGGGGGAGGGAAGCTGATGGCTACCCCAACATCTTGTTCAGAGTTCTCAAGGTGATTTTTATGCAGAAGAGGGTTGAGAATCCTGAATTAGACAAATATGTATGAGTGAATTCACAGGATGATCTCCTTGGGCTAACCTTTATCTTTATTCTGCCTTAGACTCCCTGGCTTCAATGGGCTCCAGTTTTCCCCAAATTGAAAAAAGAATCATAGTTTTTCTACTCAGTCCCTTCCTTTGAGATTGGACGGGAGACAACTAGGCAAAATTGTCAGCTGCCTTGAATCCAGGAAAAGAAAGACAAGAGATTGGTTTCTGGGAATGGGGAGGAGGAATTTCAGTCTTATAGGGAGGGAGTCATAATTTGCTGACGTTTGTTGGGCATTGGTTGCATGTGTGAGGTATCGTGCTACATGTGTTGTGTGAATGGTTTTATTAAACTTCACAATGATCCTTTGTGGCAGATGCTATTGTTGATCCCTGTTTTATGGGCAAGGAAACTGAGGCACAGAAAATGACATAAAGTTTACGCTAGCGGAACCAGAATTTGAAGCCAGGCAGTCTGGCTTTTAACTACAACTCCCATGGTTTTCAAACTTCGGTGCGTATCAAAATCACCTGGAGATCGAATAAAGGACACTGGGGCCTAGGTTCATCGCACCTAGGAGAGGCCTGGGTCTTCGTTGTTTTAACAAGTGCCCAGCTGATTCTGATACTGCCTAAACATCAGGAATTACTGCACTACCGACAAGCAGAGGCACACACAGGTAAAAAGGAAGGAGGTCCTCCTATGCAGGGGGCTTTGACGTTGGTAGGGAACAAGACAGGTCTAAAGTAAGATCAATGTACAAACACTCTCCCGTACCTCCCATCAGGGGAAGTTAGCAAACAAAGCCAGGAACCATCTGCATCAGAGCGTGGTAAGTGGAAGACTTCCATAATCCCATGTCTGCATTTGGTCTTAAGCCTAACTTGTTCCCATCAGTTAGATATTAGAAAGACCGTGGTATAGCATTGCATCAAATCTAAGATGCCACAGGTTGAAGCGACACTCTTCTTTTATGTACCATTATGAATCTTGAAAAAAAAAAAAAAGCCAAGATCTGCTATCAATTATGCACTGAAGCTTCTACAATCAGAAGAAAAAAAAAACTGTGTATCTTAGGATCGATGAAATACGGTACAAGCTGTGAACTCTAATGAACTTGGTTCTGAAACTGTGGAAATCACTCAGCACGTTGGGGAGGTTCCTGCTAACAAAGGCCAAAAACATAGTTCCAACAACATGGAAAATAATCTGTACTGCATATTTCAATATGCTTTGTTTTCTATAAGAACCGAATACGCATACGCTAAAAGTTGAGAAATGCATGTCACCTTCCAGGTTTTAATACTCAGTTTTCTTATCTGTAAAATGGGTTGTGTACAGGCTTATCAGACGTCACACATAAACAAATAGCACATACTTGGCAACCCAAAAGAGACTGAAATTCACATTGTTTTTCTCTTTTGCTTCATCTGAAGAGTCTTTTATGCCGTTTGCAGTCAATTTCAGGGAAGGAGGAAGGAAAGTAAGAGTGGTGGATGTTCAAAATTAGAATGAGAGTCAGAAGGACCCTATAATGTAAAGCATAAATACCCATTTGATGCTGTTCCAAAGCAAACCGACTTTATGAGGTGAGGCCGGGCTATAATTAATTTTGTGCTAATGCTGTGTAAAGAGCTATGTGCACATTGGAGACTATTTGTTTATAATTGGGGAAGAAATTTTATATACAGAGGATTCCAATACCTGATTAAAAATCTGACGCTTCAGCAATCTGATTCATAAAGAAAAAAATATAAAGAATGTATGTGACATTTGACTCACTCTCCAATAAAACTTGGGAGTTATTTTTTGAGTCAAATCATGTTGTTAGTACAAAATGACAAATTTAGGAATTTTCAGAAATGGCCTCATTATTTACTGAAGACCATAATTCATATTTAATCAGGGTCAATAATTTAAATTTAGACCCTTAATGCGGTCTTTTCAGTGTCAGCTGTTTTTTAAAAGGAATTTCACATGTGGAACCCATATTAGACGACCCAGAGAGCTGTAAGAATTAGGGCAAAGATATTTGCTGGCGTCCCATGGAAAAATGCATAATTGTGACATGAGTGTGAGGAGTTGAACAGGGCACTGTTTGGTGAGAAAAGAGATAAATGACCACACACGGGAAAACACTACAGCCTCAGACTACAATAATCCCTCGAAGATGCAAAAATGGTTCCATGTTATGGGTTTTGTGGTACATACAGGTCATAAGGCTTTCAAAAAGCACGGGACTGCCCTTTGGAAATAGCCTCTATTTATTTGGAAAGAGCCACTGAGAGTGAATAAAAGGTTAAGTCACCACAGTTGGGCAATCTTCAGAAGGGTTGGGTCTGAATTCACACTTTGCTGAGTGACAGGAAGTTCTTAAACAATTTTAGGATACTGATACGTTTGTTGCTTCCAAAGATTTTTCCCTACCTAAAAACAATAATAACAATAATCCCTGACGGTAAGTCAGAAGTTTTGACGAGGAGGCCTTGAATGAAATTATTCATCCTTTCACAGTTTCATTTGGCAAACATTTCCTGAGCCCCTACTTGGTTCCAGACTCTGGGCTCTAAGCTAAGCAGTGGAACCTAAGGATGCTTAGCACACAGCTGGCAGAGCCTCTGTGGCCTCAGGATGTAAGTCTAAGGGAGTCCCAGGAAGTTTTCCCCATGGATTACTATGTAGCCTAAGAGCAGGGCTTTTTCCTCTCTTCATCATCACTGCTGCCGCTGCTACTGCCTTCGTGGCTTCTCACCAAGAGAGGCACAGCCGTCTTACAGCTTTCGGCCTCCTTTCTCCAGCCCTCTCCTCTCCATGTGGCCATCACAGCTGCCTTTCTCAAACAAAACCTGGGGTCAAAGCTCCTGGATGTGGCCTCAGGGCCCTGCATGAGCTGGCTGTACTCCAGCTACAAGGGAGTGACTCACTGTTCTTGAATTTGCCTTTTCTTTCCCTCCCCTGGGCCTTTGCCCATGCAGGTCCCTCTGCCTGGAATGCCCCCTGTCTCCTCTCTTGTCCACCTGGTGAACTTCCATTGAGATATCCTCTGCCCAGGACAGAGCCTGGGGCATTGCAGACAATACATGCCCACATCCTTCCCATTTCCTCCTTTGTGCTAGGACATCACCTAGCATCCCCTACTCAGCCTTGGTCTGTTCTCTTTTTAAAGCTTTGTTTAGTGTTTGTGAGTTCCCGGCAGTGTGTGACCATGTCTGGTTCATCTTTGTGTCTTAAGGAAAGTGACCGGCATAGAGCAGGCCAGTCCTTGACAAAGTTTTTATTCAAACAGAGAAGAAAGAGAAAAATAAGGACACTGGTTATAGTTTTCCATAAAACCAAATGAGCTTCGTTCGTTTTTTTCTTCTGAAATTATGTACTTGGAACTTTTAGCTTTTCCAAATGACCTTTAGTGTCTTGCCTGGGTAAAGGAAAATGGGGGAGTTGGGACGAGAATGAACTCTGTCTGGGTTCCAATCTTTACTCTGTCATTATTGGCTAAGTGACCTTAGGCATGTTACACAACCTCTCTGTGCTCACTTTTCCTCACCAAGATGGGGAATTGTTACTATGCCATCCATAGGGTTCTTAGGGTAACTAGTTAACTTAATACAGTATATGTAAAGCATTTCTTACATCGAAGAAGTATTCTCTTTAGTATTAATATGCTGTTTCATTTATAAAACTATGGTGACAGTTTATTTTATCAATGTCCTTAGTTAACAAAATAAAAATTTAGAAACTTTGCGTCTGTTTTCCATACTTGCTACCTCCCTGCAAGCCAATCTTTATTAGTTTTTTGAGATTTTAATGGTCTATGGAACCCAAAAGTCTGGGAATTACTGCTTTAATTATCTAGAATTTTAAAGTGGGTATAAACTGGATTGGTGTCTTAAAATCAAGATCCTGGAAACCGTAGGCAAAATAGTTCCACTGATAAGAGTCTCAGAACCACCAAACTGAAATTAGCCAACTTTTTGAGGAAAACCCTGCAGTCATTAGCTTTCGATATGTGGCTGATTGACCTTTTACTCACTTGAATGAGGGCTGGTTTAAAGGTTTCTCTACTTAAAGATAGCTCTAGATTGAAAAGACAGGTGTTTATGTATCAAATAAACACAGAGAAAAGTAATATACTCATTAAGCTTAGGTTTCAGTATTACTAAAAAAGAGAATTTCAGAAAAAAAGGCATAACTCGAGGAAACGACCTTTAATATAAATCTTTAGAAATGTAGAGTTTTTCTAACACATTCTTTCTTGAATCACTATAAATAATGAATTAATGTGTCTATTTCTTTAGGCAGAGATCCTCTTACAACAGCAATAGTTAAATATACAGCTCAAAGAAAATAGTATCATGACAGCAACATAAAACCAATGGAAAGTACTAGCCAATTAATTCCTGTCTTCTCCACCCCTGTCCCAAATCCTTTCTGATCTTATATGTAAAGACCTATCTTTAGGACATTGACTGTTTTACTTAACACAGTATAGCTAATACCTAGCACAGTACCTGATATACACAGGCTCTCAACAAATATACCATTTTTTCCACTGAGAGAAGGAAAGAAAGCTAACACTTCTTAGAGACCTGCTGTGTGCAAGATCCCATATGAAGATATCAACACATATATATCAGCAGATCATTCACATTTTTCATGGGTATAGAAACAGGAGAAATGAAGGTCACTGATATGATACTTGTCTGGGGAAAGAGCCACACTTGACGGATTTTAGTCCTGTGCTCTTGTCCTCTTCTTGCTAGGTCGTCCTGATGTTTATAAGCCAAGGATGGTCCCCGAGTTTTAGCTCAAGATTATTTTCCAGCCGGTTCATTGGTTCCTTCTGCATGTGACATTTAACACTTCAATCTCTCTGTACCAAAGCCAGTTTGGTGGCTGTAACTTAAATGTCCTTAGTGGCCAGGCAGTACAATAGAAAGAGAATGAACCTAATAGAAGAATAGACTCAAAGGATAGAGACCCAGATTCCAAGATCTGGATGGTATCTACTAGATGCTCTTGGAAAATGTGATTCAAATCTTATTGCCGACGTTTATATTTTAAATTCAATTATCTGCAAAATGAAAGGGCTGAAATAGGCAATTATTCAAATGACAAGCTTAAATTAGGCACTTTGTGTATATCAAACTCTTTTTCTGGTGCTAGAGATACAAAAATATCAAGACAACATAAAACCAGACTCCTGCCTTCAAAGAGATCCCAGCCAATTGAAGTCATATTCTACACACCTTACATAGTCCTTTTAATTCTAAAACATTAGGAATCTATGGCCCGGGAATTCAAATGCCAACTAAACTAAACTAAGTCCACAACAGGAATCTCCAAGCATGTTTGTTATCTCAGACCATCTACACACCCTAAAAAAAAGTAAAAGTGTGTGGTACTTCAGGGAAATTATATTAGGTCTCACTGACATATGGCTATAACAACTAGAATGAAAGAACAGGCTCTTTCTAAAAACTTTCGCTCCAAATCTCACTTCAGCACCTGAACAGTAGGAGTTCTTATTGTTTCCATTACCCTCTTTCATTTCTGGTTCTATTGATGAAGTACAATATTCTAACAATGCTCTTACAGACTTCAAATGGCGACTGAGATTACAGCCAGCAAAGTGGGCTGAGAAATCGGACACCCTACCATACCTTACTATGGGAACAAAGCGGGGTATATTTATTTTATTGGACAGTTTGAATTTATTATAGGTTGCTCACAATTTCCTGTCTCATTTCTTTAGTGCTGTTGGAATTTATGTCAGGATGTCTTAGGTTATCACACTCCTTCATACCAACATTTATGCCAACAGACTGAACTGACTTAGAGAAAGTCCCTGGACAAAATTTGAAGGGGAAAATACCCAAAGCTTTAGTTGGAGAATGGCAGAAGCTTTGGAAAAAAAGCTGAAAAAGCAATGAAGATGAAAATGGAAACTCCGTGAAAATTAATGTAGTGTAGAATTGGCAAACATACCACTTATTTCTTTAAACAAATAGAAGAAAGAACCCGCTTATGAGGTGCACCCAAATAATTCACAGGTGGTGAAACTATTAGAGTCCTGCAATTTCTTACCTCAGAAGTGGAATAAATCTCCTGTATTATAAGTGGCATATGCTCACACACGTGATTTTTCTGCTATCCCCTTTCTTTCAAATATCTCCTTTTGATGCACAGGGTCATTCTGGTTTTATTGTAATTAATTTGTCAAAATAAAAACTTTAGGTAAAATTCTAATGAGGAAGGGCGATGCCACCTAGTATGGTAATTGAACAGAAATATAATTCCAAATGGATGATGTTTAGTTTTTGCATGGACATTGCTTGTCAAACAGTAAGTACAATGTACTGAAAGCTACTTAAGATGGGAGCCTGGCAGTATAATTCCTCAATGATAGTAGGGCAGATGAGAACTCCCCAGATATTGGTTAGAATGGCAATTCTCACAGTGATAACAGTTTTCTTTGAAAATAGTTTTTCTCAGCAGGGCACGGTGGCTCATGCCTGTAATCCCAGCACTTTGGGAGGCAGAGGTGAGAGGATTGCCTGAGCCCAAGGGTTCAAGACCAGCCTGGGCAACTTGGTGAGACCTCGTCTCTGCAATAAATCACAAAAATTAGCGCCAGGCATGGTGGCACATGCCTGTAGTTCCAGCTACTTGGAAGGCTGAGGCAGAAGGATCGCCTGAGCCCAGCAAGTCAAGGCTGCGGTGGCCGTGTGTTTGCCACTGCACTCCAGTCTGGGCGACAGAGAAAGACTCCAACTCAAACTAAAATAGTTTTTTTCTAAGTTTCTTTAACTAAGAAACTGTTTCAGCATGTTCTGTTGGTAACTATGGAGAGGTAATAGATATGTTAATTAGCTTAATTGTGGTGGTCATTTCACTATATATGTATATTGAAACATCAAGTTTTATACATTACACATATACAATTTTATGTGTCAACCATATGCCAACAAAGCTGTTGCAAAAAGAAAAACAAAGAAATTGTAAATATAATTGCTCACGTTTGAACTCAAATAGTGACTGATAATATTCATGAAAGTGACACATTCATAATCTGTGAGAAACTATGATTTACATTTACACATTGTAAAGAGAGTTAAACAAATATCATCTAAGCAGATGCAGAACAGTTCTTTACAAGATGAACCAGCATACGGGGAAATGGAAAAGAATAATGTCTATCACAGAACTGTTGCCTACAGAAGAGTTGTTTTTTGAAAAATTAAAAAAAATAACTCTGACCCCAAAATGTCCAACCAACTACCCAACTCCTCCTTACAAAGATTGTATGCTAGTCTATCTTTCAGGAACCTCTAGCTATCTCCATTGGAGGCTGGCTCTGGGTTGGGTAAACAGTTGGTGTTAGATATGTGATTATCATATGAATGAAAGCAATCACTTGAATTATTATAGTGCTTTGGATTTTACAAAACACGCCAGCATCTAAAGGTACATTTGCCTCTCACAGCATCCTGGAGAGTTAGGTGCAACAGGCATTAGTACATGTGAGAGCAGATGGAAGCTCAAGGGAGTTATGTGACCGGGCTATGATCAGGAGCTGGAATCAGTGCTGCAGCCTAAGTGGTTCCGCTCTAAAACCAGTGTTCTTTCGTGGCACTTGGAAACCTCCAAAAAAAAATGTGTTAAAGATTGTTTGAGACTAGGTATACTCAAGTAGTGTATTTTACTTTATATGCTATGCAAAACATTTGCTCTCTTTGCCTTTGGGAGTGTGTTTCCCTCTCTGTCAATTGTTTACTCTTGGATTTTCTGGCATCCTGTCTCTGGAGCAGCTTCAGTGTTGCACCTTGGTTTCTGCTGCTCAGTGTCTTTTTCTGTTGTCTTTGCCTTCCCCTGGGATCTGTGGGGTTCTGTGTTCTTGGCTGGGTTGTCTGGTCCTGCTCTATCCCTGGAGATTCCAACTGTTTCTTCACAGCCCTGCCTCTTTCAGTTTCTGTGGATTCCCCATCACTCCTCCACCCACTCCTGGATTCTGTGTTTGAAAAATGGATCTATTTTCCTGTTTCCATAGTACTGACACATAGCCTCAGATACTTAGCACACTCTAGGCATGCAGTAAATAGCAAACTACAAACATTAAACCACTGTTAGGATGATGTGGCATCTTGCTGTTTATCTTTCCCTGCATAATAAATGGAAAGTGGTATTAGTATTTACTTATAAGTCTTGCCACGCATAGTATCTAAATGTGAAACACACACTATTTAAAAAGTTTTTCAGTATAACAAACAACAATGTTTTTACACAACAAATGTTTATTTCTTGCTCATGGTTACAGTGTAAGTCCGTGAGAGTGGAGGTGAGAGGCTGTGCTCCATGCAGTCATTCAGGGATCTAAGCCTTTCGCTTGGAGGCTTGTCATTACTTAGTCTTGAAATTTTCTACTAGATTTTCTGTGTCCAGCAGGCAGGTAAAGAGAGAATGCTTGACGCTTGGAGGATCACACGGCGGGGGGGGGGGCGAGGGTCAGGACTAGAAGTGCCAAACAAGGGGGGAACCTCCAAAAAAATGGAATTATCTTTTGGAAGGTGGGCCCCTTGTAGTACTCTCAGAATTTGTTTCTCCAGATCAGACAGGCAACCAAAGTTTTCATCTGGCTGTGTGATGACTTGCAGAAGAAACGTACCGAGTTGTGGCAAACAGGTGACTGGTTCTTCCACCATGACAATGCACCTGTCCACACGGTGCAGAAGGTTCTGCGCCTTTTGATCATAAATGGCCGGACCTCTGTGCTCTACTCTCCCTATTCACCCAATCTTGCTCCAAATGACTTGTATGTTTGTTTCCCCAGGTGAAAAAAGTCCTCCAAGGGAAACATTTTGCCAATGTGGAAGAGGTGAAACAGAAAATGACAGCAGCACAAAAAGACATCAGAATAGATGAGCTCAAAAACTATCTTGAGCAGTGGAGAAAGTGTCTCAATAGGTATATACCATCAAATGGAGAATACTTTGAAGGTGACTGAAGTTTAAACATGTAAGAGCAAATACACACTTTTTAATAAACAAATTCCAGGTTTTTTGGACCCCGCACATATACCACTTCTTAGTATATTCCCCCGATGAGACCTCAATCACATAGCACTATCCAATCACAGGGAAGGTTGGAAAAATATAGCTTTTGTTCATGGCTAGTAGTAAGAACATACGGGTTTTGGTGAATCCATAGTACAGTATCTGCTAAGATGAGAGTTTATAAGAACTTTCAAGTTTTATAAAACTGTGGCTCATGTAAATATCATATTCTTCTTGAGGACAAGTTTTGTAAACAAAAAAAAAATTGAGAACTAAATGAATAAAAAAATTCAACATGCAAAATAATTCATTCTAAAGGAACTGTTTTTCAGTGGTGGTTCATTGTGTGGCTGTGTATGAGAGAGTAAAAACAACACAACATATGTATTCTCTTTTGAAGCTATTGAGGTTGTTGTCTTGGTCTTACCCAAATCAGAAATGGTCAAACGCTTCACATGTAAAATGAATGTTCACATTCCCCTTCCTACTTGTGCTTTACCCTCTTTTCGCCTTTTTCTTACCAAGTCATTCTTATTTATTCATTTAATCTTTCATTCAATAATGTTTATTGAGGTCTAATTACCAGGTAGTCTAACAGAGGTGAGAACAAGTCACTCCTTCTGCTGTCCCTTACAGCTTTGTGGAGAAGACAGAAATGTAAGTTAAGTATGAGATGTACCAGAGGGGAACCCCCAAAATCCTGGAATATATTTATTAAAAGATTGTGTATTTATTCTTACATGTTTAAACTTCAGTCACCTTCAAAGTACTCTGCGCTTGATGCAATATACCTATCTAGATGCTTTCTCCACTGCTCAAAACAGTTTTTGAACTTGTTCATTTTGATGCCTTTTAGTGCTTCTGCTATGTTTTGTTTCACCTCTTCCACCTCAGCAAAACATTTCCCTTGGAGGACATTTTTTATCTGGGGAAACAAAATAAAATCCCTTGGGGCAAGGTCAGGTGGAAAGGGAGGATGGGGCGTGGAGGTCATGCTGTTTTTTGGTTAAAAAAAACACCAAACCCCAAACTGCTGAACACTCAGCACGGTGTGGGCAAGTGCTCTTGTAAATCACCCATCATGAAATGGGCAAAAAGAATCTCCAAAAAAATATTAATTGAAGCCAAACACAGTCTCTCACAACGCTAGCTGGTACACTGATGCCAATGGGTTCCTAGGACACTTACCTAGTGGGGGAAGCCTGCCTGTACCACAAGGGGTCCACCTTCCAAAAACTAATTCCGTTTTTTTAGAGCCCTCCCTCATATAGTGGCGGAGATAAATGCAAGGAGGCACAAGAACTGAAAAAAGTTACATTTAAAAATGTTTTAGCCAGGCACAATGGCTCAGACCTGTATTCCCAGCACTTTAGGAGGTTGAGGTAGAAGAATTGCTTGAGGCTGGAAGTTGAAAAACAGCCTGGGAAAAAATAGCGAGACCCCACCTCTACAACATTAAAAATATAAATAAAAAAACCAAAATATTTTTGAGATTACAGTTCATTATTTATGCCTCTGACACAAAATTACTAAGTGCTGACTATACGCATAGCTATGCATTGGTGGAATTTGGAATGGGGCTATTTGAACACAGGAATTATATTTCTCTAATAAAGGCTATGTTTAATTTATGAGATAAAATATATTTCTATGCCCCAAATGGAGAACATTGGTGGATATAGGAAAACATTTCAGCTGACTTATAAATATTGAGTTTCTTGGAAAATACAATAAATGAAAATCCAGAGGTCATTGTTGGCTGCAGACTACAACCATCGGGGCATCTTCTTGGTGTAGCCAGAAACCTTTTAGTTAACTAACGACCCTCCACCCTGGGTGCTCCAGTTAGCAAAGTCCTTGGGAGGGGAAACAGAACAGTTAAGCTTTATTCAATATAGGTTTTAATCTTGAAGTTCGGGAACTGGGGAGATTTAGTCATTTATTTTTGAGCTCATGGAAAGAAGGGGTTGATAGCAACAGCTTACCCCAGTTAGCAGGCAGCCTCCCCACACAGCTGTGCTGGCCTATTTCAATTAGGATCCTTTAGGACTTACATCACCTCTGGTATGCCAGTCCTAAGCCACTCATGAGCCAGTACTGCCAATCAAGCCAAAATCCAACCACATGGTATGGTTTTTATGATGTAGACAGAAAATGACATGCACTTGTCTCATTCTGGTGAAAACACAATGTTTGAAGCCAGCTCTCTAGAAGAAGAAAATTAGTTACAACGACAAGACTGTAAAACTTGATTCAGACACATTTTCCTGTGATTATCTCAACACACTTAACCAGTAGGTTATTCATGGTGATTCAAGGAATGCTCTCACTCCAGAAAGGACTCTGGTCCTTATGCTATGAAGAGGTCACTTCTGGGTCACTCTACTCATAAGGCTATAGAAACAGTACAATATGCTTACTGAGGGCAGAAGGAAACTTAAATAATTGGACCTGAGGACATGTCATTCCTGGGACTTGAGAGATACACAAATTAAAAGCAGAACTGTCACTTTACCAAAGAAACTAGACTGTATATATGACATTAGGAAACACCGAAAATGAGAGGAATTAGAGAACCCTGTGATGGTTTCTGTGAGTCCTTTTCCCTTTTAATTTAGCTCACAAACAGCTTTTATGCCTGTATTTACAAGGCACTGTACTAGGTGCTGCAGGAAAGGCAGAAATTCGCAGGACACTGTATTTTTCCTGGGAGAGTTAAAAACTATATTTTGATTTAAGCCATAATAAAGAGGAGAACCAAAACACCAGAACTCGTAACATCCTTACATAATCCTTGTGCAAAATGTACCCAAAATAAACTGAGTTTTTAATAACTTGTATAGTAACTTGTATAGGAGTTAACCACACTTTTCTGATAAAAACTGCACAAACTCTGACTTGCATTTTGTAATTAGTATATAAGAATAAACTTTGTGCAGCTCCTAAATTTGAGTAAAAGCCTAGCCCAGGGAGCGCCAGAGAACTGCTTTCCAATTTATTTATCCATCACCGCAAATGGGTATCAACATGTATTAATATTCTTATAAATGCGCAAACATGTAGAAGCATTCATTTATGCTTCTTACTTCCTTTCAAAAGTCTTCAATATCCATATACCCTTCCAAGGAAAAACTTTCCTGGTGTAACAGGATTCTTCTGTAGTTCACTAGTGACCACTATTGGACATTCTTCCCTCAACTTATATGAAGCAAGGAAACTGGTGCACATGAAAATAATCATGGAGGCCAGAAAGTGGTCCTGAACAGACTGAAACACTAAAAACAGGAGCCTGAGAAAACAAAATGTAGCTGACCATGTCTAGACAAGAAACTTCACAAAACATGAAGAAAATAATTTTAAAATAAATACTTCACTACGTTCTGCAGATTTATTTGAAAAGTCCTTAAATCTGATTTAAACGCAATCAGAGAATAAGCAATAGACGTAGACTGAACACTGGGTAGTTATAGAAAGGGGCTTGAGCATGCACAGGGACATACATGGGCACACACACACACACACACACACACACACTGTTGGAACAGGCCACCGTCTGCTATAAATAAGGGATTTAACATTCATTCCACAAGCTAATGGTGCTTCTCCCTATCCAAGATAGATCCACTTAGATAATAGTGGAAGAGAGGGCCAGAGGGACTGAAGGAAAAGGGCTATTGTGTTTGACTAGTTGCCATGTATAAATTAGTGCAGAGAAGAAAAAGAAATTCAACAGAAAAACACATGTACTTTATTATAATTCCTAGTGTTACTCTTGCAACTCTCACAATAGCAGGCGAAAGAGCCCAAAACCACTTAAAAGAAACAGAAGGCAAATGCAAATTTGGTTAAATGCCTTCCTGACAAGAAGTGATTTGACTTCAAGTGTAGATGGACACATATGTCAATGGCCGGTCATGGTTTTTGTCACATTCCTTTTGAGCTAAACAATTTGGACAAAGGAGAGAGAATTAAAAAAGGAGAACAGGATGGGAAGATTGGGAAAGTGGTGATACGTGGCTTAATTTGACCTGAATATCGAGATAAAATATCTTGATCAGTACTACTGTCCTATTGTGTCCTAAGTAAAACAGAAGTCTATGATGGATGCTCAACACATGAAAATATGGGTAATAACCTAAAATAGATACAAAAGACACTGGGGGCCCATTCTTTTAGGAATACTGTTCCAAGGGGAAAGGCTTTTGACAAAATTCAGGCTGAACAACATTCAATATTTGTACATACTCAAGAACCAAGTTGTGATACAGATGATACACTGTTAGTTAAATAAAGTCTTTTTGCTGAGGTATAAATTGGCCTTGCCACTAAACAGACAGCATGGTTTCCAATTAAGTTAGAGAGACTCCTAGAAATTGCTTAAAATAAGTCTAAGAGTAAATAGAATCCTGTAATGTGTACAAGAACTATTAAAAACAAGCCTCTCCAATTCAATTTCTCTATCAAGCCTGAAGGTTGAGCTGATGATGCCACACTTCTTAGTTCTAAGTCAACTATAGATCAGGCTAAAGGTCACTTTCTTTTAAGTCAATGATTTAATTTTGGCAACAAAGCTAAAGGTGGTAGTTAACGAGCAAACGCAACAAGTACTCATTATCTTGTATATATCTTTGATGATCAAGCTCATGCAAAAGGCCTAAATATCTCCAACAAGAGTACAGGCCAAGCCACACCACTGTTTCCATTATTACTACATATTTACAACCAAAGTACAAAGCAAACAAGTCATTGTCTCTCCATTATTTGACCTTTGGGTTCAAACATAAGTTTGTTTCATTATCTGTAAAATGAGTTTGAAATGCCTTATCCGCATGATTGTGTTAAGGATTCACTGTAATGATTTGCAAACAACTAGTTCTAGTGCTTGGCACATTCAGACACAAAATACATGACAGCTATTACTAATGTTGGCATTACTGTGCATGGGAATGGATGTAGATTCTCATCAGTCAGTTCTTCTCTTGGATTTCTAATTCCTTTAAACGCAGGCATAAAACAAACCTAGGTTTGTTTTCATTTTACCTTCATAATACAATGATTGTCATTTAAACATGATGCATTTTAAGTTCTTCCCAAATAGGCAAACACTCCTCTTTTTCTACATCAGTCTAATTATATGCTTAACTACATATGTGGCTATTCGAGATATCAAAGAGGAATAGGATACATTTCCTGTGGGTGGCAAAGCAATCTATTCCTGAATGGGAAAGTTTTACTAAAGTATAATGAGGTCATACTTCCATATGAAAATATTTTAAAAAGTAATGTGTACTGGTAATTTGCTTTATGATGCAACGTAATGGGAAAATAACACAAACTTTAAAAAACTCACAAGAAAGAAAGACGAGACAAACTAACGGTGTATGCAACTAACATATCCCCTATGGAAAACACGGGACACCTTTCCTAAATTGCGGGCTCCAGAAGTCACAAAGCACACTTAAACATTCTGTTTGTTATAGTCTTCAGCACAGTTAAAACATACAGTCCATTCATGCTTAAAATTTAGTTTGCCTTTATACTTATATGAAAAATGAAAAATATGTTTCTATATTGATAGCACTTGCAATGCAGCATTGTAATTTCTTAGCTACAAGGATACAAATCATTAAGAAACGGGAATGTACAAAATATTTCATCACGGTCTGATCACTCTATCTGATAAATCTTCCTGGAGTTTTTCCATTTGCACCAAATGGCTTCCTTTCTTTCTTCACAGTTACAGTGCAGATCAGATTTGTCAGAATCTAATCAGAATAAAACATTCCTTCCCCATCAACGAATCAATGCAACCTATACATTCACTGCATTTTTACCTTGTTCCCCTCTTGCCTTGTTACCTTCCGAGGAAGTTCAGGCATGTCATAAATGTGACAGGGAGGGCTACAATCACGTTTGTTTGGATCAGAGTGCTCAAATTTTGGAATCAAACCTCAGATGAGGTTTACGAAGCTGCCTGCCCAGAACACTCTGGTTTAAAAAAATGTGCATTGCTATTAATATTTTGAGTGTAGAATTTTTTTGGACAGTAAATGTTCATTTGCTGCCCATAAAACCAAGTATGAGTCACAACGGAACATTTACTTTGAGTCAAAAATGCAGTGTGTCCTGATGTTCAAGAGCAGAGCATCTTATCACTATGACTGTGGAAATCAGCCGCACAGAAAGTCATCATTTTTTCCCTCTTCTTCAAAAGTAAGTTTGAGATCAAAGACCGTAATCCTCAATTCACAAATACCAGCATTAACTTGTATCCATAAATGATTTGCAGTAATTATGAGCTATAATCTAGGTTGGCTGCAAAGAAGCTCTCATACCCCCTTTTACCTGGTTCCATAGTACATGTGCACAGAAAGAAAATAATTCATAAAAGGCAGTAGGGGGGAGCCCCTCACAGCTTATCCTTCAACAAATTCCAGGAACACCACAGTGACTGAGTTTGATTTCAGGATGTCTGTTATCCAAATTCCAAGCATACACACCACCGTTTATACAGTCCTCAGCTCACAAACTCTATGCAGTAGATCCCAAAGTTCATGTCTCAGTATGAGTGTTATTATATAGTCGTAACTAATTCCAGAAAGTCCTGCAGACTTGACTTTGCGTGAGAAGTTAAAAGGAGTTTTCTCTCTTTTAAAAAAAAAACCATATAAGTTATTTTACCTGGAGTTTTAAGATGAAGATACACACACACACATATACACAAACACACACACACGCCACACATCACCCCCGCAGCACCCAGACTCAATGGCAAGGCAACGTATTGAGATGAAAAGGCATTTACCAGGAGCAGGAAAGCCAGAAAGAGGAGCAGTGTGCCAGGAGTTGCCCGACGGCAGCATTCCATGCTTGGATCCTTGCCGGAATCCGAATCGGACACTGAATAAGCTGCTAAGTGCTCGTCTGCCTGCTGTCACATCCAGTACTGGTGCTAACACTCCAGTCCTGCCTATCAGCTTCCATCAGCCCCGCTCACATTTCCTGACCGAGGGGTGGGTGGGTGGATGGGTGGGGGGTAAGCTGAATGGAATCTCTCTCGGAGCAGGCAGCCAGCCAATCAGGCTCCTGCTAATCAGACATGCTGAATAACAAAGCCAGGGGGGACAGAGAAAGCGTAACAGTGCGAGCAAAAAAGGACAGAAAGAAGGCAGGAGACCAGCAGAGCCAGGAGAGACATGCAAAAGATGCAGAACTGCAAGCGATGAAGCAAAGCATTGTGCTTCTCGTGAACCTGGTTAGTTCTTTGTGAGATACGTTTCTATTTGCCATTTGCCTGTGCTGATGTCTGGTGCTTTGTGAAGTACAGTAGCTCCCTGTGGCTGTGTATTGTTCCATTCAGAGAGAAACTTAATCCCTGTCAATATATAACATATGCCATCAGGAGAAAGAACCATAGACAAAAACGGACTTCATGTGCCCTTTAAACGTGTTCTGTACAACTGCTCTCTTCCTCCTCCAGAAAGTTCTTCTTTACTTTCCCCCTTAACTTGGAAAAGAAATGCCATATACGTTTTTGAAAGTGCCTTAAACCTAGACGGTGGCATAAGTTATTTCTTGTGCTAAAGACTTCATTGGAAGGGGGAAAAAACCCCAAAGTAAGTGGCTTCTTTGTAAAGTGACAAATGTGAAACATCCAAGGTTTACTCATGCTAAAGGCACAATTAGAAATTTAGATCCTTTAGTTTAAAAAGAAGCTCTTAACAAAGACTCCAGGATGAGTGGAGGAACAGCTTGGTTTTGACACCCTGCCAACTCTCAACTATCTGCTTTAGCAGCGGGAGGGAAAGAAAGGATGAATCAAATCCTCAGTTAATCCCAAACCTTTCTTTTTCACCAACAGTTTCAGCCTCCTCCACACCTCACCCACGTTCTTTATTGGAGCTGTTACAATGCAGAAAAGGCTGAGCTGAGTTTTACCTCCCAATTCCGTCCACTGCTGCTAGAGGGTTGGATGGAAGGACCTCCGAGGCCAGTCCAACCCTGGAGGAAGTGCTAACGAGCAGTGGCATGACGACAAGGCCAGCTACAGTGCAGGAAGGTCAGGAAGCTTCTGAAACTGCCTAATCCACCAGAAAGCAAGGCTTGACTCTACCAGAGGAAGATTTTATTACTGTCGTAGAGAAGTGTCAAGTGTCTAACAAGGGCGTATTTCCCCTTATCTGCAAGGGAAATCACTGAGTTTTGAAAAGAAGAAACAGCAAACTTGGCCTTACATTTCCATAGGTGTGTCACCAGGAAGTTTTCCCTTTACAGATCTCCCGATAGCCCAGAAATACACGTGGTGAAGGTAGAAGGCATTTAAGATGAATGTTCCTTCCTTTCATTATTAAAAAAATACTGACGAGGTATGAAACACGCAAATATGGAAAACTTGATCAAGCCATAATGGGCATGTGAATACAGGCAGTTCTGCCTCTAAACATATTTGCTGTGTTGCTTTTCAAAAAGGTGAAAGGAAGCAGGTTGTTCAGTTTCAGGAGACTTACTTCATATGGTATATCAATTAAAGAGAGAGACGCTTTAAAAATGCCATTTTCAACCTATTAGGAAAGTCAAGAGCATACAGGGATTCACCTTTCTCCTACGTACTAAATATGTGGACCTAGAAAAATGAACAAATCCTTAACAAAAAGGTCCTATTCTTAAAATATGCTTTTCCCTTTCAGAAAGGTTAATTTTACGAATCTTTCAAAAATTAACTAATGCTCATAAGCTAAAGAGCATTCAGAAGTGGATGTAAAAATGCTTGCCTTTCTTCATCCACTGTTGCTGTTATCTTAAATTCTCACAGTTAAAAAAAAAGTTGATTGATTGGAATAAATGTTCATTCATAAAGCTGTGCTATCGATGGCTTTCTTTTACACATTGGAGTTTGCTGCTAAAGGGTATTTGAAGAGTATTCCTCCTATATCAGAGTCATTCGTTTATAAGAGTTCCAAGTAGTTCTGTAAATGGAGCATTTTACTCGCCTCCTCCCTCTTCACACATAAACCTCACTCATTAGGTAGATCCAAAGGGAAAAATAGGTAGGGCAAGAAGGCATAGTGGCAACATTGCAGATGAAAAAGATACTGTCTGTAGACAAATAGGAAAGAAATTGCATAGTTAGAAAATAAACGGTAGCCACTAGTATGCTAGTCTGGATTCCTTTCTGCTTTGGAAATAAATACTGTTTAGGTATTTTGAGTTGAAAATTTCTGCCTTGGAGTTTTGATGGACATGCCAGTGTAAGTCAAGATGGTCATCTAAATGAAGTCACCGAATAATACACTATTTTTAAGTCACGGCTTCAGTCATTTGTTAAGTGCCTAGGGGAAGCCCATCACAGTGTCTCATGTTTCTGGTCCCTCATAGGATTGCCTTTCCTGTTGTAAATATCCAGAAAAACTGGAAAAAGCAATTGCATAGTTGAGAGTTACATGGTATAGGGGAAATTCCAAGTTTACTGTAACTTCAGAGAAAGGAGAGCAAAGTCAATTTGGGTTAGGGTGATTGGGGAAAGTTTTTGGAACAAGTTAAGTTTGGTAATAAAGTTTATGTGATATCTTTAAGATTTGCAGAATGAATCCATAATCTCTTTTGACCTTTATGACTACTTTGTGAAATTGTTTAAGTACTCACCCCATTTTATATGTGTGGAAACTGAGGCTCAGAGAAGTCAAGGGACTTGACTGAGGTCCTACTGACTAGGACCAGGGTTTTCTGACACAAAATCCATTCTGTTCTCATATTCATATATACTAGGAGCGCCCCAAAAGACATACACACATTTTAAGAGATGTTACCTATGTATTACTTTTAGTTCACCATAATCAGAAGTGTCTGGACACCATTGGTAACCACTTTGAGCACCTCTTGTAATTGCAGAATTCAAACGTGACTTGAATTCACCTTTTGCTATCAGTATACCGTTTTTAATACAGTTTTCCCTTTCTTAAAATGCGTATACATTTTTTGGTGCCCTTTGTATATGCTGATATCTAATGTATGCACGCACTCTCACGTGCACATGCACATATTCAAATGTTGGCAATGATGTGGGTGAAGAAGGATGTTTATAGCAAACGCAGAAGAAGGTAGTAAGTCTACCAGGGTTTACTATGGGTATATGTTACCTGATAATGGAAAGTATCTTATTTTAGCCCACAGCGTCTGTCTCTCAACTTTCTCATTTCTAAAACCCTTTTTTAGTGTGGAGGAAAAATAACATAAACCTTTAGGTAATCTATATCCATACTAACGGCAGCCGGGAAAGGCCCCTTATGGCATCTGAGCAGGGCGTTGGCCGAGTTCCTTTTTTCCTCTTCAGGTATCTAAATTAAAGCCGTCTGCAAGTGTCTGAGCAGCAGCACCAGCAGAAGCCACGGCAGCCGTAATACGGGTTCCTGGCTCCATGCACAATATATTAGGTGAAGTGAAAGCAGAGGCGAGAGAGAGTGTCAGGGCTGTCTGAAGCATCATTCCAAATGGTATGGATTTAACAATACTTAATTTAAAAAACACCAGCTTGGACAGGAGCAAGCTGTTAACATCCAGTGTGCTTTATGGCAGGAAAGAATGAGCTAAACTCTCGGAATTTCTTTCCCCGGGGAGAATGCCTTACAGTGCTTTCTCTGAAGCCACCTGTCTCTTCCTTGAGTTTGAGCCTCTTTGCTGGGTCCTTCAGTTGCAGAAACTGGTGGATGGAAGACAGAGGGTCTCCTGGAGAGAATTCAGGGCTGGGGGGCTTTGAAGAGCTGGGTAAGGCCTGATCTCCCCTCTTTGAGGAAGTGGTTATGGCAGTATCTGAGCCTTGTTTTCCTCATGGGCATGTGGTGAAGTTGTTTGATTTCTGTGGCTAATTCTGATAATTAAATGGGAGAAATGATGCAAGGGTGAATAAGATGAAACTGCAGGAAGTAGACTGCTATTCTCAGGGGCAGAACTGGAATTTGAGCACAACTCTGCAACTTTCCAATTCACCTAGATCCATTTAACATCAAAGCCATTAGAGCAATCACTACAATTTTCAAATCACCTTTCACATATGATCTAATGTGATATGAGCAGAAACTCTATGAGATAGTGATTATTATCCCCACTTTGTCAATGAGAAAACTGGTTCTTTTATGTAATAATAATGTGGGTTCATCAAAGTTATTAGTAGGTGGGAAATTTGGGGCTCTATCCAAAAGACTTGGACTTTCCCCAGGACCACAATCTGAGAAATTGACTGTTGAAAACAGATACATGTATTGGGAGTTTCCCATGTGTCTGGCATTGTTTCGGATACTTCATACTATTTCCTGTAATCCTTACAACAAACTGATCAGGTCGGTGCACTTATTTACTTCATATGGATATTATTTATGGTGAATTAACAATCAAGTTTCATTCCAACCAGTGCTTTTCTGAAATGCAGAGGCCACAAACCCAAAAGTCATTTCCCAGACTCCCTTGCAGCTAGGGTACTAGATGTAGTTTAGATCTGGCCACTCTGAAGCACTGGCCTTTAGATTTGGAAGGAGGAAGTGAGGCAGAGGACACACTTTGCTCTTTCTTATAAAGATGGATATAGAACAATGTGGTTTGCCTACAGTCATGCTAGCCAGTCACTGTTTCTGTGGGTATCAAGAGGAAAGCATGGGACATGCATTTTATTGGCTGGATCAGAGAAGGTGGGCATGGCTCTTGCCCTTCCATTCAGCTTTTCCATCCAGCAGGAAACTTCTTGTTGTGGAAGAGGCACATGGTGATCTGTTTCTGCAAAGTGGCATGAGAGTCTTCAGAAAGGTCAAATTAAAATCTTTTTACTTGACAATTCAAATGTACTCTGTATTATTCAGTAGCCCATAGCACGTCATTTTCTGCTTTAATTAGTAAGAGCAAATTCTGTTCTCTGCAGCAGAATCCTGACTGATACACCCCCTTAACACTGGAGAACATTCAGGCAAGAAGAATGAAAGAACTTGACCAAATCATATTCCAAGAGAGGGAAGGGCCAAGATCTAAACCTGGACCATCTGTGTTCATAACCACTAAGCTACACTGCCTCTTTGCAGAGCAAAGAACCTCAGGAGTTGAGAGAAGGGAAAAGTCATGACTAGTTTGAGGACTCAGTGTGGAGTACCCAAAAGGAAGAAATGGAAATTGAAGAAGGCTTTGCCATGTAGCACAGAGACTTTTAGAGGATGAAAAGAAATTAAGGAAAGGCTTTACAGGTGGGGAGAACAGAGCAAGTAGAGAGAAAGCTGGAAAAGGTGAGACCCATGTTTTTATTCATCCTGCCTCTCTACTAAAGGTTGCAACCTGGGGAAAAACATATATTGTTATTATTCGTCCCATTATCTTCTCTCCCCTTAAAGTTTCTCACACTGTACGTTACTTCTGGGGGGACCTCAACAACTGTTAGATTAGAGTTGATTCACTTCTAGCTGTCTGAGGCACCAAGGACCTGAGCTTACACTTCTTTCTCTTGCCTACTATGTTTAATTCAGGGCTTCTTATACTGTAGTTGCCCAGATAAAAATCTGTGACCCCAGCCAGTAGCCAAAAGGAATTCTGGAGGCTGCTTGGTGTAGTGGAAAAAGCTCAGTTTTTGCAATCAATTCAAATTCTAGCTATTCCATTTATTACCAGGAGGGTACTAAGGAAGTATGTTGCTGAAACTTCCTGAGCCCAGGTTTTTTGGTATATTTGTTCTGTTTTAAGCTTTTGAACAATGAGAGTCATGTTCACTACCATGGGGCAGTTGTGGGTAGTGGAGTTTGCAGAATAACCTAGCTCAGAGCCTGATATAAAGTAAGAGACAATAAATTGGTACCATTCTAGGTGATAAGTATGTGAATGGCCACTATACATGTCTCTCAACTTCTTTGTTTGTTTGAAAGTTCTGATAAAATTCTGGGGAAACTGTTACCAGAATTAAGATTCTAATTCCAGGATATTCCCCTAAAAAACAGAGCAAAAAAAGGCAGAGCAAAGAATGGAATTGGGAGGATATACTTGTTCATCACCCTCAGACCAGCAGTCCTTCATTGTTCTTCTTTTTTCTGCATTGCTGGGGTTATGTCACGTATCACAAAGGTTTGTTATTGAGTTAGAGTCAACAAACACTGAGCACCTACTGTATGCAAGGCACGATACCATAGAGAATGCTGGCAACCAATAAACTGTCTTTTGTAGCCTTTTTGACAGGGAGACTTGTCATTTTAATTGTTGAGGTCTGAATTATGGTTGTAATATTCATATATTAAACCCAAGTGTAATATATAAATCCAGGCCCTTGATTCCTAGTTCAGTACTATTTCCATGACATCATCTTCCACAGATAAAACAATTATACCAGAGCCAGACAATAAGGTGAAGAGCTGTTAACAGATTTATAGACAATACAGAGTGAAAAGGATTGAAATACAAAAGCCAAATTCTTGGGCTTGGCATTCAAGGACCTCCCTGATCTGTTTCTACTCCCAGGATAATAGAAAGACATGTTCCAGCTCAACTGAAAAACCTAATATTACCCCAATACTCCAAGTTTTTTGACTACTGTGTATCCTGTCCCTTCTGTGTGAAAGGTCTCTCTTTCTATCTCTGCCTTGCTAAAAATCTAACCTTTTTGCACTTTAAGATGTAACTCAAATGTCAGTTTCTCCTTCAAATCTTTCTCTGTAGCTTTTTTCTCATTTATTTGCTGAAATATTTAAGATTTTAAAATATATTTGAATACATTCTTTATGTATCATAGATAAAAGCTCTCATTTATTGGAAAAGTTCTTCCCCATTGCTTTATTATTAATATTATTATTATTATTTTTTAAAATATTTTTTAAATAGTTTTTTTGTTGCATAGAAGTTTTAAAATTGTCTAGGAGTTACTGATCATTTTCACTTCTGACTTTTACTGTTTCAAGCTTTAAAAGTTATCTTTCCCATGTGATGGCAAATATTTTCTATTTTCTAATTTAGTATTTTGGTTATTTTTTGAGTTGGAGTCTCACTCTGTTGTCCAGGCTGGAGTGCAGTGGCATGCTCATGGCCACCACAGCCTCCACCTGCTGGGCTCCTGTGATCCTTCTGCCCCAGCCTTCCAAGTAACTGGAACTATAGGCATGTGCTACCACATCTGAGTAATTTTTGATTTTATTGTAGAGACGAGGTCTTGCCAAGATGCTCGGGCTGGTCTCTATCCTGCGGGCTCAGGCAATCCACTCACCTCGGTCTCCCGAAGTGCTGGGATTACAGGCTGAGCCACAGAGTCTGGCCTAATTTGGTACTTTAATACTTAATTATTTCACCAACCTGAGTAACAAATAGTAATCCTTCCTTTTTCAGCACCCTACAGATTTGCTCTCATACATCTAGAGGTACTTCCACCGGCGACTCTGTTTGTAAGCAGAGTGTATCTCTCTCTTTGTTTTTTTTGTTTTTTTTGTGTGTGTGTTGGAGTCTCACTCTGTCGCCCAGACTGGAGTGCAGTGGCCGCTCCTGGCCACTGCAGCCTCGACCTGCTGGGTTCCGGCGATCCTTCCGCCTCAGCCTTCCAAGTAGCTGGAACTACAGGCACACGCTACCACGCCCGGCTAATTTTTGATTTATTGTAGAGATGAGGTCTCGCTGCCCAGGCAGGTCTCGAACCCGTGGGCTCAGGCAATCCACTCACCTCAGCCTCCCAAAGGCGTGGGATTACAGGCTGAGCCACCGAGCCCGGTTTGTATCTCTCTCTTTCTACTAAACTGTAAAGTCTGTAAGTGCAAATATCAAGATTATTTAATCCTGTACTCACTCACAGAACTGAGCATAGCACCTTGTAGACAACTGGCATTAGATTAGATGTATGATTGTTAAATTAACATGTGAGTTATTAACATATGGTATGGTCACAGAAATGGTAGCAGGAAATCAGAAAAACAAAGAGGAAAAAAGCAAATAGGAGAACTACATGAGAAAAGATTATCTCTGAAAACCAAGGAAAATATAGATTAAAATTGCAATAAATTTGAATTTCAGAGATGCAACTAAACCATGGAAAGTTAAAGTACTCTTCCACTAACATAAAGTAGATCTCTGTGTGGTCTTCAGCTTTATTCCTGTTACATGCTGGTTACATTAGCTAATACTAACTAGATTAATAGTTTCTCTGTTAAAAAATTATCTTACATCACAATTATTGGTACTATCGCAAAAAAACCCAAATAGCGAAGCATAGAAAAAGAATGTGTAGCTAAATTAATTTGTAGCATAATTTATTTTTTAAAATTATGAATTTTTTAAATGGATAAATTGTATATATTTATGGCAGGAAATGTTATATTTTAAAACATGTGTACATTATGGAATGGCCAAATCAACCCAATTAACATGTACACTAACTCACATACTTACGTTTTTTTACTTTTTTGTGGTTTGTTTTTGAAGTTTCTAGGAAGGATGTGGAATTTGTGAGTAAAACTGGATATTTCATCTTTCCTTCTTGAAACCGTGGCAAGCCTTTCTTTTGAAAATAATGTCATGAAGGAATTTCGAACTTGTTAAATACGGTGAAAAGGAAAACAAGTAAAACAACATGGAGAATGGAACACAAGCCAACAACAAAACATTACCATATAGGCAGGTGTCCTGAGGGGGAAATATGAGGTACAGTTAGAGAATCATAGGTAAGAGAATTCAAAGATTTATCTCTTTTTTTTTTTGATTCAGGGTCTCACTCTGTCGCCCAGAACGGAGTACAGTGGCATGCTCACAGCCACCACGGCCTCAACCTGCTGGGCTCAGGTGATCCTTCTGTATCAGCTTTCTAAGTAGCTGGAACTACAGGTGTACACCACCATGTCTGGCTAATTTTTTAACTTATTGTAGAGATGAGGTCAAACCCCTGAGCTCAGGCCATCTTCTTGCCTCTGCCTCCCAAAGTGCTGGGATTACAGGCATGAGTTATTGTGCCTGGCAAGATTTCGCTCTTTTACCTAGGCATTTCCTAGAAGTTAAAATCCCAAACTGGTTTCCCAGCACAGAAATTAGCAGATATGGAATGCATAGGGTTCCAAGGACAAAGGTTTGAGAAATCTTCTTCCTTCAATAGGATCGCAGAGTGGTAGCCAATCCCAGAAGACTTTGGGAAGCAGTCTGAAGGGAAACAAATCCCAGCCTTGAGGTTTGGTGCATTTAAGGTGAGCAAGCAAAGAAGGAAAGTTTGCAGCATGCTACTCGGGCCCTCCTAGGAGAAGCCCAGTGGGGGCTCGTCTGAGATGAGCAAAATACAGAGGCAGCCAGGTCCAAGGCATGCCCATGACTGTGATGGTTACGTTGTGGTTTTGCTTTGAAGAGGGATGTGCACCCTTGTCCAAATGGTCTGACAGGTCTAACTTCTGGTTTTGGTGTTTGGCTACATGTCTTCCCTTTATTCCTTCCTCCCCTCCCTCTGCCCCTCTTCTGCTTGACTTTTATGCACTTGACTGGGATGGAAATGCTCTTGTCTGACTCGAGATGGCCTGGCAAAGAGAATGTTTACTGCAGTCGCTGGCATTTACTTTTGCTCTCAATAGCTTGGTTGTTTAACGCCAGTCTGCATTTTAAGGGAAATTTTGCATAAGATATCTATGGTAGAAATATCAGCTGTCTCTCAGTATCTATTCTTTTTGTCCAGCGTTCGTAACAAGCACACATGGCCACCCAGAATAGAGACATTTCCTATTCACTCTTGGCAGCTATGTGTGAACATATGACAAAGTTCTCAGTGAAGAGATGTAGTGGAGGAATTAGGTACGATTTCAAGTGTTGTCCATGAAGAGAGGGGCATACCCTACTTCACTCTTTCTTCCTTTTTTGTGGCTGAAATGATGACGTGAAGGCTGGAGCGGCTGTCCTGAACCATGAAGCAACTTTAAAGTGGAGGCCATGCACTAGAAAGAGACTCTAGAACGTTACAATGCTTCTAGATTGCTTACCTCCAGACTTTTATGAGAGACAGAAGTGTGTTTAATACAACATGTATGATTTAAAGTAATATATGTGTGACAGGATTATATAAAACGATGAAATGAACAGGCCAAGGTCTGTATCCTTCTATCGGCAGAGACCATCAGAAAGCTACAAGTCCAGCCCATTTCACACTGGCCTCTTGCGGAATTGCCTTAGAAGATCTATGAATAAACATTATCCCCTGGATTTGACTTAAGGCCAATATAGAAACATATGTATGTGAAACACTCCTGAGATTTTGTAAAACTACTTTCAGATAACTTTGTGCATGTAGCTCAATTATATAAGAATACCTATGCCAAATTCTCAGAACCTAATGGTCAAGTACAAAATGTGTATCTTTGATTGGTATGTTTTATTTTTTAGATAATGAGAGCTATATTATTTCCTGAGTTACAATCTTTCCTTTGGCTACTAGGAAACTCAGAACAAAAATGTGTGCTCGATGGATAAATCTTTCCTGTAGTTTAAAAAAAAATCCCTTCACCCTTTCTCTCTTGGTTTTTACAATTTGTTACTTTGTGCAAGTGCTCAGTCTTTTTTTTGCACTGCAACTTTATACTAAACAACCTTTCCATCTGAAGAGGAGGGGATATAAACGTACAAAATAAAACATTGTGATGATGAAAAGGAAACCAGCTATGCAGCACGCCTAAGGAGAAGGTGGAATCAGAGAGTGATTTCATAGTGATGAAAACATTGCTTTTCTTTATCCTTATGGTGACTAAGCTAATTTTTTCCATCATAATTTATTAAGCTTTCCAAAACTGTCCTACACTTTCAAAGGTTCATATTTTGCTAAGATGAAGAAAACTTATTCAAAGTGGATTATTCTTTCTTATGTGTTACTTCCTTTGGAACAATGGCATTCAAATGGAAAAATCAGTTCCCCCATAATCAAATGTAATACCCTAGTAGAATTTACATAACAATGCTACAACATACACTATTCAAATTCATTTAACAATAGGATCATTCTACTTGTACAGGTTTCATTAATCAAATCTCTGATTTAGCGGACATGATCTTCTTTTCAAGCTTATAACAAATGACACAGATGGAAGAGGTTTGTAGATATCCTGAATCATGACAATGTAGGGTTTGCATCTGGTTCTAGTTGGCTGAGAACCTCAAGTTAATGAAGCTTGGGGTGATGAGGACACTTCTACACTGGATGAATATATTATTAGTTTCAAGAAGCCTGGGAAAGAGAGTAAATGCATCAACTGCAAATCATCCTACCAGCTAAAGAAAGAGCAACAACAACTATTCGAGCGTTAGTCTGTACGCCTTGGAGGCAGTGTATCGTGTTTGTTCATTCCCAACTTTTGGCAGAGCTGCCTGGCACATAAAAAGAGTCTAACAAGCATTTGCTGAATGTATGAATTTTAAAAGTATGAGTTTGATTCCTCCAAAAATAAAATATAGAATTACTATAGGATCTACTAATTCCACTTCTGGGTATGGATCCAAAAGAAATGAAAGCAGAGACTCTAACAGATATTTATATACCCATATTCACAACAGTGTTATATACAATAGCCAAAGATGGAAGCAAAAAGATGGATAAACAAAATGTCACCTATATACACAGTGGAATCTTACTACCCCTTGAAAAGTAGGGAAATTCTGACACACGCTACAACATGGTTGAACCTTGAAGACATGTATGATTCTACTTGAGGCACCTGGAATAGATTCATAGAGACGGAAAGTAGAATGGTGATTGCTAGGATCTGGGGGAAAGAGGAATGAGGAATTCATCTTTAATAGGTACAGAGTTTCAGCGGGAGAAAATGAACAAGTCCTAAAGAAAGCTGGTGCCGATGGTTGCACAATAATGTAATGTACTTAACCGCTACAGAACTGTCCACCTAAAAATGGTTAAAATTGTAAATTTTATGCTGTATATATGTTTACCTTGTGGGAAAAAATGTAAAAGAGAAAGATTTAAATTTACTTATGTAAAAATAACCTCAATGAAGTCCCCTGATGTGAACTCCTACATTGTGTGACAAGTAACCGAGGGACTTGGTGTGGCCATGAATATGACGAACCATGTCTAATTTCTAAACTTCTTACACGTTTAAAAAGAGGGCACAGTTTTACCAATGCTGTACCAACAACGCCACTCTTACTCAAAAGAAAGCAAATACTAGGGAAGGATTCCTCTGGTCTAAGTTTTTGCATATGTCAATTGGATTTGTTTCTCTCTACCTAAATATATACAAGGCTGTGCTCTCAGGGCCTTTGCACTCACTCTTCCTGTTGCCTGGATGCTTCTTCTACTGGTTAAATCCTTCTGGTTGTTCATCTCATCTTATAGTTCCTCCCTCATGAGACCTTTCCTGACATTTTCTTTCTTACTCAAGACGTATCAGAGTTCACAGTTATATATAAATTTGTATTTGCATGTGTATAATTACATATTTAATGTCTCTCTTCCTCATTAGAATGTAAGCTCCAGGAGGGCAGGAACCATTTCAGTTTTAACTACTATATTCTAGTGTGTAGCACAGGGCTTGCCTCAGAGTAAGTGTGCAATAAATATTTGTTGAATGAATAGGTATTTCTTAAAGGAATAAATTCATTTCTACACAGAAATTTTTAAGGACAATGGCTACATTCAAATTCTTAAGCCGAGTAATAGATAATTGACATTTTATTTTTTCATTTAATACTTTACACAAACATATACTTATATGTAAAATTTAGACTTACATTATATATACCTTAAACATACACTTTATGTAATATGCATATATCTTTATAAATATATTTACATTCATCACTTAAATAGCGTGGACTTGAACTACAGGCTCACTTATATGCAGGGTTTTTTCCAACCAAAAGGGGATCTGAAATACAGCACCCATGGAATGTGAAACCCACGTATAGCAGGGACTGACTTTTTGTATCAGTGGTTCTTCAGGCTGACTGCTGAACTAGGATATGCCTGGATATTTTTTTCGGGGAAGGGAGGGCATAATCTGGAAATAATCCCTTGCACATACCAAGGGAAGACTGTATATTTATCCTTCTGCCTGTTTCCTCAAAAACTACTGCTGTCATTTAGCATCTTGTTCTATTTCTTCCTTCTTTCACTGCTGAGGTCTGGGTTATAGGTGAAGGCAAGATAATGCTTTGCAAGTGAATGCAATTTCATCCTTTCTTCATATTTTATTCTGGAATACCAGGTTAATAATGAAAAGGTCGAGTAGATTAAATAAAAACACAACAGAAATTCATCTATATCTACCCTACATACGAAGCCAAATGATGTGTTGAATATGTCTATTAGTAATGATATAAGAACCATAATGATGTATGTGAGGTCATACATATGTTAATTAGCTTAATTTAGCCATTGCACAATGTACACATATTTCAAACATGTTGGACACCATAAATACATACAATGTTTATTTGCCAACTAAAATAAATGTTTAAAAAATAATAAATAAAATTATAGAAAAAACATAATGATATAATGACTTAATTTGCTCACCAAATTAAAGGGAAAAAAATGACACATGAAATATTCTTATCAATAACATATTCTGTCTAAAATATATGTTAAGATGGGATATATGATAAAATTTGATACTGACAGTTACTAAAATCTGTGGAAACTAATATTTACTGAAATATTCCTTAACAATAAGATAAGATTTATTTTGCCTATTTTTAATTATACAACTTTCTTGGACTTGGAAGATAAGGTGTGGGAAAATAATCAAGACTTGCTTTAAAAGTTATATTTAGCTAGATGTAGTAGTTCATCTGTAATCTCAGCTCTCTGGGAGACCACGATGAGAGGACTGCTTGAGCCCAGGAGTTTGAGATGAGCCTAGGCAATGTAGCAAGACCTCAACTCTACAGAAAAATATAAAAATTAGCCATGGTGCATGCATGTAGTCCCAGTTACCTGGGAGGCTGAGACTAGAGGATTGCTTGAGCCTAGGAGTTTGAGGCTGCAGTGAGCTGTGATTATGTCACTGTACTCTAGCCTGGGCAACAGAGTGAGACTCTGACTTAAAAAAAAGTCACGTTTATTAAAATTAGATTGGGTATGTTTTGATATCTTTAAATGGCCAACGTTATCACTCGCATGCTGATATAATGCTATTATAGAGTCCACAAGAGCAAATTGAGGTGCTGTTTGCTTTAAGATTCTATAATTATTCATTTTCATTAAAATGTGAATTTGTTCATGGAAGTATATCATAGAAGATGTGATTCATTGTCGTTCATGTGTTACAGAAGGAAGGTCCGCTCTGTGGACATCCAAAGTGTCATATCAGAAGACTTCTTGTGGGTGACCCAATACAGTATTTTCATGGGTCTGTTTAAGGAAAAACTTACTTTTGCAAAGTATGAAAGCAATGAAAAGAAGCTGGGAGTAGCGATAGTCCTCTGGTGTAAAACCTGCATGTACACCTAGTAAAATTTGGAAATTGAATTCACTCTGCTTCAGATTTCATTTTCCCCCTATTAAATCAGAGTACAACACAGGCATCACAAAATCTGCCATAAATAATTCTTCACGACCGTCTGCTTCACTTTTGAGTGCCCTGGACTCCCTCCAGCCGTAAAACCTGGATCTACTTTTACCACTAAAGAGGATAGTCCCCCTCTGTTAGGGCTGAAGAAGTTGAACTTGAAAAGGAGTTTGTTGTTCAGGCAGATACTCTGCATGTTACATCTTCCACAGCAAACAAACAGGGGTTTCACCACGGAGCTGGGCCAGTCCTTGAAAATCTTGACAAGATTTATAAATAAGATACAATGTTTATTTATTATTTTTTAAAAACACTTTCCATTGTGCTCTCCTTGGTAATGTAATATGATATATATTTTTGCCAAGAATAGGGTGTGGTTGCTCAGCGGCTTAGCTGATCATGAAATGTCATGCTTAAGACTTGAGTCAGAACATCAAAACAATGCAGTTCTGCAGGGAGAGTGCCAACAGTTTCCCCACTTCTGCTGGATTCAACTTTATTCAAGTTGGGAGCATCGGAGGTTTTCTCGCTACTATGTCTATTCACGATTCAGATGGTATTTTCGGCAGATCTTGACTTTGTACATGCTTGCTTCTTCATTCTCAATGTACTGACCTCCCCTGCAACCTGCCTTCCATCTTCCCACATTCTTTGTATCCCTCTCTTCTTTCCCAGTTTCTTTGTCAGTTCTTGATTAGTAATATATCATTCTTGCTGGGTTTAAAGCCAAATGGGAAGAACTTTGTCTACTGTTTACCAAAACACTCAACAGTGTGCGCCAATGAGCTCTCAACTTTTTAAATTACATAGTAGATCCAACTTCTTGAACAAGTTCTGTTAGCTTTGCTGGAGACTTGGGAATCAATTTCTGTAAACTTTGACATCGTTCTATACTTTCTTTTCTTTTTTTTTTTTTTTTTTTGAGTTGGAGTCTCACTCTGTCCTGGCCACCACATTTCGACCTGCTGGGCTCCGGCGATCCTTCCGCCTCAGCCTTCCGTGTAGCCGTTCTATACTTTCTAAGAGTCTGATGAACTGAGCTCAACTGACTTCGTTAACTGGTTAACGAACTCATGATGGGGTTCTTTTGTGCATAAGTTTTCTGGGTGCAGAGATTTGAAGTTTCTTGCTCACTTCTGTAACTTCAGTGTCTAGAACAGAGCTGGACTGTTCTAAAATATTCAGTATATATTTACTGAATTAATGAATAAAATAACTAGTGAGGTAAGGTCTCAAGTGCGACAGAGGACTTGAAATAGGTCTAGGTTTATGCCAATAAACGGAGATCCAGAGTGGTACATCAAATATATCCAATGAAACACCAGTAAAATCTGACCAGTGTAATACAAAGGACACATTGTTTATGATGTATTATTTCCTGGATAGCATAATTTGTAATGTAAAAAACACTCTATATTTCACTCTAATATAAGTAGGTTAGGAACAGATACTAGTCTTTTCAAATAATATTTGTTGAATGTCTATATAATGGAAACTTCATGTACACAGGACTATTGTCTCAGGCAAACGTGTGGATTTCAAATTTAGGGTTCTACAACTCAGTTATTATGGCAACTTTTTTTTCCACCTTTAACTTTTTTATTTTAAAATTGTGGGGTACAATTCAGAGTTAGGTATACAAATATTCATTGTGCAGCTACCCTTGTTGATGAGGTGTGCCCCCCCTTCCCCAGATTATGGCAACTTTTAAAAAACAAAGATAAGATACCAACTTTTCTCCCTTTTAAACTATAATACTAGAAAACATTAGTTCTGTGTTATTTCTTAAAACATAAATGTTCTGTTTGTTTAAAATATGTCTGCTCAAGGCAGCAAATACTGATTTTTAAAATACTATTAATAAGGGAACACGACTTTTGCTCTGTACTTCTCAGAGCATGCATGAAAATATTTTTGTCATTAGCTCAAAGGGCTGGACTAGATTTGTCAAAGTCCTTTTAGCTTTAAAATTGTATGACTCTGGCTTAAAAAAAAACTTGGGGAAGTAGTGCCTTTTTAAGTCGCTCAGAATTTTTTTAATCATTGGATAGAAAAGTCCTCATTGATTCAGCATCTTCTGACCCCAATCTTGTTCAGAGGATATTAACACTTTTCCTTCTAAGGATGCTCTAGAAATCTTGTAAAATAGGCCAAGGAGAACCTACCAGGAACCATAAATGAGTATAGAAATTTGATACCTAAATGAGGGAAGACACCTAAGGTCATGGAAAGTTAGGGGAAAACTAGGTAAAGTGCTCAACTTTCCCAGTAGCTCTTCTGTGGAATGGTTAAATCATTATTTTTCAACTGTGAGCAGTGATTCACTAATAGGTTGTGAAATCAATTTCATCTGTATCAACTAGCACTTAAAAATAGTTCAGGGTAGAATAGAAACTAGTGAGCATATCTCACATAGTAAGGGTATGTACTGTTTGGTGAAACTTTTATTTCAGGTATGTGTGTTTCAGTGAAGGTGTATACACACTAGGCACCATGTAAAATTTATTTCTTCCTGTGGGACACACTCAAACATGTTTGGAAACTCTTGGTTTAAATGAAAACAGCCTTTCAAAGTGCCTTCAAACTCTATAATTACTTCTCTGAAATCCTGAAGATCCCATGGGCATCCTATGAAATTGCAGAAAAGGGGTAGGGTATAAATGGAAAGGTTTCTTTCTTCAAAGGAAAGAAGCACCAAACGGGCCCTCTGGTTCTCAACGCCAGAAGCTGAGATCATTGACCTCAACCTCTTCCATCTAATGGATTTGATGGGGACACAGGCATATCCCCTGTTCTGTCCCTGGTGGAAGGTGGATGTCAGCTATGCCTAAGGGTGATTGTGTATGAGCTAAGACAGAATATAGGCTAGCCAACAGAGTTTTAAATAACTTTTTGTTAAAGTTAATATGTACATAGCAAAGTGTAACTAGGAATTCTTTTTCCATCTTGAGAAAAAAGGAAACGCACTATCACTTTCTCCAACTCATCTTTCTTCTTTAGCCTACTGTATCTCTGTCTAAGAGATTTCTTAGAACCCATACTGGCCTTTTGTGGACATGGAGAGATAGTCTAGAAGCAGAAACATCTTGCATAGACATTCTTCTCTTCCCTTTTTTTTTTTTTTTTGAGTTGGAGTCTCACTCCATCGCCCAGACTGGAGTGCAGTGGCCGCTCCCGGTCATCACAGCCTCGACCTGCTGGGCTCCGGCGATCCTTCTGCCTCAGCCTTCTGAGTAGCTGGAACTACAGACGTGCACTACCACACCCGGCTGATTTTTGATTTATTGTAGAGATGAGGTCTCACCAAGTTGCCCAGGTGAGTCTCGAACCCACGGGCTCAGGCAATTCACTCACCTCAGCCTTCCAAAGCGTGGGATTACAGGCTGAGCCACTGAGCCTGGCAGCATTCTTCTCTTCTTCTTAATGTATGTTTAGAAAACTTTTTTTTGGTAATTTGATTTTATTTTAATTGATGTGCCAATATTCCCATATACATATATAAAACCTTATTAAAACAGTTTTTTTTAAAAAAGCAAAACCTCAACTTAGCCCAATAACTGGGAAGTCTTCAGCACTCTAGAATAATGACTAATTATTGTACATAAAATGCATGGAAATGTGGAAGTTTTTCATAAAGATGTGGAGTTTAGAGATTTTGAAATGTGGGTGACAAGGTGACAGCAGAAATAACAGATTTTTCAAAACACATTAAAAAACCATACTTTTACTGAGGTCCTCATATATGTCAGGGACTGTTTTTGATGCTTCAGGAATGAATGAGACAGCTAGATAATATCCTTGATTTTGTGGTGCTTGCATTCTAGTCAGAAGAGAAAGGTATGAAACAAATTAAACAAATAAATAATTTCAGGTAATGGTAAGTGCTAGATCTAAGAGAAAACAGGTTAACTTCATGGTAGGTCTGGGGTGGAAATGAGATGGAGATGGTTATCCAGGGGATGAACTTTGAACCAAAATCTCAGTGACTGAGGAGGAGGTAGCCAGAATTTCTAGGGAGATGAAAAGCAAGTAGGTGCGAGCCCTAGTATTTAATTAATCATTATTTAAAAATCTCTTGACTTGAAAAGGAAATAAAACAGAAATGCCATAATTGAAAAAAGAAATCTAGACAGTCAAAGATTGTCATAGAAGTTTATTTTAGGCTGGGCATGGTGGCTCAAGCCTGTAGTCCCAGCACTTTGGGAGGCCGAGGTGAGAGAATTACCTGAGTCCAGGGGTTCGAGAACAGTCCAGGCAACTTGGCAAGACCTCATCTCTACAATAAATCAAAAAATTAACCTGGTGTGGTAGTGCATGTCTGTAGTTCCGGCTACTTGGAAGGGTGAGGTGGAAGGATCGCCTGAGTTCAACAGGTCAATGCTAGGGTGGCCATGAGCGTGCCACTGCACTCCAGCCTGGGTGTCAGAGTGAGATTACAACTCGGGGAGAAATAAAAGTTTATTTTAAATAAATCCAGTAGATATTAAAAGAAGTGCCTCTACTTACTCTTGTTTGAGCTGCAAGAGATGCCCCTGGAGTAGGGGAACGAAGCCCCTGAATAGTGCAGCTGACAAACTTGGCAGCCTTTTAAAGAGGTTTCATGCATTCCAAGAGAAAAACCTAATAGATCAAGCAATCAAGAGTATCGTTGAGGAAATACGCAGCAACGTGCAAATTCGGGATTTCCAACATGGCAGGGGGAGGGGTATGGGGGCCCCATTCAACCGATTAGTTAGGCAATCCTTGTTAAGCACCAAGGCCACTTATATAGGCCTTTGCTTGAGTCTGAGGAATAATTATAGCCTCAATAATCTCAGAGGGGTATGAAAAACTTGAAGACTATTCAGAGGAAATCAACGAAGACAATTAAGACTTGAATAATGGGGCCTCTGAGAAAAGGTATAGCCAAACTGGAATTACTTAGCTGGGATTATTTATCTTGGTGAGGAAAAATTCAAGGTGTGGTTTAACATGACCTTCAAGAATATGAAAGGTAATGGTGACTAACTGTTCTTTATGACTTCTATGAAGAGAACAAGTTGAAATAGGAGGGCTTTTAGTTAGAGATAAGACGAATTTTTGGATTAGAAAGTATCCAAAACACAGTGAATTACCTAGCAAGCATTCTGGGTCTCTTTCTTTGAACATCAAAATAAGGGCTATTAACCAAAGGTCTTTGAATCCCTTCCACATAGATGGGATTGGTGATTCTTGCCAAGTTCAATGCAAAATTTTGTGGGTATATGTGTGCACATGTACGTTTTTGGGGGGCAGGAAAGGATTGGCAACTTTTATTAGATTGGGTCCATGCCTAAAATGTTTAAAAACCACTGCTTTTAAAAAATAGATTATATTCTCATCTGTCTGAATCAGTTGAAGAGCACTTTACATCTAAAGGAGGAAAGGGGACTAGATGCTTTTTCAAGTTTGCCTAGCATCATTCAAGCTACTTAGGAGACTTTGGGACTCGCATGTATGGCTGCTCTAAAGATTCAAAAAAAAAAAAATTGGAGTTTAACGTCAGATTTAAAAAATTACATTTAAGTGAAAAATGCATTTATGAATATATATATATATATAGGAATACTTGTCATAAAACTGTGGGGTAAGTGGTACTCCTCTGGAATAGTACCAGCTTAAAAAACGTTTGCAACATATGAGCAAATGGGAGAAAGGTATTCTGCAGAATATTTAAAACATATGGTTTTGTTTGTATTTCTTCCAAATGTTTGAGAAAAGTGAACAACTTGTACCTGTATACAATCGTGACTATGAATGCACTATTCTACTTTAACAAAAAATGTATTTATAAGCAAGCAGTAAAACACTGAAAGAGATCATAATGTTAATAAGCAGTAAACTATCAGGTTCCCTATTAAATTTCTCATACCTAGAGCTTGCTTCGCAAGGAACAGTAATTTTAACTTGATGAATTAAACAGTTTTCATAAATATACATTTTAGAGATCCGCAGGAAGTATATAATAATTAATTGGGTATACAGATAATATTCACACCCACCCCTCCATGGATTGTGCAAATGGAAGGATGATTGTAGTATGTGCGAAACAGGTGAAACACAAAATTCTAATTTGTTCTTACCTACATCTTTGAAGGAATAATAGAAGATACAAAGTTTATGAAGCCTAAAAACCTCACGTGGATCTTCGATATTAATGTGGTTGATTTTGCATATGGTTTTACCCGTTTTTCTTATTTGCGAATCTGTAATAATTTCATTTTTTCCATACAATCATTATTTTTATAAAACAATTTAATCTGAAATTTTCACTAGTCCTGGCTTCATTATTACAAAGGAAGGGGAACAATATAAGTTAGCGGAAAAATTAAGAACCAGAAATAATGAAATAGAGTGGGATTCAAATTTTACTCTGTTTTCTGGAATCCTGGCTCTGTAGCACAAAGCATAAGTTGAGTTGTCAGCATAATAACTGAGAGGGATAGGTGTGCACTCCTGTGACACGTCTGAGACATTTGCATCAAGTCCCTGGTCTCTGTGATAGTTAATTTTAGGTGTCAACTTGACTGGATTAAGGATTACTTAGAGAATGGGTAAAGTATTGCTTCTAGATGTGTCTGTGAGCTGCTTCCAGAAGATTGG